>VZTR01016420.1:113042-168629 GCA_013400775.1 Chaetops frenatus | reverse complement strand
GAAGGTAAGGGGGGGGTCCTGCCCATGGCGGGGTCGGGGCGAGGCCGCGGCCTGGGGCAGCTCTCGGGGCGAGGCACCCGGGCTCGCCCCGGGCCGTACATGGCGCACCTGCTTCGGGGACGATGCAGCTGCTCATCACAGAGCTGAGCCCTGTTTCCCTGGGGCCAGGGCTCGCAGGCTTCCCCCTCACTGCCCCTCCGCCTTCATCACACTGCATTGCCCGGCCGGGGCATCTCTCTTCCCAGCCTCTCCCACCCAGCTGGCTTCGCCGACGGCCTCCTCGTGTCTGGGCGGGGTTTTCCGTCCCACTTCCCACCCCGTCCCAGACACTCTCCCCTGCGTGTGCCCGCGGGGCCGCTTTGCTCTTTTGTGGGCCAGGGCCCACCCAGGTGGCATCTGCCATCTCATGCGCTTCAACCAGCCACAGCTTGCCCGCTTCCCCCTTTATTTCTTCCTGTTTGCATTTGTCCTTAGCGAAGGCTGGCCGGTCACCGGCCTCGCTGGTGCCTTTCCTCCGCCGTCAGCAGGGCAGTGGCGGTGCCTGGTCCGTGGGCTCCCTCCTGGCGCTCGCCAGGCTCTCAGCGCGGTGTCCCGGGCACGTCGGGGTGGATGCTGCCGGCTGATCTCGGCTCCCTGTGCTGGGCACAGACGCATCAGGTTGGGCACGGGTTTCTCTGCTGAGGCTGTGGCTCCCGAGCAGAGCTGGCTCCTGCGTGGGCGGTGAGCTCATGTCTGTCTGCGCGTACCCCGGAGGCAGACAGGCCCGCGGGCCAAGGCTCTGTTCCCTCCGCGGGTTGCGGGTCCCCTACCAGAGGGGCATCCCCCGATTTTCACTGCTGGGTGAGGTCACACAGCCATGAGCAGTACTGTAAGGCTTGCCACGTTGTGGCCAAGTTATTCCTTTCCCACTGCTTTATTTTTTTCCCTTGAGACTCAAACCTAAAGCACAGCGAAGGCCAAAAGAGAACAGTGCATATCCTGGTACGGGTTCTTAAAAAAAAAAAAAATCCAAAACAAGACCTTTACAAATGCAAACAACATTAAAAATAATCTTTAGGAAGTGTTCTTTAAAAAATTATCCCTACTTAACATTTGCCTATTTGTTTTGTAATAGTAATGCTTCAGTGGTACTTGCTGCTAAGGATAGATGTCAAATACTCTTCCCATAAAATTTATCAAGGAAATGGGGCTGATTGGCAATCTCAGGTACTGATACTATGACAGCATCACAGGTGAAGGTACAAATTGACCTTGAATGTCAATTAACAAAAGGCATTTTCCCCAATTTTTTATTGCACACAAGATTTCAGGACTCTTCTGTGTCCCTGTGTTTCCTTTGTGTTGTGTTTGCAGAAAAAGAAAAGAAGCACAAAGCTCCTTTTACTTTACTAAAACCAAAAGTTTGTAATTTTGTGGCCAGTGTGATATTTCCTGATAATGTAAAAATTCAATTGAAAAAGGAAAGAATGTGTTGCCTTGCATTGTTCTTTCAAATAACTTAGAGGGAGATAATTTGATAAAAACATTTCTATCACACCCTCTGGTTAGTTAAGTGTAGCTATTATGGTTCCAAAAATAGATAGTCCCTGAATGTACCTGAAAGCTGCAACATGAAGGTCAGTTCTGTGCACAACCTTTTCTGCCACAGCCATTCTGCCTTAAAATTGTCATGGACTTCTCCTCTGTCTATTTCTTTGAATCACTCATAATTTTTAATTGTCCTATAAAATAGATGCATATATGAAATTGAAGCGAGACAAGCTTGTAGTCAGAAAATAGCCAACAGTAGTTATTTGATGCAATAAAAAACATTCAGCAGTTAGAAATAAGGAAAATTATCACTTTTAAAATGGCTTCTGGCAAAACTCCATGACTTTCTTAAGAAATGTATCTACTAAATAGTGAATAACGAACCAATACCTCTATAAAGTATCCACAGAACTGGTTCTTTGTTTTATTTTTCAATGACTTATAATGTTCTGGCTTTCCAGCATTATTGATACTAAATCAGCTGGCTGGCTGCGGAGAGTCAGCCACAAAGAGAGTGGCCAAGAGTTGCACAAAGCCCAGAAGGAGCATGCTGGGGTGGGGGCTGTGAGATCAGGCTATTTCCAGGAGGAGCAGGATGCCTTTCCTTGCTTAGCCTCTGGTGCAGACATGGCTAACTCCTTCCCTCAGTCAAAAAAGGAACTTCAGAGGCCTAAGCATACACCCGGATGGCTGCTAATGAGACTGTTCTGTCTCTTCATACATTTTGAAATCTACATGCCGTATTTCAGCCTCGGGCCTTCTGGGCGTTTGTGTCTAATTAGGCTGGAGGGCCTCCAATTCAAGATTACCTATGCTGCTTGGTGCCCAATTTCTTTATATGACTTTGGCAATAAAGCAGATTACCGTGGGTTTATGTACAAGCAAATTAGGGACAGATGTAAGCATTCTTATAAGCCCTGTTCCTGCTTTCTTAGCACGAACTGAATTCCACCATCATCTGGTTCTTTCAACATAAAATGTGTAGTGTGCTGATTGTAGCATATTTATAACTGAGTGTACTCTGTAAGATGCGAGACTTTTAAAGACTTCATTTTCTCTTCCCTTCTTTTTTTTTCCCAGTGAAAAACAATACTGCTTCAATAAAAGTTTCCCAGTTCCAGATAGAAATAATGAACAAGAGAAAAGGACTCCAAGCTGAGTAGAGCTATACATAGCACAAATAGCAACAAATGTTTTAAGTTGGTTTGTTTTCATAATAGCCTAGAGTAGAATGGAGAAAACAAAACACTTAGTACCTGAGCTGGTGTTTAACAGTATGAAGTAATATTGCATTGTTTAGGGCTGCTATTTATTGCTTTATAAAAAACCAAAACAAACAAAGTCTCTGTGCATTGTAGGAGAAATATGC
Organism: Chaetops frenatus; assembly: GCA_013400775.1. NCBI lineage: Eukaryota > Metazoa > Chordata > Aves > Passeriformes > Picathartidae > Chaetops > Chaetops frenatus. The sequence continues at coordinate 165,730 of VZTR01016420.1, read as the reverse complement.
AAGACTGCTAAAGCTGTCTCTTTGGCATCCCTGAATAAATAAACCATATTGTAAAGTTATAGGATTATAGAATCGTTTGGGTTGGAAGGGACTTTAAAGATCATCTCATTTCAACCTCCTGTCAAGCAGGGAACCTTCCCCTAGACCAGTTTGCTCAGAGCCCCATTCAGCCTTGCCTTGAACACTTCCAGGGTTGGGTCATCCACAGCTTCTCTGGGCAACCTGTGCCAGTGCCTCACCACCGTAACAGTAAAGAATTTCTTCCTAAGAACTGATCTAAACCTTCCCTCTTTGAACTTAAAGCAGTGGTTTAAAGTCATTCCTGCTTGTCCTATCACTTCAGACCCTTGTAAAAATTCCCTCTCCAGCTCTGTTGTAGCCCCTTTATGTACTGGAACCCCAGCTCTCTCAGCCTGTCTTCATAGGAGAAGTGTTCCAGGCCTCTTTGTGACCTTCCTCTGGACTTGCTCTAACAGGTCCCTATTCTTCCTGTGCTGGATGCAGTGCTCCGGATGGGGTCACATGAGAGCAAAGTAGAGGGGCAGAATCTCCTCCCTCGACCTGCTGCCCACACTCTTTTTGATCATAATTCTTCAGATTTGTGTCCTCTTTCTAAGTGCTAGATCCACTCTTAGAATGCTATCCCTGGTTTCAGTAAGCCAAAACCTAAAGTGAAATCCCAACTCCAGTCAGCTAAATGACAAGATTTACTGAGCAATTTTCTCATCTTGTATGTCAGGAGAGCTGGCTACCTATTCAAAGATAGCTGCCACCTTGAAAGAACCTTAAAAGCATCTAGAAATACATGTTAAAATGCAGTCTAAAACCCATCAGATTCTTTGAAAGTTGCCGTTTTGGAATCAGAAATACTGTGTTTGAACACAAAATTCTTCATGACCTCATTAGGAGGACTTAAGAATAAGTGTCTCCTGATACCCAAACTCCTGCTTAATATAAATCTTAGGGATTTTACCTCAAGTCCCCCTGTGACAGCTCTGCGGAAATGCTTTGGCACTGACACGGTGAGGAACAGTGCACCATGAAAAGTGAATGGCTTCTGCCTGTCAGGCTCCCAGATTTTTCCTTGTGATTGTGCAGTTTGATAAAGCCAATTTTTATTTCTTTGAAGAAAAAGGATTACAGAAGAAACACTCATACATAATCATTGGATTTAAATCGTATTATTGAAGTAGTTCCACATTTGAGAATGCTCTAAAAAACCCCAACACTTTGTGTTTACAGGACTTAGAGTCATTGTTCCTAACATTGCATATTTTATGAGGAAGAAAAAAGGCTTCCTGAATGTCATGTAATGACAGATGTTTCCATCCAGCAGAAATACTCAACAGCCACCCTTTTATGGGCAACTTTTGTAATAAAGGTATTTATTTCCTTTATGAAGAGTGGAAACAGCTGGGACAGGCAATCACATCTGAAATGTCTTTGCTTTCATTTGTGGAATGTGGAGGAGTAAGAAGTGAGGAGGCATTGCCTGGTGGCAGGAGCTGAATGCTTGGGAATGGGCGTAGTGGAATCTCTTCTTTTCTCTTTAGGGTACCCTGCCCTCTGCCTCCCCAAACCATGGTGAGGGATGGCCTTGCAATGCCTTTGGAGTCTGTTCCTGGACTTGGTGCTGGGAGCCTTTATCTATTAAGGAATACAGTAGCACACCTCTATGTATCATATGGTCATTCATTTTCATAGAGAGCAAAGTGCCTGATCAATAGTAGATTGTGACTTCAGAAGAAGCTGAGCTACTTTGCATGGGAAAACTATCACTTTAAAACCTCTTTTTCATTCTGTAACAGTCCAGAGTTTAACAAAAGTCTGCAAGCACTAACCTTGAAAAGGAAACATGTTTGTCACTGATGGAGGAAATGCAGGTGATCTTGTTAGAGAGCAATCTTAAAACTGTCTCAGAAACTGCAAACCTGAGTCTAGTTAATGTTCACCAAAACAGTTTTCTAGTGAAGGGCTTCATAATTATTTTGTATATCAGATATGTGTTTCGAATGTAAAGAAGAGGCTAAATGCCTTAATAAGTTAGGAAGGCAATAGCCTCATTTATCAAAAAGATAAGAGGAACCCAGATGACAGAATTATCAATAATCTGCAGGCAAAGAAAGCATATCGTAGGATGAAGAAATGCACTGCAATTGGTTAGGAGCTTTGCTTTTTGGTGTCAGAAAACTAACCTGAACACTGAAAAAGCATTTGAGGAAAAAATATTTTTACAGACCTAGTCTGGACTTTATGTGATGGTGCAAATAAAATGTGAGTGACATTTTGGGATTCTTTTTTTTTTCTGGTGTGTATAAAATTGGAGTAGGGCTCTGTGTCTTAGATCATTCTAATTTTATTTTTTCAGCAATTTCTGAAGTCATTGTAGCTGCAGCTTGGCTATCGTGTTCTTCCTTTGATTGGAAACTGGCCAAGGGGATGGTTGGCAAGCCTGTTTTTTTGGAAGTCTGGACATTATCTTGCTGCTTTGGGCCCTCTGCAGTATTAATAAACCATGAATAAACTTCCTGGCATTTCTTTAACAACATTATGGTTAAAGAACAATCCGTTTAAGCCTTCAGAGAACAGCTATTCCAGAAGAACAGAAAACACAGTCCATTGACATCTAGCAAATTACCCTTTTCTTGCTAAAGTAAAAAGGCTTTTTTTGATCTTTGCACAGCAGAAAGAATAGTCCTGGGACATAGTATAAATAATAAATTACCATTAATAAATATAGTCCTTTCACTGAAGAGCCTTACACACACTGGTTAAGAATTTCTTTTCCTTATTTGATCTGCATATGATATTCATTGAATTTTGTGTCTTGTTCTTGAATTTATGTTTTGGGATCTTACCTTGAAAATGCCACTCAAGTTGCTATCTAGTGTGTATCTCAGCTGGCCAGAGCCAGCAAATATCCCTAGATCCAATGGGAATGTACTTAACTTTCCCTGGATGGGGGGCTGCAGGCAGAATTGCTCTGCTCTGTAACAGAGGGACATTGTACAGCCAGTTCTGAGGGAGCCCACGGTGCAGAGGTGCTGCAGGGTGAGCCAGGAACCATCTGGTCTGTGCTCCTGCTCCTTAAGGGGCTGAGTGGTGTGGCCTGTAAGAAGCCCTGTCTGTGCCATGGGCCTTTGACAAGCAGCTTCTCTTGGGTGATTTTTTCCACAGCAGAGAACAGAACTCCAGGAGATGCATGTAAGGATTTTCCGTGACAGCAGTGTTCTGTACTGAGTGTCATGGTAGTTGTAGTCAGCAGTAACACAGCTTTTCCTCTACTACAGTGCTTCTCTGTGTGGCATGCAAATCACTGATGAGTAGTTAATTAGGCATAAGTGATCATGATTTTATTCTGTTTTCCTGTAATAAATATATTCAAGTCCCTATTCTCACTGTTTTATGAAAATGACCAATTTCATAGTACTGAAAACAAGTTTCAAGACAAATAAAAATGATAATTTTTTTTTTAAATCTGTCTAAGAATGTTGGACCTGATGACCAAAAAGACAAAGGAAACTCAACAAAGAAAAATTATTGCTATGGAAATTCCCAAGTGAGAAAGTAGGGGTACAAGGGTTCTATAAAATAGAAGTTAAATACTTCAGGAAATTGATAAAGGCACACAAAAATCTCAATGGTGAATGGGATAATGGATGAGATACATTTTGCTTGTCTTTTTTTTTATTTTAAAGAAGCCTAGTAAGAACAAAAGGAGTCTGAACAAAAGAGTGGGCTGTTGTTGGTTGAAAAATGTCTGCTAGAATTAGAGAAAAGTATTCATTGAATTACTTTGCTTCTTCAGGTGTCAGTAAAGGATAAAGTACTGAGACTGTATCTCGGCTGGTGGTGGTGGTGAAGCACGTAACAGCTTCCTCCACTTCTGCTGTGTGAGCTGCTGTTGTGCTCCTGTTTGGCTTATTTAAACATCTGGACCTGACAACTCATACCCAGAAGTTTTTACAGAATTCACTGTAGAGTTCTTTGGGTTATGAAGCTTGAATTTTTCAATATGCTTTGAAACATGGAGAAATTACAGTGAACTTGGAAATTTGTCACCAATGCTTTCAAAAGGAATCCTCTGGATAATTGCAAGCCTATCAATTTGGCTCTGGTCCTGGAAAAAATGAAAGAAATTCTCTAACTGGACTACATTTAAGCTTGCTATCATTATTTAAGTCTAGTCACCCTTGATTTTTGGAAAATAGATTTTATCAACCTGCCTTTTTATTCCTTTCTTTATTCTCTTTTTTGAGAGATAACGAGTACAGTTTGATCAATGCCATTGCGTTGAAGTAATATATAATATGCTTCTGTGAGGCCTGATTTTTTGATCAAGTGACTAGACTGAAATGAAATCAATTTGATGCTTCTTAAATGGACTAAAAGCTGGCAGACAGGCTATGAACCATGACTGTAAATAGGGAATCCTCAAAGAATGTATGCCTTTCTGTTGGATCCTCTAAGAACTGGTTATTAGCAATGACTATTTAGCACTTTATTGATGACCTAGATGGTAACAATATCAGTTTTCCACAGTAAATCTAAGAGGAAAGCTGTCTGATGCAAAGGGATCTGTAGTTTTAGTAAGGTGGGTGCAAGCTGTAGTGTGCCATGAGTGAGCTGCTGTGGCTCCTAGATGTATAATGACAGTACTGAGTAAGAGTAGAGAAGTATTTTGCACATGTACATTGTATTGTTACTTAGAGGGAGAAGAGGGGTTAGATAGTGTTATGACAGTAAAGGATTTGGAAAAATGGATCTCCAAGGTCACTATCTGCTTGATTCACCAAAGACGGCTGGCCCAGTTTCGCTTGCTCTCTTCAAGTACCTGTTCTGGTTCGTCATAGGGAAAGGAATTCTCAGCGTAGCAAATGCAAGCCTAATAAAATGCACTGTCTAGAAACTAGAAAGTGAAACTGAGCAAGCAAGGTTTCTCTTTGTAACAGTGAGGTAAACTCACTATGAATATTAGTAATAGTACAAACATTATGTAAAAATACATTCTAGTTAAAAAGGACTGTGATTTTCTAAGACTTGTGTTTTTCAGATCTGAACTCTTAGAGACTCCTGTCATATAAAAAAATACTACTTCGGTTGAGGGCGGTTTTTGTGCAATTTATTCACAGAAAAGAGGACCATTTCCAAGAGGACTGTGGTTCTCTATTTGTTTAGAGAACTTTGGAGCTTTATTCAGGCCTCTGAATATTGGTGAAACTTAATGTAATCTCTCGCTCTACTCAGATATTATATCAAAGAATTGGTTTTATGTTAAAATTTATACTGGCAGGAATGAAAGGAGGGAAAGTCATGTGTATGCTTTAGAACTCAAGAGATGTCTGTACTCCCCTCTCCTGTTGCTTTCTTACCATGTTCCTTGAGCCTTCCTAAATAGCCAGGACAAAAAGACCAGGAATTTGACTCACTTATTATTTCTTCTGTTCTCTGATGCAGCTGTTTTTGGCCTGTAACCAGAGCAGATGAATGTAGTGCTAAACTCAGGCTGGGTTTCTGAATTGGCTAAATGCAGTAAGGGACAAACATGAAATATTTATGTTGGGCTAGATGTGATTCTGCACTGCGCTTGACAGAGATTGTATGAAAACCTAGGTGGAGAGTTTTCCTGTGACTGTGTTTATATTGCTTACATATGGAAGAATTTTGTGCCTTTCTTCAGAACTGTGATTGTTTAAGGTTATGTTGAAATTTCTTAATACTGAAATGGTGGATGACAGAAAGAAAAACCAACCTCAGAGTTACAACTTAGACATCATGATAAGCCCAAGGTATCTTAATGCACAGAAAAAGGTTCTGCTCCACATTCTCAAGAATCAGAATTTAGAAGTTTGATCTTTAGAAAGTCCATCACATTTAAATACAGCTGTGAGTATCTGTTCCATTTTTGTTAATGCTCTTCACTACTGACAGGGCTCTGAGAGTATTGCATGAAAATGTTTTGCATCTAGAACAATTAATGTTCACCTGCATGTTTTTCACCTTTTTGCTAAAGTAATGAAAAGTGCTTTATAGCTGAATCCAGGTGGTTCATATACAATTAGTACAGTTAGTAATTATACGTGCCATTTCTCACTCACTTTTGTCCATTGGAACAATTTATCCTTCCATCCTACTAAAATTGAAAATAATGAAGCTGGCTTGCTTTGCAGAGGACTTTCAAATTACATGCCCAGATCACCAAGAAACCAAGCCAGGGGTGGTATCAATGAGTCTCAAGCTGCTCTTTTATCCACTGGACCATGCTGATGACACCACTAAATACAAAATTTGCTAAGTAAGCAAGTGCAAATGCATAAGAAAATTTCAGGTCTTGCTCTAGGAATAGGTTGATAATCTTTTTTAAACTGTGATGATAAATTCTTTTTCAAATAGGTTTTTTTTTTTTTAAATTTATAAAAGTATAAACAGAAAATGTGTCCCTCCATGTTTGTTCTCAAGAACAAATTTACTTTTTTTTTCCTGTGACCATAAAAATACTTCCTTCCCTACCCTACTCCCATTCCAGTTACTGAATTGAAAACCTACTCTTTGTTTATGTTCAATTCCTTTTTCAGTTTACCAGTGGTAGCAGCCTAAAACATTCACAGTCTGTATTCTCCAGCAGTTACAGCAACACTTACACATTGGAACTGTTTGTAACATCAGTAAAACTCTCTCTTTCTTCTCTATGAAGTCATGCCTTAAAATGATCCTTTCTCCCCAGTTTTTGCCACAAATTGAATTTCTTATAAGAACCGATAATTTCCCTTCAGACTTAAAAAGATCCAGTTCCTTTCCTTTGCTCCCCCCAATTAGTACTGAGCTGTGGCCTCCTGTTTTACAGCTGGTTGAAGGTGTCTGATAAAGGACTGTGTTGTTCAACTGGAGTTCAGTGTAGTGTCTCTTAGTCTCGTGTCTTGGTCTTTTAGTGTTACAGTCTGCAAATTACCATCCTTATCTCTGTCTGTATTCTCTATCTTGCCAGAAGAATGAACTTGGCTGTGGCTGTCTCGTGTGTAGCCAGGACTATGAGTGTCCTTACTGAGAAGACAAGAGTGTATATTCCAGTGACCTGCCCACCAGCAGGCATTGCAAATGTACCTGAGAGAACTTCTGTTTACCTGTCTGATAACTCTGTTCAGAACATTTTGATTATTAAACCATCTGTATGAAAGATACTGACCAACTTTTATGGAAAAAAAATACATACCAATGTCCTAGGTATGCATGCCAAGAGCAATACTAATTAGGAGCTTTCTGGTTGCAATCTAGCACCCAGCCTTAGGTGCACAAGTATTTTCTGTGACCAGTAGCTATTTATGGATGGTTCCTAAACACAAGGACTGAAAGGATTAGCAAGATGTACGGTATGTGATTCTTTGCCCTTTCCACAAACATCAGGGTCACAGCCAGAAAGAACTGCAATGAGGTCATAAAAATATTCTTTTTTTTCCCCCAAGCTTTAAAGATCAGCACTGTTTTTCATGGAACAAAATGGCATGGAAGTTGAACTTCTGTTCCCACAATTGTGTTTAGGAAGTGCTCATGAATCTTGACAGACTTATGAGTGATTGTAAGCAGCTGACTGAAAACAATAGGCCTGTGCATGCCATGGGACATGGGTGGGCCCCAGCCACGGTCAGTGCATCTGTGCTGGGCAAGTCTTGTGTGTCAGGTACAATATGCCAGGGCAGAGCCCTGGGAGCAGGGGCACATGGCAGCAGTCTTGAGCTTCAGTCCCAGCTGTTCCCTAACGCTTTATTTGAAGAAATGTATTAAATAAAGTGCATTTTGTGTGCTTTTTTTTGAAGAGGCTGTACTGTGTCTCTCCTTGATGTAAATTTACATCTGAGAGCATGGTGTCATAGCTTTAACCCCAACCAATTCTCTTAGTTTGGGGAGGCATATGTATCCAACTCAAGGCTGGTTTACAGAGGGGTAAATACAGATGGGTCCATGTGTATGTGTGTTCATGTATATGTTTATAGCTGAATGTTGTATTGACATGAATATAATTAACTAAGGTAAAGATAATTCCTGGAGAGGTTGTCTAGGACTGAACATCTTCCATGGCCAAGGGCAGAAAAGCTTGCAAAGGGATGAATTTTCTTGATACCAAAACCTTATTTCTTAAAATATGAAGGGGAAACACAGAGAGGGAGAAGAAGAATATAAAAAAGTGGAATGGTGAGGTTGGTGATGGTGGTATTTGAGGATAGACGGATAAAGGGAAGAATGATATGAAAAAAACCCTTTTCCATCTGTAACTAAAAATCAATCTCTGTTTTGTGCTTCCATGTAACTGAATCAAAATCAGTAAAACATTTTGCTTCTTTTTTTAAAAATGCAATTGCCTCTGGGTGGAAAATGTTTCCTAATGTCTCCTAAATTCTTTAAGTGGTGTTTCTGTGAGTCTATTAAGATGTATTCTGCACAAAGGAATACTGTAGTCTGAAATCTGTTTTGGAATCATGTTATCTGATAAATATCTTTATAAGACACGAGAAGCTAAATAGTTACATTGAAAAGGCTTTACATTTGAAGGTCATTATGAAACTAAATTACATATGTATGATTTTTAAGGGAATACTCTGTTGATCTGTAGATAATGGAGAAGATACTAGTTCAGTAAAAAACCCATTACTGGAAATATATTACTTAGGGCTAAAAAGCTGTTTATATACAAAATCTTTCATATCCCATATATATTAAATGCCATGTACTCTGTCTATAAAGATCTTCTGCGGCTTACTATTTGATCTGAGTACCATGTAATAAACAGTTCTGCTGAGATGAAATTCTGTATAATTGAAAGTCCAAATGAAGAAGATGCCTAGTAGGGAAGGAATAAAATGCACAGACTGTAAATAAATGGACATGCTGAAGTTAGTATGTGAGGTACTTTTTACTTTTACAAACTGGAATGCTAATTTTAAAAAAAACCTACAAAAAAAAAAAAAAGGAAATAAATTACAACCACTCTCACTCTCAAAAAGTCTGTGTGACAAAAGGCAGGTGAAAAAAAAAAAGAGATCACAAAAGAAGTATGTTTGCAAGAAAAAAAAAGAGGCCTTTACCAGACTACAAGTAAAAACAAAATATGAAGAAGAATTACTGGCCTTTAGAAACTAGGTACTTCAAACAGTGAAGGGAGTTTTACAGTCCAACAGTACTGCACAGGTGGGAAAGGTTGTAGCCTATTTATTGCATTTTAATTTCTGTATCAGTTGAGGTATGTAATTTTCAGAAGAAGAGATTTAATCTGATTATCTGGTAATTCAGAAATCCCATTATGATGTTTAATTTGCAAATGTTCATGACCTAGAACATTTCACTAGGCAGCTGATAGCGTGAGGAAGAGCCAAAGCTGTGGCTCTGCAGGGAGAGTGGTGGTAGAAGCAGCTGCAAAGGAGTAAGGCAGACCTGGAAGATGGGCTCCTGCCACTTAGAATGAAATCAATATGTGGCTGAGATGGGATTGTCATCGTCCGTGTTCTTCAAGGAGATACACACGGCAAGGATTTGATGAGAGGAATTGTTAAACTGTATCTGAACAGTGCTACCCAGAGAGGTAATGCTTTGTATCCTCAGGTCTTCGGGGGAAACTACAAGACAACAGGATTAGCTAGCAGAGTAGATTTGCTCTGTAGGCAGAAACTCTTGTCTACATGATTGGAATAGATAATTGATGGACGATCAGATCAAGCAGACTTCTGAAGCAGATTATTTTTTCGCTTTTCTTTTTCTCATTGCAGCCTTTTTCATGAAAATGGATATATTTATGCCATTTTGTGGTCTCCTTACAGTCATTACGCTAGAAACGTCAGCACTTTTGCTTTTTTCAATTTTTATATTCCTGAAGCCTGATCTAATTTTTTTCCATAATAAATTCTATTTCTGTGTCTTTATTTAAAAAGTAGCTTTGGTGAAGTTTGGAAGGAAATTATATTCTTTCCTGACACTCTAAATATGTTATTGTTTGAAGAAATAATTAATTGTCTTAGGGTGATATTTTCACTAGGACCTAGCTTAAATAACTGTTTAAACATAGGAAAAACTGGTGATCAGCACTTTCATTCTGTAGACACTAAGAAAGAAAAGAGCTGTATTTCTCTAGTCTAACTTCCAGCATGAAAGAGATCTAGGGATCCTTGCATCTGACTCTGTATTGGTAGAAAGTTATCTAGCTTTCATCTGCCAGGGGCAAATGATGGAGGATCTAATACAAGCTTTTGCAGAGCAATTTCAGAGGACTACTTATTCAGGTGAAAAGCAATGAAATTGAAAATAACTGAAATAACTTTCTATTTGTGATACGAATTGCCTGTCACAGGCATGCAACCTTTAAAAAAAGTCTTAAGAATTCAAAGTCTTGAGAAACAGATAGTAGCTTCAGAAGGAATTAATACACAGATGTCATTTGGCTCCTGCTGTACTGGACCTCCTATTTCATAAGCTCTCATTGTTCAAACCATATGCCTTATTTCTAGACTAAAATGATCTAGTTTTAGTTTCTAGACTCTGCTTTTTTTACAATATTTTTGTCTTTTGTATCATTTATTCAACATCAAAATAATGAGCAAGGATGTCTCATTCTGGTGTATGTGTGGCTTATAGGAAGTGCAGGTTTTGTTTCACTTAGGTCATTCAGCACCTTCAGTTCCTACCCCAGTCAGGGTCAGAGGGATCAAAACCCATGCAGAATTCTTAATTGTCTGTACTTGTTAAAGAATATTAATAGATCAACGTTTATACCAAAGATCAGGAACACTTCCTTCTCTTCTGTAACCCAGGGACCCACTGTGAGCAAATGCCCTTGAAAAAAAGTGAGACTGAGAAATACAGCAGTAGTATTGTGTGTTGGTGCATGTGCTGCTGGAGCTTACTGGTATCCCATTAATCAGATGTTTGCTGAGTTATATAATATCTATATATAATACATCTTCCATTTTTTTTGAATAATATTTTCTGGACACCTTTGGTGATGTTACATTTTGACATCAGGCTTGTAACAAACTGGCTTGTGCTTTCAATTTCATGCCCATTGAAAATGGCTTAAAATGGGCTGCCCCCTTTTGGGGATAATCAGACTTTGGTTCAGCAATTTCAAAAAGCAATCCCATGGAGAAATACCAATAAACCAGAGAATCCTGAGCAGAGCAAGCCACTGCAGTGCAGAACATAATTCATAGAAAGCATTTGACAATAGCATTTTTGATGATTCATTCTCCTGACTCAGATGGAAGAAAGAACCAGGCATGGGAACAGTGTGCATTTGCAATAAAAGAATGAGAGATTGCAGGCGCACACTTGTTGTGATGACCCTGGAAATGATAGCAGGTTATTCTGGTGTCCATCCTGGGCCAGGCTGAGATGGATCAGGGAGAGAGGGAAACAGTACAGTCAGTAAATTTATGAATGCAATATAAATTATTGAAGGATGTGCGGAAAATGTCTAGCCAAGTACAGCTGATGACTTTTCTTATAAGTTTGTCAGGTAAAGATAATTTCACATGCTGTAGGGCATGCAGCATTGTGTGACATCCTAATTTTTTCATAAATTGTTCTGTGAGATGGGGGCAGCTCTGCACAAGATTGTTTTCATAGTGTTGTGTCTTGTATTTGCATTACCCTGTGACTAACTAGCAATGAGGTCTGCTTGAAGCTTTACACACTGCTGAGTTGCAATAAAATCTCTCCGCCCTGTGAGCATTCTAGTATCTGGCATTGTGGTTGTTTTAATGGGATTATTTTTTCTTGTGCAGGGACTCCAGTTTGGGTTTCCCTTGTCTGGCTGCATCTGTTGTGGATCTTGTTGGATTTGAGTAGGTTGGTGATGCCTCCCCTTTGTCGTGTTTAGCTGAGAACAGCCTGGATGTTTGAAAGCCTGGGTGCGAAAGTGCCAGTGTGCAGAAAATTCTGTTTTTCAAGGAATTCAGCTTAAAATGAAGAACACAGAAGTAGTGTAGCTCTTGGTAACTGGATTAAAACTAACTACCTTCAAAAGAATTGCTATGTAATGTAGTCTTCCCAAGGAGGACCCTAGTTAGGATTTTTTTAATTTGAATTGGGCTGAGAGGGAAAAACCTGTGCACTGTACCCGTGTTTGCAAATCTCACATCATATATAGTCCAGTCAGATGTACCTGACAGCTTCCTGCACACCTCCAGTGACGTGCTGAGTGGGAGTCTCTAGGTACCCCAGAAAGGGAAGGATGCCTTTTCAGTTCAGTCAGAAGCCTTTTTGCTGTTTGCTGCTGAGAAGACCTTCAGTAAGAGGATAACCAGGTGTGGGATGCACAAGTGTCTCAAGGCTTGGGCACAGCACAAGAGATGCTGTGTGAGACATTTTCCACTGAGCCCCAGCTTTGCCGCACTCTCAGTCCTGCTGTGGATGTGGTTCCAGGTGGTTCCTGTGTGTGCCTGGGCTGCAGGTTGGGGCCACCTCTAGTTTGACTGTGCTGTGGGTGCACTCCAGCTCTGGCCAAGCAGCCTGGTGACACGATGGCAGGTGTCCAGACCTGCCATTGGAAGGAGGTGGGGGTTTGCTTGGCCTGGTACAACCAACAGCAGTGCTGTGGATAGACTCTTCAGGTGGAGTGCAAGGTAATGATGCTTTTTTCTGGCTGTTGCCTCTTTGCACAGGCCTTCAGAGGATGGTGCAGGTTTATTTTTGACCAATGAAGCATAGAAAGGTCCTTGAAACCCAGGGAGAGTGAAGGAAGATGGGCTGATAGATTCCTTTCCATTTTCAATTTTGTTGTTTTCACTGCTGCCTCTATGCATTTATGCATGCTAACTTCGCAAATGCCTGGCAGTCTGTAAACTTTACATCGTCTTTCTTTCAAACTTGGCTTAACCTGTCTGGGGAGTCTTCCGCAAGAGTATATGAGTCACAAAAAGTAGCAATATGCTAAGTTAAATACAGTAAATGATTTATCTCCTCTCCCTCTGGTTTGTGTTTTGAAATGTACGCTGCGCGGTTTGATAGCTTCCTACCACTGCTGCCAGGCCACCTGTCCTGCACCACGTCCAAGTCTTTGTCTCCAAAAATACCACTGCAGCTCAGACAAACAGCCTGGCAGCCATGCCAGGGAAGACCTTTAAAATGATGATCTTGTATCGCCACAGTGGGAGGAGAAAGATATATTACACGTCTGACCCAACACATCAGAACTGCAGAGCCACGTCGAAAATGCATGTAGTGAGCTGATTAACCTCTGGAAACAGGCACTGCATGGCAGCACAATAGTTAACATAGTCCTACTGCTGTTTGTGATACAGGCTGATTTTTTGGTCTGATTTTTATCCTTTTTGTTACTGACTCAGGTTATTAGCATTGGTGAATTAGGCCTGTATCTGATGCCACAAACCCTGGAGTGAGTCTAGAGAAGGGCAACAAAGTTGGTGAGGGGGTAGGAGTGCAAGTCCTGTGAGGAACTGCAGAGGGAGCTGGGGTTGTTTGGCCTGGAGGAAACGAGGCTCAGGGGAGACCTTCTTGCTCTCAAAAGGAGGATGTAGCCAGGTGGGGCTTGGTCTCTTCTCCCAGTAACAAGTGACAGGATAAGAGAAAGTAGCCTTAAGTTGCACCAGGGGTGGTTTAGCTTAGATATAAGGAAAAGTTTTTTCAAAGACAGGCTTGTAAAACATTGAAAAAGGGAGCTCAGGGAAGTGGGTTAGTCACCATCTCTGGAAGTGTTTAAATAACATGAGGATTATGGCACATGAGGACATGGTATAATGGTAAAGACAGTGGTGGTACTAAGTTGATCTTAAAGGTCTTTCCCAACCATAACAATTCTATGCTTCTGTAAAATCTAGTGCTTTTTCTGTGCTTACCCTTTCTTTTTGCCTGTTAGGGAAGATATTGGAAGTATGTAATGCCACGTGGTAGGTGTGGACAGACACTTAAGTTTTCAAATAAGTAAGTTAAATGTAAACAGACAATGAAGTGGATGTTCTGAGATTGAGGTCTCCCAAAAGCAGTAGGGCTGCCTCTATGCTCATGTTGCTGTTTGGTTTTCATGGACTTGATCCACGTGTTTCCATACCCAGGCCAGCTGACAGCAGCCGAGAGAATGGCAGCACCCTCACTGCCCAGTGCTGAGCCCTGGGGCACCGTGCTGGCCCATGTGAGCTAACAGCAGTCACTGCATCTGCAGACACTCAACTTGTGCTGGACATCAAAGAGAAAGCAAGGGAATGGAGCTGCAGCCACTTAGGCTTTATTTGCTGTATAGATGGATGTAACTGAGCTTTTTCAGCAGAGCCGCAGAGTGAAAAAACCCAAACGGGATGCAGCTCCTGCCAAGCATCCATCCCTGGCAGCAGCATCTTCTGGTGTGCAGTGGGAGGACTTCAGGGAGGGTTCCTCCTCACTGCTGAGCTTTGCAGAAGGCACTACTTTGCACACCTTCATGATGGGCTGTCCAGTATCCTCTGGGTCAAGGCCAGTATTGATTGTGAAAGAGATGTGGCAGAGACACTTTGTAAGAGCACAATGTTCAAGGGGATGATGTGAGGGAGACAAAGTGCCTCAAGTGTCTGCCTACGTGCAGATAGAACAGGGAAGCACGTGTGTTAAAACAAAAGGTCCATGCTGCTTGTTTGGTTTTAAGAAACTTTCCATTCTCCCATTGAAATAAGCCCTTGGGGTGAAAGGAGTGCAGTTGTGAGTTTAATATTGTTGGCGTCTGTTTCTACCAAGGTTACATAACTGCTGTTTTCCTGGGAAATTAAATCATGGAAGTGAAAAAACTAAATTCGCCAGAGCATAATCAGGCACAACTTTGATTTCAGGCACCTGTCTGTGCCAGTATTTAATTTGGCACAGGAAACATAGCATCAAAATGAATATGAAAAAGTGGCACAGAAATAATAGCACAACTGGCATTCAGACACTGAGATGTGAGAACAAACACATCCCTCCCCAGCATGGCAAACTTCACAGTACATAGTGTGTATGGGGGATGAGGCCAATGACAGAAGCAGGCAGAAGGACTCCTGTGCAGCAGGAATGGTGAAGAGGTTGGAAAATACACTTACAGAATTCCAATGAACGCCATCTTAAATGAATTGGATGGAGAAAAGGGCAAGCTGCAGCCAAAGAAGAGAAGCTGAAAGGCTGTAAGGCCTTTCCTCTGTCTCACCTTAGTAATTATCTCTTGTTTGCAGAGCTTCCATTAATTGGAATGCATTTCGTAATGAAATTAGGCTGGCAGCCAGTATTCAAGTCTTTTTACTGCTAGGGAAAATTTGTTCTTTGAACAACTCAGCCATTGATTTTTATTTGTGTTTTCATTCATCATGAGACTGTTACGTGCCAAAAATTCCACGCTCCATCATATTGCCTTGGACAGTCTGAGTTATTTGATTTATTCCCTTGCTCCTGTGTCTCAGAAATGGAGTTCTACAGCAGGGCCCTATTTGTAGTTTCTTTGTTGTATGGTTTCCACACATCTTCCTTTTTCTTTGTACACATTTTGCCTTCCTTTTAACTACCTATCTGTTGGGACAGCAAAGACATTAAGAATCCTAAATTTAAAAAAGAGAAAAGGGCTTCAAAAATTTGTTTCAGTAACTTTTGTATTGTGGCATTTCTGAATTTAAAAGGATTCTCAAACTTCCCTTGTTTATGGGTAGCACAGGAACTATATCAATGCAGAAGAGCACATTTTGATGAGAGACCTTTGACAAAGTGAAACTGGCAAAAACTCTTCAGATCTCAGATAGTCTTTGAACTGTATTTTGCTTCTCTCTTTGAAGAAAGGTGGAACTGGTGACAGGAATTAAACCATTATTTGCATGCAGTGTCTTCACTCTTACAGCCAGGTCAGGCCTAGGCATTGCTGCTGTGTGTGAATAGCCTTGTCAATCTTACTGAGTAGGGTATGGTTTGATATATGGATGGTATCTGCATAGTACCTTCTCTGTCAGGCTGAATTACTTCCAAGAATTAATCTTTCTGCTACATCCTCACTACACGATAAATATCTGTACTGATCATACTCCACAGCAAATATGAATCTTATAAAATGCATGCAGCCATTTTACAACAGGCGTTAAGTAATTGATCTGCTGATCTCCTTTCTCATTCAGCACATAGGAAGAACAGTGAGCAACGCTGAAGGTTAGATGGAGAGAAAATTATTTGAGTTACCTCCAGCTCAGAATGATCAAAAACATGACACTGGCTTTAAAATTGGTTTTTGAAAAGCAATCTGCTTGAGCTTCATCTTAGTTTCTTTGATGTCTGAGACTTAAATGAATGCACTCAATTTACCTTCACAGATTTGTCTGAAGACATGCTAGCATAAATGGTTGTGAATTAAATCTTAATCACCCACCATCTATAGCAATTGGAAGTAGGGACAAATTGGGTATTATAGGACCTATGACTGAAAAAAGGAGAGAAAAAACCCAGTAGAACTCCTCACTTTTTAGGACTTTGCTGCAGTTTCTTCAGCAGTGACTTTTTTTCTTTAACTTACTAAAGCTTCAAACACTGTGTGTGTATTAGACTGTATGTATGCAGAGAAACTCACACAATCAGTTTTGCTTTAAGAAAAATAATTTTCTTAGGTTTAGTTAAATTATTTCTCCTTATGATTCAAGTAGTTTTGTTTCCTATCCAGAAAGTAAATAGTGCAGTAATAGTCATCTTCAAGAGACAGGGTGTTGCTGCGAGAAGTCACACTGAGAAATTATGCTGAGAACCCCTTAATACCTTGTATATTATGGGTGGTGTGAACAATTTAGTGGTGTTGCAACACATGCTTTTGGTGAGGCCAGCCAGAGTCCCTCAGCTGCTGAGCTGAGGCTGTAGGCTCTGTGCAGCTACAGCGAAGTTGTGTGTGCAGGGGGATGTGCTTCAAGGACTACTGGGCTGGTTTAATGGGATGTTCAGTTAGAACAGTTCACAAAGAGAGGCAACCCTTGGACCAAAAGGAGGATGTTTCTGCAAGTATTGGAACAAAAAAAGGAGTCTTTAGGGCTGTCTTTCACTGGAAAATGATGATGTGCTATGGAGGGTGGTCTTGTAAAGGGAAAGGAAGAAGGGCATGTATATAAGAAATGTGTCTTCTCTGAAGACACACTAGAAATTTTCCCTCTCTAGCAGTATGGATAACTCGTGGTAATAACTTTGAAACAATGTTATTATTAGCTACCTAGAGTACAGTATCAGAACTGTACCAGATATCACAGCAGCTTGAGCGGGCTTTCTGGTCATACATTTATACAAATATGGGTGGCATTTTCCACTAACTCTGGAGCTGATCAAACTCTCCACTGCAGTCCTCTCTAACAAGTCCTGGCACTTCTGTAAATTTTTCAAATAAGTGTCTTATTCAACTAGTTCTTTAAGTTACTGATTACTGAGCAGCTAATAGTCCTCAGCACACTTCCTATCTATAATGAAGAAGATACTCTATGTGTTTCATTGTGTTATTAATTTCTTTCTGGTCTTTGGATGTTGTAGAAAATCTGGTAGCTCATAGTTGTAGTCTTTTCCTGCAGGTTATAAAGCAAACAAACTGGCCACCTCTGTTCCTAAAATTGCAGGAACAAGATCAGAGAGTGACACAAAATTTTCAAGGATTGTTTCCCTCTCCATCTATAGCTGTTACCTGATTTCTCTCCATTCACAATGAAATGGCTGCAGAAAACAAGGTGTTACAGTTGCAAAAGAAAATAACTGTGGGAAGAACATGTGGTTCCTAGTGATGCTAGAAATGTATTGCCACTGGGGAATGTGCTGGTTTGTGGTATTGAAATGATCAACTCTCTCTTTAGGCTCTGAAATTCCATGACTACTGATGTGTTTATAAGAGCAGTTTCTGCTCTCTCTTCTGACAGCGTTGTACCTATCTTAAATATATTATGCATAAATATGGGAGAGAAATACAGATGCACACAGTATGCAGGTGCCTGAAACTGCATTGTGGGACTCAACTAGCATATGAACACAGTACCAGAATGAGATCATATCTGACTGCTGGAAAATTTACTTTTCCCAGCAAAACATTTATTTGCTTTTCACAATTCTTAATAAACGAAGTAAGGATGTAGATTTGTGTTTTCCCTGCCTGTCTTTCCCATGAGGTGTTCATCTTTTCTAAATAAAACAACAAAATAAACCAAAAGACACTGTTTTGACACAGTGCCTGATTGTATGAACATGACGTTGCAGCTAAGAGGATTCAAGACCAGGCTGTCCTGGGGAGGAGCAGCTGCCACTTTCCATTGTAGAGCAGAGAACAAGAATGCCCCAAGGCATTGTAGGGGATGGCAGGGGTCCTGTGGAATCGTCTGCAGCAAAGGATCAGGTGCACAGGGCTTGGCATCAAACTCAACTTTCTGTTCTGGGGACTCTGCTGATGCTGTTATGGCAAGTGCCTCATCTCCTGGTTCTCCCAGCCTGAGAGATATGTAGTTTATTTTTAAGTAGTTGATAGTTCCCATACCTCTTTCTTCTTTTATATTATGAAGTGACTGTCTCTACTTGCAGTTCTTTCCCACTGACAGTGGTAAAGTGGGGGGTGATGGCAGTGTGTTAGTGTATATTTTGGTAAAGCACATCAGTACAGACTCATCAGGGGAGCAGCAGCCTCATCTGTGCTGAGGGAGAAAGTGTGACAACAGCACTAGAAGAGTTCTGAGTTGAGTCTTGAATGGAAAATGGAGACTTGAGAGCTGCCCACCTACAAAGCATTATCTGTTACCTGGCTGGGCTGTTGGTATTGATTGATGTCAGAGTCAGTAGTTGCAAGGTATCCATCATTCATGTGATCTCTCTAGGCTGACCAAAAACTGTATACTGCACCATGACCATGCATTTTCTTCACTTGTTAGCATGGTGTCCAGCACAGCTGTGACTGGTGCCAAACAGCTTGGGCATCTTCTAGGAACCAGGAGAAATATTTGAGAAATAAATTTGTCAATAGATAAGCCTGGTTACACCTATCTTGGAAAACTAAATTATTTCATGTTACAGGAATTCTTTTTCAGATCCTTCAGGCTAAGGGTGCTATAATGGTGTTTTCACTGGAGACAAGATGTGATATGGAGGAAGTTTTTTTCCTTGAAGACAGTGATTGGCTCCAGACTTCTCCAAGTGGTGCTCGCTGGGGAAAATAGCAGCTTTTAGGTATTACTGGAAGCTGTAAGGTCCCTGCTGAACTGCTTCATGCTGCAGCTCTGTGATGCCTGTGCATGCTACTCGTTTTTGCTGTGATTGCAGTCCCCCATGCTGCACTGTGTTGTTGCCTACACGTATATGTATGTCTGAACAGCCACTGTGGCTCAAAGACAGCAGCTTTTTGAAACTGTACTGATCATCAAGCTGTGAAGGTTTTGAATGAAATTAAAGATGAGGTGAGGGCTGAATTTCATTTTGCACTGGAGACCCCCCTTCTATTGCTGGAATCTTTGCATGCATAGGTTTCAGGCTATCCAGACAGTGGCCCCTTTTCATTTGTTTTGCTCCAACATTTTAAGTTGTAATAGTTTCAGAAGATTAAAACCATGTGTTTTAATGCTTGCTCAGAGAGCATTTTACAGGCCTCCAGAGAATGTATGTATGGACTCCCAGATTTGGGATAGACTGAAGAAGAATGTTGAGCAGAACAGAAATGTGAGAAGCCAGAAATATGTTCAGACACTTTTATGGTTTATCTGAGTGTCCCCTGTGGGATAGGAGCCGAGGGTTTTCTAGGCTTATGCAAACAGTTTTGATACTACAGCACAGAAGGGCTGAGTCTGCTGCCTGTGCCTGTCTGTGTGCACATACACTGGCTGTGCCAGACCCAATAGGCACTCTCTTTTAAACTCTGCCATGAATAAAGAAATACTCTTTGAGGTTTTTCTGCAGTCCTGCAGCAGGGAATTCCTACTTCTGTAACCTTTATTTCTCTTCTTGGAAGGAACTGGGTGCAGCATCCAGTGTAATGCTCTGTCAGCAGGATTCCACGCTGATACTGCCTTGAGAGCTTTCTCTTTTTCTTTCCCTGTGCTAGCATATGGAAGCTACAGCTTTGAGTGGTTGATGTATCCATCTTGTCCACTCATTTACCACTTTATTTCCTCCCCCCCACCACCCATTTTCTGCAGTGTAGGAAGGCTAAGCCATTCCAGGGCAGAGATGTCATGGCAAAAGCAGCAGGCAGCAGGTTATAACTGGATTCTAGATGCTTTCTGCTGGTATTTTTGAAAGTGTTTCCTCTGGACTTCACGGAATGCTGGATGCCTCACTGGCAAGGTTTTTCCCAGACAGGAGTGCTAAACTTCATCTCTCTTTCCAGGCTAGGCAGCAAGGATTTAGAACCTGTGGAGTGTGGAGTAGAAAAAGGCTGAGCAGCATATAATTTTTCCTGTAATTCATTCATATGCAGGCCATTGAGAGGCAGAGTTGTGTCTCTCAGGGATGTGCTGTGAACACACAATGGTAAGAGCTATGCAGTTTCACTGATAATGGTCCATGTCAGAAGTGTCCCTGTATTTCCCCTGGCTCAGATAAGTCATGGGATTTTAATAAAACCGATTCCTCTTGGCCCTCTCACCCAGACAGCACACAGCTGTGGGCAGCGATTGCTTTGTGTCCCACACCTCTCATCCTGAATACTTTTTAATTTCATGGGCTGGATTATACCTGAGCCTCTTCCCTTTTTCTTCAGTGATCATCCATGAAGTTCAAAGGTCCTGCCCATTTTCTGTGGCAGAAAGGAAAGCACTGCTGTCCCACAGACCTACTTGCTCCTGGCTTTGACAGGCTGTGTGCTGAGGAATTGGAAGGAACTGCTCCTGTTCCCACTGTATCATCCTTTGTCAGCTGAGGGGAAGAAGCTCTGTGCTCCCACTTGGGAGAATCTTGTAGGCACTTGCTCAGGGTCCACCATCCACACTATAGATCTCATCCTGGCACTGAGTCTGTTGCTGGCAGGATACCTCCCTGTTCACTGGTGTGAACTGGAAATAACGTAAATCCATCTGCAGCAATGCATGGCTAAGCACCATGGCAGCTCTCTCTGTAGGGCAACTGTATTTATTAGTTAGAAGGGTGACCCTGACACGAAAGTGTGTATTTTTGGGGATCTGGGTAGTCTGAATGATACAGGGGACTGGAGGAGGAGGTGGGGATGAGTGGTTTCCTTCTGGGTAGAGGTGAGCACCTTTAAGGAGATCTCGTCAATCTCTCTGCTGGTGCTTTTGATTTCTCTTATAATGCCAGTACACCCACTAACCACACTGCCATCAACTCAAGCTTGTCATTAATTTTTTGTTAGACTAAATGTTCTTGGGATCTTATTTTAGAAAATACAGAGCGCTCATGGCCATAACTGCAGTGCAGAAAGTTTTTGCTGTCAGCGCAATAGCAGAGAGAATGCTAAGTAGTCTCAAAAAATGAGGTGGGTGGTATCTCAACTGGGATATCCATAATCAAGGGAAACTTTTGACCTTACATGTCCTGTGCTGTGGATGTAAGCTATGATAATCCTATTTTGCCTGGAGTATTCTTACTGCTGCAATGCGCTCTATTGGAAGGGATAAGAACACTTAGTACTGCATTCACTGTAAAAGGATGTGGCAAATGGAAAACTGGTGCATACATGAGATGGAAAGCACTGGATACTGACTTCTGCAGGATCAGGAAGGAAACTAGAAAATTCAGCATATACGTACACAAAAATTGATTTTTCACAGATGTGCTATTATTCCCTGTTACGACCTTAAAATGTCTTTTACCTTTACACTTTTATAAAATGTGTGTGTGAAAGTATGTCTCAGGAAGAAATTTCATGTGAGGAAAAAAGGAAATATTAGAATTTAGTTGGCTGCCCCTTCTATGTTGCAGTAGCCTTTGACCCTGACCTTCCCATTGATTAGGGCAAAGAGGAATCTTGTCTGGGAGTTTGTGATCCCACCTGACTAGAACACTTCCCAGTTTGGCCTTAGCATGAAAGACTGGAACAGAAAAGGATCATTTACCTTAAATTGCTGCAAGAAACAAACCTGCAATTGTTAAACTCATTGTGCCTTGGTTTCCTGGACAGTCTCGAAGTGCAAACAGTTGCTCGTTTTCATACAAGCAAGGGCTTATCCTTGTAATTAGTGTAACCCTAATGACAGCTGAGATGTGTTGAAGAGCAAGCTATTGAATGAGTTAGTATGGCATGAAAATCACATGCATTTTGCTGGAGTAGGCGAAGAGCAGAGGACCTCTCCCCTAATATATGGAGTACAAAATCTGCTTGAGCACTGCTAATGTCCAGTGTGGTTTTATTGATTTATTGTCTGCTGTCTCTTCAGGTGTGTTGAGCTGGTTTAAACCTGGGGACCATTGGCTGGGTCTTTATGACAGCAGCAACCCAATAATCAGGCCAGATGATGTCCCATCTTTGTGTCCCCCTTCTCTGGAAGAGTTTTTTTTCTTCCTGAACCCCATACGCCAACCATCTCTCACAGACTTCTGTAAAAGATCACAAATCTTGGCCTTTGTTCAAAACTCTGTCTAACACAACAATTAAATGTCTTTTAAAGTCTTAAAACTGAGAGCAGAATGCGTCAGCACTCCTCATAGGACTTGTTTTGTAACAAACTCCTTTGTTCCTCAAGTGCAAGGTGAGGAAATGAAACCCAAAGTTTGATTTACTTATCAGTACACTAATACCCCTATTTTTTGATGGATTCTTCTGGCTGCTGTATTTTGCACAGTGGCCAAGATAAAAACAAAATCAGCAGAACCACACCTGATTTCTATGTATTTTTACTTGGGTTTACAAAAGACTGTGAAATCAAAAAAGCAAACCTAATGGCTGCAGTCAGTCTTGCTTGAATGTCACATTGACCTTACTGCTAGTGATGATATTGAATCCTGTACAGTATTGGTCAGAATTTGGCAAAGATTGTACTGATCAGTCTTTTCTGTTCTCTATATAGGTCTCCATTGTTAGAATTGGAGGAATAGAGAATGTTGTCTTCACTTTAAATGAGATTTAAAAAAAAATAATTTGTCTGTGAGAAAAGTGCTTCTGTGAGTTCAGACTTCTTACTTTAGTGGTAATAAAAATGCAGTTTTCACTTACTGATGCTGTCTGTGCAATATATTTTTCTAGTGCTGCTGCCATCCTGGTCTGAATACTCTGGGGAAATTGTGACATACTTGTTCAAAAGCATGTGGGACTTGGAAATCTGTTTTCTGTTTTGTTATGTTTTGCTTGTGTGTTTCCTTTTTTTTAATAAATATATGCTGAAGGTAGGCTGCAAACCAAATCTCTGTTCTAACCAGTTACAAAGCAGGAAATTATCTTTTCTAGTCAAAAAGCCCCCTCATGAAATGTGTATCTGAGATTTTTGGTAATTTCTAGTCCAGACATCTTTGAAGAAGGGTTGAAAAACCTGCATTGTGGTATTACTATGCCTTTTGAAACATTAAAGCATAATTTTCAAGGTAACCTAGATGTATATAATTTCTTATTTCCTATTGTCCCCTTGGTATTGCAGAACAGCCTTTCCTGTATATGCTTAAAACCCAAATCATGTGATTTATTAGTATTTTCTGTTCTGGTTATACGGGCATATATATCTAATTTGTCTTAGTTTGGGTCCAAATTGTTTGCTTCCTGGGCTATTTTCTTTTCACTTTCCTCCCAGGGGTTCATAGCTGCATTTCCTACAGAAACAGAAGACTTCCTGGAAAACCCTGTAATCCAGAAAAGCTCTCTTTTTTTTTCTCTTGTTGAAGTAGCTCAACACAATGAGCTTATGGGCCACTTTCCAACAACATGAAAGAAAATTTCTACCTTCGTATAGTCTGCTATTTTCCTCCCTCACTTCTTCTCTGAAAAGATGGGTTGAATTGTGTTCCAATACTTTTGAGTGAATTTCCAAATCACAAAAATATATATTCTTGCTGAAATAATCTATTTTTAAATTTTAAATCCTTGGCTTGGCATTGCCAGATTACCATATGGAACAAGTTCTAATAACCAGCCAAGCTATAAATAAATTCAACAAGAACATTAAGAGCAAAAACAAAGCAATCCCTAATCTTCCAAATAGCCTGTCAGGCACCACTTCCATTCCACTTGGGAAAAGAGGAGTAGCTAGGAAGAACAAATGTAACAAATGTCTGCAATTAAAAAATGACAACTTTCGAAGTTAGATATGTGAGATGGACTCTAAGAGAAGGTGTTTCTCACCACATCCCTGAAGCTGTATTCTGTGTCTCTGACTGTGGGCTGTCCCACTGTTCATAGAACCACTGGTACCAGAGTTTAAGCAGCAGTTGGAAAATTTAGCGGCTTGTTGGGTGGCCTTGCTTGTGTTTTCTGTGCACTGACATTTTATATATCACTGAGTAATTGCAGTGGCTCCAGAAAGCCACATCATATCACACCTAAGCAATGCGTGCGTATGGTGACAGATTTTCCATTGATGTTTGACGTTTTGGCAATGTGGGGTTCTTATGCTGATACACACAGGCATTTGATTATTTTTAACTACCTCTCTGGAGCCCAAGAGTAAATGATATGATATTCCAATGAGTAGTCTGTGCTCCCTGTGTATAATATGCAAGGATTCTTTTTAAAGATAGCATAATTAGAGCTGGAAATCCATCTTTGATTTAGAATCAAAACTTTTCAGACTTCTGCTACATCTTGACCCAATTCTAGCTCCATTGTTTAAAGGTCTGTGTGAGCTGGCTCTATCTGTGCTACAGCAGTAACATGCTGAAAGGTTTTTCTTGTGCTCCTTGAGTGGAAAACAAGGATTATTCTGAATCTCCAAAGAATCTGTATGTGTGAGGTTTCATGGCAGCATTACACCATCCTAAACCAGCTCTGAATAATCACTGCTAGGAGGCAGCTAAAAACCTGTTTGTGATTAATAGTGGTAGATAAGTTGCAGGGTCAGAATTACCTGCTCTCTAGTGAGGCTGCTGCCAGTGATTCTGTGGAAATGGTGGAGGCTGCCAAAGAAAAATGCATGAATGAACAGTTCACAGGCCCAGCAGTTCACAGCAAAGCATTGCTTTCAGTCCAGACGGCAGCAAGTTTAAAATAGCCGCTTCTCTTTTCTGCACATCATGGCACAATTCCAGAGGTTTGCAGGACTCTGGTGCTTCCAACAGGGTTTTTGTTATAGTGTTTGTAATTTTCATCATTTCTGGAAAAAACGTCTGTATTGCTGGAAAGAAGTTTAGCTGAAAGCAGGGCCTTGTGCTTTTTTCCCCCCACTAGGCTAATACAAAGCAGCTGCTGCTGCATCTGCCTCTGAGCAGCCTCAGCACAACACCCTTGGAAGTAAGAATGACTCATCTTGATGGGGGTCTTCCTGTTGGGATATTGGAAATAAACACAGTTACTACAGGAGACTTAAAGTACAGTAATTTGGATGATGAAACTTGAGGCATTGCTGGGCTGGGAAAGGCTGCAATCAGAAAGCTGTCAGAGGCAGCAGAAAGGCCCTGGGGGAAAAGACAAGCAGAGTAATAAGGTATGTCCAGAAATTTTTGCCGTTAACTTAACATATTGTGGAAATAGAATATTGGCTCTCAGTTAAATCGCTCAGAGACTTGGAAAATAGCTTTGAGAAACACAAAGGCATCGTGCAGGGTTGCTGCAACAACTATGCCAAATGCTGCAGTTAAGTGAAGGTCTTGGACAGCCCTACAGCAGTAAGCACCCTGCAAACCTCTCTTTACCTGGTGTGTGCAAAAGCCGTGTGCTTTGGCCGTGCTTGAGAGCCAAGGAAGTAGCAGGACTGCTCTAGACAGTAAGCCTTAACTTCTTGCATTAAACCATCATCTCTTCCCTTCCTTTGCCTTGTCCCTGTTGAGACAGACGTGAATACTTATGAATTTTTTAATGGAAATATATTCATATATACCAGGTAGCACATGAGAGGCAGATCTGTGCTCACATTATGGTCATTGATTTATTGTGTAGGTGATTTATTCAGTCCATTTTAAGCTGCTACNTTTTTTTTTTTTTTTTATAAATACGGAAAGCTGTTGGTAGTTTGGGGGAGCTATGACTTTACGAAGAAATATTCTTGAGGAGTAGAGAGACCATTACATGAGCTCTTCTCTGCTCATCTTGATGCCTTGTCCTACTGGGTTGTCTTTCTTTCAATTTTTGCAGCAACTCCTGTTCTCCAGTTGCTTCCCTGCCCCTCTCTGGGGACTCCGAGCTGCAGAACCATGCCTGGTGAGAGACAGAGTGTGTGTGACAGCACACAGGGCTGTAGGCTATTGAGCATCACCAGAACAAGCTCTCAAACTTGGTCTTGTGGGGAAAATCTTTGCAGAAGATACAAATATTCAACTGTTTGTTTTTTTTCCAAGATAGAAACATAAAATTTTTCCAAGGTGGAAACATAAAATCCTGGAATTTTTTTTGGGCTTCTCTATATTGAACCATAAAAGAATTCACACCCTGGGAAAATGTTTTCTGTGTACATTGTAAAGGCACACTCCTAAATCATGGCACTAGGCCTGTTGAGTGAATACAATAGCTGGAATATTGTTGTGTGAAATCAAATTAGACTTAAAAAAAAATCTTTATCTGTGACTACTGGTCTTAATGATGGGCTGGAAGAAACTTGTGGCAGATGTGTGTCAGGGAGGTGCTGCTGTTTCCCAGCAGGATGCCTCTGTTTAGGCTCTTGTTCTGTCTCCTTGTGGGCAGTGCTTTGAAGAGTTGACCAGTGTCAAGGGGTGAGAAAATCTGGAAGTGAAGAGAAAATGCATAAGTTTCAAAGTATATAAAATGAATGTATAAGTTAGTGCCGATTCTGAAACAAACTTGTGCTGTAACACAAGGACCTTCTCTGTCTGGGGGCAAGAGCTGTTTTGGGATGCAGTAAGAGCCACAAAAATCAAGCTGAATTTCCAGTGTGCTGTACACCAGGAATCAAGTGCTGCTTGTGCTGATAATATATGCACAACTTAATGAGTATTAGTACTATAATTAGTAATTTTCATTATAATTAATGTAGCTACAGTACGAGTCTGTTAAAAAAGAAAGAGTTAAATGCAAAGGGATGACACAGTCCTTGTACTACAACAAAGCCCTGTGCAATGTAATTTGTCCTATCCACAACAGAAATAATCAAGTCAGCCAAGTGCAGTTACATAGTCAAAAAGGTAAATACTGCTCTATGCTAGGATACTAACCACAGAACAACTGAGGGAACTCAGATATCACTCATAAAAAGTTTGACAACTTGGCAAGTAAAAGATATAAGTGATGTTTCATAGTCAAACTGTAGTTTCTTTAGATAAGATTTTATGGCATTTTTAACTCACGTAAATACATGAGGGTACACGTCTCATTAAAAGAACTATTTGGTTTGTGTCTGAAAAAGGGGTTCTTGCTCTTTCATCTGTAAATGATCCTGCATCATGTTGTTATTAAATAAAAATGGACTCCACCAAACAAGCTGGATGCTTATCATGTGGCACTGTTTATGTAATCTTCTTTCTTAAATACTGCACAGTTTCTTCTATTTGAAATCTACCTTGCCATAATTTATCTTTTGGGCATTCAGCATTATCTTGCAGTGTGGAATTCAAATTTACATTCATCATAAATTCTGAGGAGAAAACCTTTGTAATAATACAGTTTAATATGTCTCTGTTGATTGTTGGTCTGAATTCTTTCCATGGAAAAACATTGAGAGCTTGTATAACACAAGTTTGCTTTCTCTCTGGCATAATTAATTTTATGGTATGATGTAAAAGGTGCATTTCATTTAGTGTACTCAGAAATACCCCACTTTTCAGCTTTTTCATGCTAACTTTTTTCATTGCTGAAACTTTAAAAAGCTGCTGAGAAAGACCAAAATAACACCCAAAACTTTGAATTAAATATACCCCAAAGTAAATGAAAATTGGGCCTATAATGTTCCATCCCAGTTCAAAGGCAAAACTTTAATTTAACTTGCTTTAGAGCAATGTTGAGAATTTCATGTATTTTCAGTCATCATTTAAAATAGGAACGTCTATGGTTGTCTTCTTTAAACAAGGAAAAAGAGAAATAATGCTGTAGTACAGGAAAAAGTATTCTTTCAAATGTACAGGCTTGATAGGCCAGTAAGAGAAAGCTTTGCACGTGGAAGATGAATGTATCGGAATAACCAAAAAGAGGACAACAGCAACATTGTATTTGTGAGTCTCTTACAACTCACTCACTTAGCACAACACTTCACTTCAGGTCGGTAGCACATTGGGTAATTGATACTGGCAACCGAATGGCATTTTTGTTGTCTCATCTTCCTGATTCTCTTAAACTATTGCATCCCAGGAGAACAGCACAGAAGAGGGATTAAAGTAACAATTTTTAATATAAAACACTAATTATTGCTATCTAAAGGAAGAAAAAGTAAAAAAAAAGAGGAATTTTTTCAGCTAAAAATAATTTCTTCTTTTTTTACTGGAGCAACGTGTAGCAGAAGACCTCATAGGAAATCTCTTGAACTAAATCTTGAAACACCTTATCTCCAGCACCATGCCCTCAACCTGCCCAATCATTTTGTTATCACAGTATAAATCAAAGAAATGAAGAAGGTGCATGGACCCATTGGAATCTGAGGTTGTGAGCACCACTTACACATTGTTCCCATTTCATCAGTAGGAGACTGGAAAGTTGTAAGCAGGAGGAAATACTTTGTTATCCGGATTTGTGTGTTTTAAGTTGTTGGTTTTATTTTCCAAATCCTGATGAAAATATGTACTAATGTCTATGGAGTAATGAAGGTCAGCTGCAGTAATAATTACTGAGTTCATGTAGTATCTAACATGTAGTTCCTAAGCAACATATTGCACATAACTATTGCTGCTTGCCAAAATCAAATGAGAAACAGAAAAGTTTCCAAAATAACCAAGCTGCAATTGGTGCAGTGCCCTGATATACATCAGTGTCATCATGCAAATGCTGAAGTGTTCACTCGCCTTTTTCCAGGTCTATATGAAATCATACAGAAAAAAGGGAAAAAACCTACAAAAATGTTGAAATAACAAAAGGCTGCCACTTTTAAACAAGGTGAAAAGTTATATGGAAACGTGTAGCTTTCCACTAGAGATTCTTAAATTAAATTAATTTGGAATTTTTAATACATGTAGGTTTGAAGTGAAGCAGTACTAATAGTATCATTCAGTACTTGGAAAGATTCATTTTGAATGAAAGAAGTTTGACAAAACTCTTTTCAATTTTCCCTCAAACACAGTGTTTTGGTACCAAGCCTAATGGAAAGGGGAAGAAGAAAAAAGGCAAAACCAGACCTTCAGAAATTTTCTGATGTGTTTTTTTCAAGAGTCTGTCCTCTCTCCTTGGAAGGGGTAGGATTCAATTTGGCAAACTTTACTACATCCTGGAGGTGCCTACCTCTGAGCTATTCTGGGTTCCCTGTGTGATCCATGGAGAAAAGTAGGCTCTTTTAAGGGGTGACTCATGTAATCTATTTCAAACACCTACTCTCAGAGAAGATGTCCATATAGGAGCCAAGGGTGTCTGGCTCAGATGTGTATGTCTACACTTGGCCAGATGAATCTTACCCAGTATATCTGTGCTGCAGACTGCCAAGAAACAAGATAAATTTAGCTGTATAGAGCTCCATGCTGTCACAGTGAAGTTTTTAAAAGCTAGTTCAGGTATTTCTGACTCCACTGTTGCCTAGAATGAAGAGACAAAAACTTTCCAAACAGTATTAAGAGGGGTAAGATAAAAAGCAGTTCTTTAATGGAACCTTTCAGGTGCACAAATATGACCATGTGCACATGTGTTACAGGATTTCTGCAATTTTAAAAAGGTTAATTAATTACTATATTTAGCAGGTACATCCAAGAGATCAGTTGCCCCAGTAACCCACCCTTGTGTCTGCCCCTTGGAATTGGTCAGGGGAGTTCTTTGCCCTATATCTTGTTATGTCTCTCAAATTCTGGTGAAAAACAAGCTGGCCTTGTCAGAAATTCTCTTGTTGAGAATAAGACTGAACAGAATTTCAAGAATGTGTTAGAAAGGGTTAGCTTTTTATTCTAAAATGTGAGAAAGGTCAGGGAAAGTACTAGAAACTATACAACTATATATTAAAAATCTACAAAGCTACAAATATATGAAAAAGCTAAGTCTTTAGGCATCACCACAGTGTAGTCTTCTGTAAGATGGCATTCACTCAGGTGTTTCAGGCTCTTGTTTTGCACAGCTGCCACCTCTGGCTGGTGGCACAAAGCCATTGTGCTGTCAGGGAACTCTGGAACCATGTTGTGTACAGTGTGGCACTAAGGAAACCAGGGATACCTGAGTATGGCTGGTGAAGAGATAGCCTGTAGGAGTTAAGGTATGGTGTCACTTCTGTCCTGGTGAAACTGCTGCTGGGGTCTGTGTCCAGTTGTGGGCTGATGTTTTAAATGCCTCTGAAATCCTTCCAGCACAGTCAGAGGTCTGGACATGCTGCCTGCGAGGAGAAGTGAAGAAGAACAATCTTTTTATTCTGACAAAGAGAAGGTTGGCACGCTATTTTATCATGGTTTGAGTTGCTACACAGTGACATTTTTTGATACCAGATGACAATTTAATCTAGTGAATGAAAGCATGATGCTACTCAATCTCTAAAAGCAGATTATTTCAGGTGACAAAAAGAGGACTTTTTACAGCAAGGCTAAATAACTGCTGGAATAACTTTATCTAGGAGTTTTATAGATTATTCTTTTCCTTGAAAATCCTTTTTAATCTAGATATGATACAGCACAATGAACTCTTACTGCTTTAATGAAGGAATTAAACAGTGAAATGTTGTGGCCTGTGAAGTGAGACTCTAAAGATAACCCTTCTGGCCTAGAAAGCTGTTTAATGGGCCCAGTGCAGCATTGGATCTCAACCTCTCACAGTCCTGGGAAATCTGCATTTCAAAAAGGGCTATGCAGCCTTTCCCATTTCCAATACAATTACTGTCAATCACCTAGTCCCATCTTCTTCACATTATGTTCCTTTAATAAGGTTTTTGATCTGAAAATGTGCTCAGTGAACTCACTTTGTGTGAGCAGGACTCGTTTTAGAAAGAGGTAGATAAGGGACCTGGAGAAGCAGAACCTGCTGGAGCTGAAGGTCGTGACTGCAAGGTATGGCACAGGGCTTAACTGTGAGGTATTTTGCTTTTGATACCAATTCTCCGTTGTGTTTTTTTTTTCTTTTTTTTTTGGGGGGGTGTGTGTGTTTTTTTTTTTTGTGGTTAATTTTTTGTTTTTTACCATTATGTACCAGAATACCTTTAGTAAGCCAAATATAAATCTATTTAATTTTGACAGAAGAAAATTAATACTTCTTTTTAACTCAGGGCAACTAATACAGATCCCTGTGTTAGCAATCTAGCTTGTCTTTACTTCTCAGACTGGGAAGAATTTGAATTTGTGCTTTGTCCCACTCTCTGGAGGATGCTCTATTGATAGCTAAAATTATAGGATATGAATCTTTGCCAAAACTGTGATATTAAATGTCCATCTTTCCCTGGCCCTTCCCCTACCTCTGTATCTTCAGGGCCAGTGCTTATGTGAATTTGTCTCTCTTTAGTTTCCTGCTCAGAATTTATCAAGGCTGAATAATATCTTTGCCACACTGAATTTCTCATCCCATCAGTTAAATATGATTCTCCTTTGAATAACTTTGGCTTAGGCAGAACTACAGTGTTTCTGTTAAAAAGTACAGAATTACAATTTTATACCATCTACTTTGTTTCATAGGTACTCCCATATAAAAATGCATTTTAAATGACTTTATAGAAGAAAAAAAAACCTGCAGTAATTAAGATTTAAGTTTTTTCACTGGTCCCAACTATTTCTCTTTGACAGAATGGCAATGTCAGTCATCCAGCACTGATCTGCACAATCGAAGGGCTTTGAAAAACACCTCATCTAGAAATCACACCTTTTGGATAAAGGCTTTCAGGTGACACCACATCACGTCTTCAGGAAGGGCTGCTTCTGCACAGGAGTGAAAGGACCACTCTTCATCTTTCCTTCCTGGCCCACTAGCTTGGTGTGTTCTGGGTTGCCTTGGTCTAGTCCAGTCCATCACACATCCTGGCAGCTTGAGGGCAAGCCAGGTTCCAGTTCACTTCCTCACTGCTTCTACTCCAGAGTGAGTAGGTGGATAAATTCCTAACTAATGTACTTTTCTTACATTTCTGTTCCTCGGGGTCCTCTTTTTACTTGCCAAAATGCCTTTTGATTTACCTCTCCCAACCAAAACATTTGTGAAATGTGATGACCCCTCACAATGCTCTTACTCCTTGCTGTCAGCTTTGAAACAGGCAGTGGTGCTGATAAATTAAGTCTGCCATAATGTTGCAGGAGTATGAATAACGCTAGAGTTTAGGCTTTGGAGTGTTTTTTTTAGTATAGAAGGGCTTACATTTCTACATATTAATAGTAATATACATATTAATTCTAATATTGACAAATCATATAACACTGTGCAATTGAGAATAAAATTAGGAGATGTCGTGTGTTCCTTTTATAATAATGTACAGGAATTTCATGGAGGAGATGAATGAGGTAAGAGAACAGAGTTAAGGTATCCACTGTGGTAAGAAAGCAGTGAAACTTCCCAGAGTCTGCAAACTCTTGAATTAAATATATACTGTACATTTTATGCTGTACTTAAGTGTAATGGCTGCACATTAGCTTTGGAGAGTGATGCAAATTGCACCATTAATGCCATCTTTGCATTTAGATTTGTAACTGCTTCTTGTTCTATCA
The DNA here is from genome assembly GCA_013400775.1 of Chaetops frenatus. Classification (NCBI taxonomy): domain Eukaryota; kingdom Metazoa; phylum Chordata; class Aves; order Passeriformes; family Picathartidae; genus Chaetops; species Chaetops frenatus. The sequence continues at coordinate 132,979 of VZTR01016420.1, read as the reverse complement.
AAACATAACCACATTTTTACTCCTGCTTGCTTTATCAAACCAGCTTGAATTTAGGAGAGGAACTTAGCTTGTCTGTTTGGCTTGCATATTATTAGCAAACGTTGCTAGTAACATGCGAGTCATCTACACTAAGCTTGCTGTCTGAGCCCAAGTCTATCACCCTCCATTTGTAGGCAATAAAGTGAACAGACAACTCCAGAAGGCGATGCCTCTTATGATAAGTCAGCTCAGATAAGGAGGATTAATTGCTCTTTTCAGGTGCTTTTTTCAATTATCAGCTAGGAAAAAAAAAAGAATAGCCTAGGCTTAAGTCTTTCTTTGTTTCTTTATTTGTCTTTATTATGCATCTCAAGTAAAGAGGATAACCATCAATGGAACAGCTTTTGGGTCATGTTAATTTTTATCAGATAAGGTTAATTTGTATCATTGCAACTATTTGTGGTAATATGCTTGTTTTGCAAAAAAAGTTCAGGGAAGGGAAAGAAGAAGAGAAAAACCTTGAAGTGACCTAATGTAGTGTTTCCTGATTTGTCTTGATATCCCTCAGAGGAGCAGTAGCAGCCTTTTACATACAGAAGAAGGTCCAGTGGGTGAGCAAGGACTACAGTGAGAGACTGAGGGAACCAGTGAAGAAGTTGAAGGGCAGGTACAGTAAAGAATAGTGTATAGCTATTTAAAGAACAGGGATGGAGATGACACAGCCAAAGTCTTCCTGGTGGAGTCAAAGCATATGGCAAGGGATAAATGGCTGCACTGAAGTTTGCAGGGCTCAGATTAGAGGCAAGAAACTTTATCTCTGGGTGGGTGGTGCCCTCTTTGCCTGTCAGAGTATTCAAGACTGAGCAACACAAAGCCATGGCAGAGCTGAGCTGGTGCTGGTAGCACTCCTGCTTTGGGCAGGAGGCTGCTCTGGGTGACCACTGGAGATATCTTCCAATAAGTATCCTTGTAATTTTTTTCTCTTTAAGGAAAGCAATCTCTACCTGTGGAGTTCAATCCTCAAAATCTGGAGCCTGACCCCAGTGTCCTGTTCCCAACCCTGCTGTGCTTCTCATCCCGTGTACTCTCAAGGCATCTGTGCAATATGTGGATGTGCTCCTGCTGTTCCCAGCTCATGGACCATTTGCAAAATGCTCCTAATTGCACTGTGTGGTTCCACTTAGGACACTGCCCTGTGACACCTGTGTTCGAATCCCTTCTGTGATCAGTACCAACCAAACACCTGGAATTAGATTTTCCATTTCTAATGTGGGTGTGCTTTAAAGGTTAGCCTATTGTCCTTTCTGGGGAAAAGCAGAAACAAAAAGATCTTCTTAAGGTCTCAGTTTTCCCTAACTGGCAAGCTGGTTTATAGGATAGGGAAAACTTACATTTTCTTATCTCTACATACAAACTGTGATTACAGAATCCTAATTTCCTATTGGAATTCTGAAACTGGACACTATGGCTATAATAAAATAATATATGTTGCAAGTCTGATCACTTTGAAACAGTAGCTACTTACAAACATGAAGAATCTTGGAGAAAAATTAAGGGAAACACAGATACATGGAACTGGAAAGTGCTGTTTTAGCATTGCTTTTCAGCATGAAAGGGCATCTTAAACTCTTCCATGGCTTGCATTGTCATCTTGATATTTTGTTCTGTGTCATTTTTCTCCACCTATTTTAGATGATATAAACAAATGCACTTCTTTTGAATGTTATCACTTTAATTCCTCTTCACCTTGAGTTCACTACAGGAAATGATATTTTTTTCCTATTGAAAAGAATGCAAAATGATCATACTGTTTTGATAAGAGAATCAATTTTTAAAATTTAGTTAGTTATATTAGTGGTATGGTCTCTCTTGATTTTCAGGCTTTACAGTGTGTATTTTTAAGTACCAGTTTATTACACCTTGACAAATTGAAGAACTTTACTGAAGGAACTCTTGAATGTTTTTCTTCAACGGTCCATCAACCCTGTAGACTGTTCTGGTTCTTTGCCTTCAGAGAAGTTATTTTATATTTGGTCGATTTAAAACTGCATTTTTATTTTATTGATCTAGCCAGTGACTATACAACTTACAGACCCCTATCATAGTGCTGTGATACTGAACATTATGCTTTGTTTCCAGCAAATAAAGCAAGTAAAAATTGATGAACCTTTAAGGCAAATAGGAATCTTGCATAGTCTGTGTTGTCTGTGTGCACTTAAAACACAAGAATAGTGAAAGTTTATCCATTTAATTCCGTTTTCTGAGCTTTGTTAATGCAGTCTCATGTAATCAGTCTCTCTCACACATAGTTTCTTATTTCACTTTGTAATGATCTCCTTGTATGGGGGGATTCAGAAAGAGGCAAAAGGAAACAAAGGTGGGATGTTTTTACCTTTTGAAATGCCTGGAAGAATGTGTTGGAGGATGACAAGGGGAAGCAGAGCCCTCCCTATGACACCAGGTTTATAGGCTGGAGAACTGGACTGCTGTTCAGAAGCATCCCAGCAGTCTGGCCAAAAATACCAACAGCTGAGGCAGAGTAGCCCAAATTACCACTATAGGCTGGGGCAGTTTTTTGAAAGAGGAGTGTGGGTCCTGTTGGACAGCAGAGCAGTGGCCCTGGTGGCCATGGGGACCACCACAAACTGGGAGCTGTTAAATAAGGCTCATGAGGCTTCTTCTGGAGTCCTGTGCCTGTGGGTGCTCAAAATGAACTGGAGATGTGTTCCAGATGGCTGTGTAAACTCCATGCTCTAACTCAGCAGTGTGGATGTGAGCAGTACCTGCTGTGTGTGCAGAACGGCACCTGCTGGGGCATGGCCCTAAACCACAGGAATCCACAGTAGTCATTGTTGGAGAGTGACAGAGCAAGCAAGACAGAAAGTTGAGTAGAGAGGGTAAGTTCTAGATGTTCTGGTGTCTAAAGCAGATTTCCATGAACAGCCTGACTCCTACAGCTCACAGATGCAAGGAGTGATGCAATCAGGAGACTTCTTTTAAAAGGGAAGGGAATATTGCTAACAGGCTGTTGAGGTCTGGGATTCAGATCAGGCTGATTTCCCCCAGAGGTCTTGATTTTTCTCCATAAACTACAGATGGTGTGTAGGACAACAGTTTCTAAATGGGGTATCACATCTATGTTTAAAAAGCTAGGCAAGATGAATCTGGGTCAGATCTGGGCTGAGTTTTGTTAGTAATATTGCAATCAAGATTAAAGCTCCACAGAGTTTACATTCACTTTTCACTCTGTTCTCAATTGCACCCTTTTGGCTCAGTCTGACTCACCACTAAACTTTTAAATGTCAGTCCCCAACTTGTTAAATCACATCTCTAACTCCTAAGCGAGGAAACTAATTTATTTTAAATAATTAAGCTTCAAATTTAGTCTTTTCCTCCTCCAAAAACTGGAATGCAGCAGACCGAGAAAGACTGGGTTTGTACCAGTTGATTGTGGCAAGTGCACAGTCTATCTGTGCTGAAGAGGACATCAGTAGCAGTAGTAAAGGTTATTCCTCAGACATGCCAGATGAGGCCCTATTTGCACAGAAAATCAGCTGAAGATGTGGGGAGAGCTACCTCAGCTATCAGCTATACCAGAGGTTTGAGATTGCTGCTTCAGGGGCTGTATCCTCAGCTGTCTAGCACACTCTGATGGAGCTGAAGTGAGGTCCTGTCTTGCTTGGCACTTGCTACTGCTTTTTACTTTGTTCTGGAGTGGTCTGTTCTGTCTGCCCTGACACAAAGAGTCACCTAGTGCCAACACCAGAGGAGTGGTGCGTCGTCCTGTTTTTGAAAGCCTTCTGAAAAGTTTATATTCTCGAGTCAGATTTTCTCATGCACTGTACTAAAAACAATAACTTTATTTACATTCCTTCGTGGAGAAGGAAAGCTGACTGACTGGTCACTTCACCAGTCTGGTTGAGAGGTGGGATTTCATCTTCCAATCCTCTCTCACTTTGAAAACCCTATAAAATTGTACATCCAAAATAAATGGCTCTCTCTCCTTTGGGGGGCCTTGGCTGTTCTCTTGATTGTGGTGATCTGTGTCCTTCTTTTGTGCGCGGGTGCTACAGGTACAACAGTGGTGGAAGGTTATCTTCCTGAAGGACTCAAGCCCACCAACACAGAGCCGCTGCTCTGCCAGCAGAGCAGGGGAGATTGATGCCTCTTCTAAGTATGTTTGGTCTGTGGCTGAGCTGCTGGCTGTCCTGGACACTGTCTGGGAGATGTTTGGTGCAACAGGTCGTACATCTTCTCGTGGCTTTTGAGAAGCCATGTTTTTGGTACACTAGGAGCTGTATAATCACTACTGCAAGCTGAAGTTTGGCTGTAGGCAGAGCTAAACAAAGTCAGACCAGCACCCGAGTGTGTCCTGGCTGGGCTGTCCTGTTCCTCCCAGCCTCTGTAACAGAGCTGTCCTTTGCTCCCCCGGTTTACTTTTAGTGTCAGCAGGGTCCAGATCTAAAAGAAACAGAGCAGCACCCCAAGGTGCTTGTTTTTAGCTGCACCCAGACTTGGGCAGGAATTGGCTGAACTGCAAATTCTCATGATCTTCACTGAAGTCTTTCAGAATTACCTGGTTTTGTGTTTTCCTACCCTCTGCAGTTCTGGTATGTTGTCAGTGTATACACATTCTAGCTTTCATTAGAAAATGCCTAACTGCTATCAAACTGTGATGAAACTGTAGAAACTATGACCCAGCTACATATGTTATCTGCCAAACTAGATAATGAAAGTTCATGAAAGGTTTCTCTCAATATTTAAAAATAAAATGAAGATGATTCTCCATGGAACATCTGATACGAGAAACAACTTAAGTGCTGAAATGTGTTATTCTCAAAGCAACAAGTCTGTCCAGATCCTCTGCCTTAGAGTATAAAGTACTGTAGTAGGCATATGAACCGAGGGAAGGCTAGGCTTTTCTAGCCTATTATGCATGTCAGAGCCAATCCCATAGGTAAACATGGCACAATCACAGCATCTGTGACTTCCTGCTTCTCCATGGGGAGGACTGTGACATAACCAGTAGAAGTAGAATTGACAGGGATGGTGGTAAAACACATGTATGCCAGAAAGACTTGGAGCAGGGCACCCTCCATAGAACAGGGGTCTTCGAGGAGTCCAGCCTAGTAAAGGCCAAGAGTTGCATGTGTTGTCCTTGGGGCATACTGGCAAGAATGGATTCTGAACAGATAAATGTGGAAAGCATAGCTGTCCTGGTGCAGAGTGGCTTTTCTCCTTCTTTTCCCACAATATGCTTTTTCTGGAAGATTGTGTCCCTGATGAAAAGGGACAGGGGATGCTGAGGGCTGCCTAGGTTGGAAAGACCCTCTGATCCCACCTGCACCCTGGGACTGGTGTTGTCTAGCCAGCATTCTGGGCTTGTTCATGGCACATACAGAGAATTTGGGTGAGATCTAAGTGAGGGTGTAGCTGGTGGCTGCATAGTTGCCCCACCACTGGCCTGTGCTGACTCAGTGCCTGAAGCTCTGCAGTGCAGATTTGGATAAGGTGCTCCTGCCTAGGAAGCTTTGCAAGGGAAGCCTTTGGGTCATGCTCTCCTGCTCAAGAAGCAGCATCAACTGATACAGGGCTTGGTGTGATGCTGTAGTAAGTTTCAGTATCTTTTGCAAGACCCAGTAAAGGGAAGTTTTCCATATTGTGCAAGACTTCAGCCTGAAGAACAGAAAATACCTGTCAAACTCCATTTTCTGTTACATATTCATAACTTGTTAGAGCAGGTCCCACTCCGTCACAGAAATGACCTTTGTGTGTTATACATCTATTGTTCTTTGCTGCACAAAGTCAGTACTGCCAGCTGCTGTAGTCCCTAATGGAGCTGTTGCTGTAGGAGGTTTTGTTTTAGCCCCAAAAGTAAAGAAAGACCTGACTGTTAAGCATAAAAGGATGTGTGTTTATTGCTGGCCTTGCTATGTAGCCTGAGTAGCCATGGAAAAGCACCGTAAGGATGTGTTCTGCCAGGAAAGGTTGCCACAAAGGTTACATTTTCCCTGGAAGTGGAAGATGGTTGAACTCACTTCAGTTTACTGAGGAAACCCTTGTGCAAACATCTGCCACATTTTAGCAAAATTTACAGCTTCTGAAATATCTAGCTTTCTGGAGCCTCAGAGGCTTACAGTGCTAAACTCATTGGAACAACTGCTAATGAGTTAATTACAGTGGATTCTTTAGTTAAAATTGCTGCCAGAGACTTGAATGTTTCAGATAACTCTGCTGGCAAGTGGGTTACACTGCTGGGCAGATATTTGCCTGATTTATGACTCTTTCACAATCACAATTCACAATGGAATTATTGCTGGATTGTCCCCAGAATTCAGTTCTGGTTTTATAATTTTTTAATAAAAATTATCTTCTGTTCTGAAGGGATTTCATATGTGCTGAAAGTGTGCTGTAACCATTATCACAAACAGCTATTCTGTGATTCTTGTCTGAAAGGTGCCTTCCTGCTTGGAAGTTCTTCCTGTGAAATACAGACAGCTATCCATCACCTATGAAATATGAGACATTGAGAGACTTCCAAAGAAAAATGAAGCTAGTTCATGTTCTCTGAGGGTAATTTTCTGCAAAAGAACAAGGATTTTGTCCTTTTGCCCAGAACAAAAATCTGTTGTGTAAATCAATAGTTGAACTCCTTTTTTGTGTATCTACTATCAAGTATCTACTTGATACTTAAAATACATATTTAGAAATTATCTTTCTTTACTTTTTATAGTTACAGAGATTTTAGTCCAGAAATGTGTTGACTCTGGCTTCTTTCTTATAAATAGCAAACATATGATCAAACCTCTTAAAACCACCAAAAACAATTCAGAAACCAGGTTTCAGCCTTACTTAGGATACTCTTCCCCAGCAAAAATTCCACCTGTGGGTGTTGAGCCCTTTGGAGACATTCTCAGACTTCCCAGACTCTGCAGTAAAGCCTCTAGCTCTTCTTCCAGGTTTGTTTAAATAGTTTCAGCTAACTTTTTGATTAAGCTCAATGAATATTTTCTTTCCACCTTGTCTCAGCAAGAATAGCATCTCAATTTCTCTCCTGTCCAGTTAGCTGTACCTTTGACCTGAGGATTTAATAAGTCAGGGTCTTACAAGCTTTTTCATTCAAAAAAGGAATTGATACAGAGCCTGCTTCTTCTTCACTGCAAATCTGTTATTTCAAACACCTACAAAATTCCAGTTCTCTGAATAGAGTAGAAGTTTAATTTTGGTCATCATTCCACACCCCTTTCCAGGCTGCACTACATCTGTAAAAGTTTCTCTCATATCTATTTTTATGGGCTTTCATTGCCTTTTCTCCAGTGTTCAGTCCCTAGCAAACTTGTCTATCTCATCTTCCTTATGACAGCTTCAGTCAGTTGTGTCTCAGTATAAGTCTGTTATTCATATGCTGAGCTGTTAAAATTCTTCTTGCCTTTGACACTTTGCTGCTGCTTAGAGAAATACCTCAGGTAGTGGTGAATCAGGAAGAAGTAAATACTTGTCTACAGAAGACGTTGAATTGTCGCAGTCCCAATGAATCTTCTTCCTTGTGTGTTTAGTTATCCTTCTACAATAGGCCTTCTATTATGATTACTGTAGCAGGCCTCAGAAAGCCTGTGATATTTATTTGAAGTGCTTGAAGTGTTTGAATCCAAAAGGTAGACTAAAAAGACTTGTGAAGATAAACTACATAGACTTGTGAAATTGTTATACAAATTGATCGTCTCTTAAACAGGCCAAAAAAAAAGTGTCAACATTTGACAGCTGTAGTCTCTACACAATGAGAAAGGCTAGAGAATGGCTTCCACATGGCTTGCAGCTGAATAGTTGAATAGTTTTTTTATGTAAAAGCTTGCTAGGGTTATCTGAAAATGACCAAAAAATAGGCAGATTAGGTATAGGAATCAAAGAAACCCCTCAATATAATGTACCAGAATATTTGAAAAAGTTCTCCCCCAGCCAGCTTTCTGATGTTGTCTTCACATTTCGTAGGTGGTTGGCTGAGTAGTTTCCAACTTCTACAAATGCTTGGACATTAGGGAGGAAAAATTTCCTTGCATACTGGGCTTTTGTACATGGATATTGTTGTGGTGTGTAGTGACCAAAAGTGATGAGATGAACCTCATCCTGAAGGTAAAGCAAACCTATGCAGCCCAGTACAAAGCTGCACCTGGATTTTCATGTGTCGTTTCCCATTAACAAGCAGTTTTTATGGAGCAGCTCACATTGAGTGCTATGGAACATACAGGACAACTGGAGGATCAGGCCCAGCCAGCATGGATTTAGAAAAGACATATCCTGCATAACCGGTCTGGTCTTCTATGACAGGATGACACCCTTTATAGATGAGGGAAAGGCTGTGAATTTTGTCTACACAGACTTCATTAAAGCCTTTGACGCCATTTCCCACAGCATTCTGCTGGAGACACTGTCTGTTCTTGGCTTGGATGGGTGTGCTCTTGGCTGGGTAAAAAACTGGCTGGATGGCTGGATCCAGAGAGTGGTGATGAATGGAGCTACATCCAGCTGGTGGCTGGTCACAAGTGGTGTTCCCCAGGGCTCAGCCCTACAGCAAATCCTGTTTAGTGTCTTCACTGATAAACTGTGTGCGGGGATTGAGGGTACCCTCAGTCAGTTTGCAGATGACCCCAGATTGGGCAGGCATGTTGATCTGCTGGAGGGTAGGAAGGCTCTGCAGAGGGATAATGACAGGATGGATCAATTGTATGAACAAGGTGAAGTGCTGAGTCCTGAACTTGGGTCACAACAACCCCATGCAGCACTACAGTCTGGGAGAGGAGTGGCTGGAAAGGTGCCTGGAGGAAAAGGACCTGCGGCTGAAAGACACTGAACATGAGCCAGGGTGTGCCCAGGTGGCCAGTAAGGCCAGTGGCATCCTGGCCTGTGTCAGAAGTAGTGTGGCCAGGAGGACCAGGGCAGTGCTTGTCCCCCTGGTGAAGTCACACCTTCAGTCTTCTGTCTAGTTCCAGGCCCCTCACTACAGGCAAGACACTGAGGTACTGGAGCCCATGCAGAGAATGGGATTGGAGCTGGGGAAGAGTCAGAAGCACAAATCCTGTGAAGAGTGGCTAAGGGAGTTGATGTTTAGCCTGGAGAAAAGGAGGATCGGGGGAGGTCTTATTGCTCTCTTCACTTGTCTGGAAGGTTGTAGGGAAGAAGTGTTGCCTCTTCTCCCAAGTAACAAACAGAAGACAAGAGGAAATTACCTCAATTTGCACCAGGGGAAGTTTAGATTTGATATTAGGAAAGATTTCTTCTCAGAATACGTTGTCAGACATTGGAATAAGCTTCCCAGGGAAGTGGTGGAGTCACCATCCCTGTAGATATGTACAAGATGTGGCACCAGGGGACAGGGTTTTGTGGTGGACTTGGCAGTAAAAAATTAACATTTGGACTCAATCCTCTTACAGGTCTTTTCCAATCTAAATGGTTTTATTATTCTATGACAAGTTTTGTATTGTCTTTTGGTACCTGGGACCTGATTGGCTGTGCCCATGTACTGCAGCAGGCAGTGTCACCAGACTGAGGGTGGTGATTCTCCCCCTTCACTCAGCACTTGTGAGACATGTGAGTTCTGGGTTCAGTGCTGGGCTCTCCAGCACACGAGAAACATGAATATACTGGAGCAAGTCCAGTGAAAGGCCACAAACAAGATTAAGGGATTGGAGCATTTGTCATATAAGTTGGGTCTGAGAGAACTGGGACTGTACAGCCTGGAGAAGAGAAGAATCAGGGCATCTTGTCCATTGGCATAAATACCTGATTGGGTTGGGATGAGAGAAGTAAAGATGACAGAGCCAGACTCTAGTGCCCAGTGACAGGACAAGAGGTAATATGCACGATTTGAAATACAGGAAGTTCCACTTAAACGTTTTCTCAAAGGCTGATCAAACACTGGCATGGGTTGCCCAGAGAAGTTGTGAAATGTCTGTCCTTGGAGTAGATGTTCTCCTGTGCTGCCTTCCTTTTTCAGTACATATAATAAACTGTGTTTTGTTTTGTTGCTTTTGCAACCCCAGTGTTGGTACCAGAGAGGATTCACTTGCAGTTGATGTTTGTGACATTTTGTAGTTCAGTCTAGCAGCTGAAATACCTGCACTCATGTTGAGCTGACAAGATTGAAAAGTGTTTGTTTAGTGAAAAGGTATCTTTTCACTTACGGCATTAAAAAAGTGCCAGTCCCTAACTAGGATGTCTTAGCTCCACCTTTGTGGATTTTTATCCCCTTTTCATATCTGTGTGTTTTTCTGTCAAAAGCCAGTTCATGACCTCAAGAGAAATGTACACCGTTGGCTTAGCTGAACTGTTCTAATCAATGATTTTGGAAAAAAGGTGGAGCTGCCTAAAACTGTCTCATTACCATTGTATTACAATGTCCTGAAAATTATGAAGCAAAATCCATTTTCACATTTGCTAATAGTTCTTGCCCAGCCACTGCTGCTATTTGCTCAACAAACCGCAATAAATTAGCAATTTGGCAACCTCCATGTCACCTACATGCAGCTGATCAGTAGCCTCTTATACAATGCTTTGGTGGAAGCAGCAAGGAAGTGGCATATTGTTTATCACAGGATTCAGAGTCCCCAGTGTTTCGTTGCTGTAGCTGTGGCTGCCTCTCCACAGTCAGTGATGCACTGTTCATCATCAGCTCAGCGCCTAAGTTGCAGTCACTGCTGATTCAAGTCCACTATCATCACAGATTTTTTTTTTTTGGTGATAATATTATGAGGCAGTGTCTGTTGCAGGGGCTATAAAAGTGTTAAGATGGGAACAAGGAAGCTGATTTATTGGCTTGAGCTCAGGGTTGTACAACAGGACTACAAAGCAAGTCTATGCTGGTCCAGCTTGGATTCCTGCTAGGGCTGGCTGGCATCCCCATGTGTCAGATTTGTAATGTAAGCTCAAACACTGGTGCTTGTTCCCAGTCTTCCCTTCTTATTAAAAGAAAGATGGAAGCGTGGCAGCCCAAGGTATCACAGCCTTCTCCAGGGCATGTTGCACACCTTCCTGACAGTTCATAGGTGATACCTGGCTGGTGGCCTCATGTGCCTGACACATGCAGCTGAGGCCAGCAGGAGGCAGCTGGTATGGACTGTATGGCTGCCATTGCAGGTGCAGCTTCCATCTCCAGGTGCAGCTCCCATTGCAGGTGCAGCTCTGCACTTTGTGCCCCAGAGCAGGGAGAGGGCTAAACATTTGCAGTTGGGCCACTTGACTTTGCATAACAACACTTCAAAGTGTGCAAGCTCTTAGTCCTAATGTAATGTTCAAACATTTCAAGCTTGCCCCTGTGAAAGCCTCTGTGCCTACCCTTCCCTGCAGAACCTATAGGTCCAGAAGGAATACAGTACTTATGGAAGTTGGACAGCATGGGAACAGTTGGCCTTGCACTTCCAGCAGCATATTTTAGCATATTGTTCAGTAAATAATCACTGTGAGCATAAAATACTGCCACAATGCTATATGAGAAGATTTTCAAAGGTGAAAATGCTGCCAATTGAAATAAAGTGAGATTCAGCTATGTAGGACTGAATCTGTCACAGGGTTTTTCTTACAGAGAATTTTTTCCCTCAGTCTGGTAGTTTGAAATGTTCCAGATTTCATTTCAGGGAAACATTCATTAAGCAGTCATAGCTGGTTATCTGTTAGGTGGTTGGTGAAATAAAGTTTATTAACTGATCCATATCCAGAAATGTTATTAAAATCCAAGAATTTTATGTAATATTGTGTTGCTCAGATACCAGATAATTCTAGGCCCAAATATTTTAATACAGGGCAAGTCTTCAAAAATCATGGTTATTCTTTTAAGTGGAAATTGCCATAAGCATATTTGGCAGCTGCTATAAAATTTATGTGAAGAAAGTAATTTGTGATTTTTGGTTAGGAAAAAAAAGAAAAGTTGATCCAACCTCCATTATTTCAGGAATTAGATATTTCCCAAAACTTTTTTTGCCGTTTTCATTCTTATACTGGCTTCCTATCATACAATGAGTTATTAGCTTGAGGATATAAGAAGAAACTGGCAGTATCACCTCTGCTGCTGCTGCAAATCAAATGTTCATGAGCAACAGAAAACAACCCCACTGAAGTGCAGGAGGACAAGGAAATTTGCTGGAATATTGCTTTGCACTTTTTGTGACCACCAGCTCCGGTACAAAGCTGAGTACTGAATATTACCCAACTGCCCTTTGTGAAAGTCACTTAAAAGAAATTGCAGAAAGTGCAGAATGAAGCATCAACGTTTAGAATTTTAAAAATGGTTAGGAAATGGAATAAGAATGGAACTCTCCACTGGATCAGAGCCTCGACTTGCACATGGATCCATTCAGCTGTTTGCATGAATCCAGAAATGGATCTCAGTTCAAGGATTTCTTATGAAGCCTCTATTAGACATAAGAAGGGCTTTGGAAACTTATTTTTAGACAGTAAAGGACAGAAGTGATCAGCAGAATGATGGAGTCTGACCTCCTGCATAATCCTGCACCTCCTCCACAGCAGGACATGAGCTGCTTTTTGTAATGAGATGTAGCAAAGCCAAAATTTGGAGCAGTGGCTGTTGGGTCTGAGTGGCTGTGTTGGGCATATGCCTCCCTGGATTTGGAAATCAACGCTGTGAAATTTAAGAGTAGCTAGACACATTAGATTTCTTTCCTAGAAACCTTTCTGAGTCTGACATGCTGTGTGGCACAGGAAAAAAAATCACATTTAGTTTTATTGCAGACATTACTGCAGGTCTCAGAACAGTTGTGGTGGGTGAGGGAGGATCTTTGGTCAGAACTGTACAAACAGCAGGCACTGAGAATCCTGTTGTCTAAAAGCAGGCAGAGGCACAATGTTGAGATCCACAAACTAACTTTAGAATAGCTGGATCAGGCACTGGAAGTAATAGAAATACTGCTAAAGCATTGAACTGAGCTGCTGCTATTTTATATTACTGCTAAATGTGAAAGAGCACTAAAACATTTCAGGAGCTATATATAAGCACGTTGTTAAGTAAAAGGGGAAAGCAGAAAGTAAAATGGTTTCCCTTTTTGTCACAACTTGGTCACAAACTTCTTCTTAAGAAAGTGACCTTAATGTGATGTCAGGTTCCAGAAGGATCTGGACTGCAGCCAAATGCCAGAGAGAAGTCACAGGAAGATTTGGAAATCGTTTTGGAGGGAGTGACTGGAATTTGCTGAGAAAAGGAAATCAATCCAGACTGGCACTTACAGGAAGATAAACAGAGCTCCTGTATGGGAACATCACTAAGGATCCAAAACCCAAGGGAGAAAGACACCAGAAGCAGATAATTTTCATCTCTAGAAAGAAAGGTAGTTCATAAAATTGCATACACGTCCACATATCTGGTGTGAAACAACAATGACAGTTTCTTAAGTGCATTGTGTTAAGAAGAGACCTCACAACTGTGGCAATCAACAAAGGTGGATATGCCTTATGGGGGAATTAATTGTGTTCCCACCAGATTTCGGGGTGATGGAGGCTGGGTTAGTCACTGGCAGCAATGTGTCTGGATTCTCAGTCCTGGGACTGGTGGACATTCACTCACATTCACAGGAAGGAAAAGGAGACTGCTGCTCCCTGATGCTGCCACAGAGAACAGGAGTGGGTGTAGCTGCAGCAGCAGAGGCAGAGCCACGCTTGGCAGCTTCTCTCCCGAGGTGTCAGGGTAGAGAGTCTGTGCTTCCAGATATGCTGAGAAAAGGGCAGAGTATACAGATAACTGGTTAAATTCTTCTGTAGTCTATTTCTCAGCAGGTTAAAAAAATGGACTTCTTGCCTCCATAGATTTTACAAGTTCATTATTTTGTGGCTCATTCATATTCTGTTGTTGTACTGTATGTATTGTTGTGGAATGAATAGATCTAATGGGGACAGTTTTTTTAGTATCATACAGCTATAGAAAGCAGGGAAAAAACAACATATGAAAGTATTATAATGAAACAATTAATGCAAACTTTGTTTTTGCATTAAAATTTAAGCAAATTCTGTGTCCCAGTCTGCTCTATTAAAAACATTCCCAAGGCCTCTCTATGCACCTAAGCTCAAAATCGGCACCTGACTTCTAATTACATGACAGGGCAGTTTCCTTCAGCACTAGGAGGAAAGAAAGGATCTTCTTGATGCCTCTGCTGCTTTCAGCTGTGACTGTGGTACTGCTTCTCTTCTTCACTCTGCTGTTAATGTTTCTTCAGTGCACCCCTCAGAGAAGTCCTTTTTCTTTCCCTCTCCCCTTCTATCCTCTGCTAGTTTTCCAAGAGATGTTCTGGAACTTCCTTCTCTATCCCTTTGTTTTCCATGCACAATGAAATAGTTACTAAGATGGTAGTTCAACAGTGATCCTTACCCTGACAGCTTTCTCTACTGCTGTCTTGTCTCCTTCTTTCCAGGATAATATTTTCTCCCACCTCTGATTCTTTCACTGGGTGTCAAATTCAAGATAGTTTACTTATTTGTCTACAAACCTTTCTACTGCTTTCTTAAATGATCAAACACCACCACCATACCACCCACACCAGTCAAAGTGCAAAACTGATCCAGGCCCCATTCCCATCCCTCTTAAATTTGAATGCAACACTGCCAACTAGAAAAAATCATGAAGCTGACCTCCCTATATCAGATCCAGAATTTGTTAAATTTCTGTCCCTTTTCAAAGATTGCATCTCAAATTATTCCAAAGCAACAGACAGATTTGGAAGGACCATAGCTTTAATCATCAGTGTTCTTCCTAGCTCCATTTTCAGGCAGAATGAATTTAAAGCACTGGAGGAGAACATAGTAAATATTCTCTAGCAACTTTATTTTTTAATGATGTCTTTACAGTTTTACACCTTTGCTATTAAAATTGTGGTAGTAATTAAGGAATAGTGATTGTGCAAATTATTTAAGTAATTGAGTTAGTGAACTGAGGTTACTCTACAGTTAATGAGGTTAAAATTGCTGGCTCCTGTATACGGTATTTAATCCTGAGTAGTCATTTTGAGGTCATTATTGCCAGTACCAGTTCCTTAAGGCAGCTTTGATGCACATATTTTGTCTTGAAATTACCTGCCTTTAACTCACAAAGTACTATTCTAAGTGATGGAAAGTGTTGAGGTATTTTGTAACTTTCAGTTAGGTTTTGAATTATAGCAACACTTGAACAGGGGAATTTTTCATTGGTTAAAATGTCACTGAAAACACACTTGTACCATCAGCGTGATGCTTAAGAAGACGTTATACTCTTGACCTGATGTCAGCTCTTGTGGGTTGAAGCTTCTTTATTTAATAGGAGTTTTGAGAGGATGGGATATAAATCCATTTTGAGGATGAAATTGGTGGTTCAGCTATGGCCTTCCAACAGTGATTTCCTCTACCTGACCTGCTTTTAAAATCTTGTTATTTCAAATAATCTAAATTGAAATTCACTCAATAGCTTTTTTAAAAGAGTAAATAAAGGGCCACGTCAGAGAGGAGAGACTTAAGCAAGGAAGTCATATCAGTCATCCAGCCTGTAAAGCATTTTCCACAGAAGCAACTGCAATGTATGGAGCAAGGCAGACAGCAGGGAAAGTCCCCATTGCCTCTGGGGTAGCAGAGGCAGACCCTGAAACATGGTTCCACACCCCACCAGGAGGTTGGCCCTCTGCACTCAAGGCCACGTCTCTGGTCAGAAAGAGATATTTGAAAAACCTTTTTTTGCCTTGGGGCTTTTTTGACCAAAAGTTGGAAGAATGCTTCCCATGGCTGCTTGGAAATAAGATTGGCTCCTGCTTGGGACACTGCAGTAGGTGTTGCAGCCTGTTTCTTGTGCCTGTCCACACACTAGATCCTGGCCCTGACTTGTGGACTGATTTCTTGACCTCAGGCCTGATGCCTTATTACTTACTTAGGATTTTTCAGCCTGGAGGGTACTGGGGACCTTATAGCAGCCTTCCAGTACCTAAAGTGAACTTATAAAAAAGGAGAGAGAGGAATGTCTTACATGGGCATGTGCTGATAGGACAAGTGGTAATGATTTTAAAACGAAGGGTGGTCGATTTAGATTAGATATAAGGAAGAAGTTCTTATTCTAATGAGAGTGACAAAACACTGAAACATTGCCCAGAGATTCTCTACCTATATTCACGATCAGTTTGCAGGTGAGTTGGACTTGATGATTTTTTAAAGATCCATTCCAGCTGAAAGTATGATATGATTCTGTGGTTATGGACTTGTCTATTCTGGGGTCTTACCTCACACAGTGTGGTGAGACTGGGCGCTTGCTGCCACTACCATACCTTTGCCAACTTTGTCACCATGCTTGGCTAGCAGCTTCCTCTTCCTCATGGAACAGCTCCCTCTCACTCCTTCCTGATATAGTAGGACCAGAGAGCATCATAGTACATCCAGATAGGATGCAATGATGGCAGCACTTTCCTCCAAATCCCTGGGAGTGAGGCTGACAGATACTACAATTTGCATCCTCTGAGGGCAGCTCATTGATAATGCTATTTTCAAGTCTGAAAAGTAGAGGAAGAAAATCAGAGACCTTGTCCTTTGAAAAACTTTTCAAAGACCAAAGAAAAAACTACTTGTGGGTTGCTCAGGCATTCCTTGATTTTTGCTTGCTGGCTTCCATTAGTGGGTGATCCGTCAGTGACTTTTCAAAACTGAATTTGGAAGTCTTTGTCAGGATGTTATGTAAACCAAAAATCTAAGTAGCTTAAAAAACATTGCAAAAGTAAAAGAAATATCCATAGGCCCACCTCAGAAAATCATGGAGTCCCCAGTGGCAGAGGAGGGAAGGATAATTCTGCATGTGTGTGGATTCTTAAATGCTTTGCCTGCTCAGTCATCACAGCCCATTCATGAACCATCCAATGTTAGAAACAGACTGCTTAGCTTTGATCTCACTGAATTAATCTGTTCTAATGCCGTCATCATGCACTATTCTTTGATGTGGATAATATTCTGGGATGCTAGAACAATAGTCTTCTACTTGTGAATTTGGACGGCACTGACACGCAGGACACAGGAGCTGCTGCCTTTGCAAGGCTTCTGGCTTTGTTTCCCTCTTAAATGATTTGATTCCATTTAAATACTTGATTGCTGAGACCAATGCAGAAATCCTGCTGGCTCTTTCCTCACCTGAGTTTTAGAAGTCAGCAGGGCCTGACAAGTTGTTGTGGGGAGCAGCAGGGGGTTAGGTGGGTATGTACTTAGCAGAAGTTACTTGCTGCTTTAGCTATGCAGGCACTATGTAAGACATTGTTACCTAGTTGTCCACAGGATGTTTGGAGGATAATGTGGCCTACTTCACCCTCCTAAGAAACCTGTAACTTCTGGTCACAGGAGCTCCTTTCCTCCATATGGCATGTGAAGGGGGACTGGAGAATAGGGGGGATCAGAAAATAAAGCTGGCTGTCTTTTACACTTCTTTGTATATTTACAACAGTACATGAAGATGACACACTGGCAAACCCAGCTAAATTTCAAGCATGGCACTGAGGTACCATGAGTGCCAAAAGAAAACTGAGAGTCAAGCATTACTGAAGTGTGTTGTAAGTGGATATCATGGGTCAGTCATCGTGGATGTCATGTGTCATGTACCCCTCAGCCACATTCCCCAATTGCTGCAAATGACTGGTACCCTCTCTTGCATTTTTAAACTATTTTTTGTATTCTAGAAATGGTTCATGGGAGATACTGCCATGGCTCAGTGCCTTAAATAGTAGCCATAAAAAAGGACATGCAATGATTGAATCTTTGCAGGGAGATAAAAATCATGATCCATCAAATTAGAAATGTGCTGGCAAAACATCTTGTTTTCTTGATGTATGTGATAAGGCCATAGGCAGTCGCTTAATAATAACAACATAAGAGCCTGAAAACTGTTGAAGATGTACCCTAGTGTTGTTTTGGCTGAGAAATATGACTCCTGCTTTCAAGTGTATCCTTCCCTCATTAGAGATAAATCTTTTTTCACAGGAGAGATAAATGTACATGCATCTTTGCATGTGCATTTGCATGACATACAGCATCTTTGCTGTAGAAAGTTAGATTTTCTTTGGAATGTAGTACAACATTTATTGCAGCATCTCCCTTTCTGGCATGTTTTTCATTGATTACTGTAAGGGTTTGTGAAATGGTACATGAACTGGAAGTCATGTTGCCTGTGCTGTCCCTCTCCCTGCAAGCTAACCAGTGTAGGTTGGAAAAAGTCAAAGGCCTTTAACAATCAAAACAGAAATAACTGGGGCTGACCAGAAGAGTTGTTGTGTTACATGCTAAGCAACAGAAGCAGGTGTTGCTATATGAATATCTAAGTTGCCTTAGCAGGCATTGTAAGGCCATTAAAGGCACTCTATCAACACTCTGAATGTTTGTACATTGATTTTGTGGTTTGGGTTTTGATTTTTTTTTTTTTTTTTTTTAAATTAATGGTCTTCTATCTTCTTAGCATGTATTGAAATTAAAACATATCTGTGTATGGGTATATATATATGTATATATGATTTGAAAATGATGCAGCTTAAAAACACAGGTTATTTTACACTATTACTATCTGGTAAGTCTTACTAAAGTGAATATAGCTATACTTCTCTACTACAGGCAAGAAGCTGGAGAAAGCAGCTTGATCTTGAAAAATCAATTTTTTTTCTATGTAGTAATATGAAAATTAGAAGATAGCATTTCTTTCCTACTTTTGTTAAATGAACCTTTCAAGTTCAGACTTAATCTATTGGCTGCTATGCTTAAAAGAAATGGTACTAAAATACACATGAAGCTGGTTGCATAAGCCAGTTCTGCTTTTGTGGTACAGACATTAGTCTTTCCTGTGGTTTGCTCAATTCTCTTCATAGATTTATAAAGATCTATGGAGATAATTTCTTCACAGTGTGAGGATATTGATGAGTACAGTCAGCTTTATTCTTCAAGTCACAAGGGGCAAGAGTAGTGGTGCAGTACCGATCAGTAGTTCTTAATCTTCATCCACAAATGGCAGTTTTCTGCTCACCAATACATGGTCAAGGAATCTTGTTGCCAAGGAAAGTTCCCATTAAAAGTACCCTACTTCAGACATCACGTGGAACCACAAGAAATAAGTTTTTCATCATTAGGATGACCAAACGCTGGCAGATTGCTCAGGAGGTTTGTTGAGTTTCCATCTGTGTATCCTTGGAGATAATCTAAAGTCAAGTTCCTTGGCAGCCAGCCCTGGGTGACCCTGCTTGAGCAGAGAAGATTGGAAAAGATAACCCCAAGAGATCCCTTCCTACCTCAGCAATTCTGTGATTCTGTGGTTCTGTAACATTAAAAAAACAAAAGGCTTTTTTATTTGTTTTTATTTCACTTAAAACTGAAATTTGGAAAAGTGTGGGTGTTTTTGTGGAAGTTGAATGGCAGCATCATTGTTTGCTGGGTTTTAGAAAGGAAGGCAGAGAGTTTGCTTGGCCATGTATAGCGAGATTTAGTTCCAGATTAAGAAGGAAGAGATTTAAATTCTGGTTGGCATGGCCAGCATAAAGGCAAAAAGGCCAGTTGGTAGGCCAGGAGTGATTCAGGCCTCTGCAGTGGAAGTCCCTGGGGCATTGAGCTGAGTTCCTCTGTAGAGGTCACTGAGTACAGCCAGAGCAGAGCTCCCTGCCACACCCACAGTCCTGTGTTTTGATTACCAGCTGAGTCCAATCAGATAAGTTCATTAAACCTAGAGAGCATGCAGACTAGAAAATGTATATACTCTGTCCTGGTCCGAAGGACATGTATCTGCTACGGAAGGCAGGAGCCTCTCTTGGAATGGAAAATGTAAACTCTTTCCTTCCAAATGATTGTAACTTTGAAATTAAGGGGCTCTCAGGCAAAGATATAGGAATAGGAATAACAGTTCTTTATTAGTATTAATAATAAAGCAAACAAACAACAGCTACTATGGCACTAACAACAAACAGAAGCAGGAACCCAGTGAGAGCCTGCTGGCT
>VZTR01016420.1:85758-112855 GCA_013400775.1 Chaetops frenatus | reverse complement strand
CCCCTCCTCCAGCCAAGCCTTTTGCCAGCCCAAACCCCAAGGTATCCCCCACCCCACTGAGAGAAAAACTCTCAGAACTGAGCAATCCCCTCTCCCCTCAGCTCAATAACTTCTTTTGTTCTTCTTAAGTACCCAGTCATTACGGTTCCTTAGCAACTGGTTGGTGAAAATTCCAAAGGTGAAAAGAAACAAAAGGAAAGAAATCCAAACCCCGACAACTCAAAGTGGAATCTGGCTAAAATATAGCGGGTAACAGGAAAGATATTCTTGTAAAAATACATAAGTACCCAGGGTCTGTGAGTACTCAAAGGACCTTTTACCTTTTCAGGCATACTTCAAATTAGCAGCAAACTGTATTCTATGCATTACTTGGAGAAAGAATTGATCAATTGATCTTCAAAGAATTGATGAATTTACTTGCTACTGATATGGGTAAGAGGTGAAAAAGTATCTGTTTGCGATGAGCTCTGTCTTTTATTGTGTATTTTGATAGAAATCCATAATTATTACGTGTTGGATAACTTCCAGTTATCCAGAATCCTGTACACCCTGGTTCTATCACCCTCACTCCCTTACATGTATCCAGCCTGAAAAATGGGCATTTCCAATTATGCAACACTATTATGTGCAAGCATTAAAAATTAGGAGAAAAGCTCTTCCGTTCCATATAACTTGAAAGAATTTTACCTATATTAAACACTTAAAAGCGAACTCACTAAACCATGAACCTCAGAAATATATATGACAGCCTACTAGTAGATCTGACTTGTGTATTCACAAAATACTGGGAGAAGACTTCCCTGTGAATTCAGGGAGAGGATTGCTTTTGGGATGACTGAGTTTGGATTCAGTGCCATGTACTAGACACAGTGATGTCTATCTGTATATCTATAGTTCTACATCTATTTCTTTTATTGTTTGTATACAAGGAGGTATTGAGAAATAAATGTGCATTTCATTATCCATCACCAAATAAGCTACCAATCTGATGGTTTGCCATTACAGAAGTGTATGGGTTTTACTTCTTTGTCTCTTCTGGCTGCTACGACTTGGCTATGAAGAGATACCTTCAACTGTATGAGGAATAAACTTCAGTTCTTTAATATTGCAGCAGAAGAAAAAACTGTTAATGCTTCCCTCCACAATCAAGGAGGTGATTTATGCATTAAAACTCTTATCTATTATGCTGTGCTAATTATATTACAAGATCTTGAATGGGTACTCTTGCTTTTTTTTTTTTTTTTCTCTTCCATTGATAAGTAATCTTTGTGCTAAAAGCCTTATCATAGTAACGTGTTTCTTCAGTGACAGCATGCTGACATCGAGTGCCTGCAATGCAAACAATTAACATGAGACTAGGTTACTAAGCCTTAGGATATGTACAGGAGCACTTTGTGAGTCAGTACATGAAGTTTTTCCATAGACTGAATACAGCTACCCTGTGAAATAGTCTTTGTATGAAGGGAACACCTCCTGTGAGTCTGATTTAATACCACATCATTATTGTCAATGGATGTTAGATTGGACCTTACCCATCTAAGTGCAGTGTATGGAATGGAAAGTTGCACTGTTACAGTCCTTGAAGAAGGCAGGTGTGAAATGATGAACCAGTAAGAGTTGTGTCAAGAACCCAAGTATGAAAAATATTTACTTGCAGAGGAGAGGAGGCACATTAGTTGACTGAGATTTACCACAAAAACGTAAAAGGAATTGAACTTAGAACAAGCTGGTCAGCTGCAGGATGATTCCAGGTTATGAAGATGTAAATATGTGTGGAAGTTACCTCGGTGTCCCTAACTGCTCTAAGCATGATGTGGGATGTTCATATTTGTCTCTCTAGTGAGAGATATTTATCTCTAGTGAGAGATACGAGCAATTGAACTGCAGTGATCTAAGACAGGACTGAGGAGAACTCGAGGTCAGATATTAACTATTATCAGAATTTTACATAGCACCAGAGCAAAGAGCCTCTGCTAGGCTGATCACCAAATCCCAACTGGTTTGTTGTCTGTTCCAAGCATCTCAGAGAGACAGCTGTCCTGATTTGTGCTGTTAGTCTTCTCAACTCAGAGATTATTTTTGTGGGGAGTGGCTTTGAAAACAAAACAGATGAGGTGTGTGTTCCATCTGCTCAGACTTCTTAATGAAAAAATCATATGCTTATCAGTAATTTGGGTTGGTAGAAACGGTCTGTTTCACTTAGTCCTTAATTTGGAAAATGTCTTGCATTCTTGTACTTTTCTTTTAGAAGATTGGGGTGGGGGCAGAAAGGAAGGAAGAAGAGATGGCTCTAGAAAGTGCTTGGGGATCCCAGGAAACTGCTAGTCTGGACTTGTTAATGCTTGTGAAATGATTTTTGACTCAGGCTTTCATATGAAGAAAAGAGATATTAGAAAAATTATAGTCTTTTATCTGCTGAGGAAGATGGATTCGTATGACTTAAGATGTCATGTATATGAATGAGTGCTATAAAGGGATCATTTTAATGACATGCTGCAAAAGACAACTGTCAGGAATAAATTATTATTCTCTTCTGATGATATTGATGATAATGCACTCAAGTTCCCCATGACACATTTCCTCACATAAAGTTAAAAGCTTTTCCTAAAATGTTGAATGGGCACAAAGGTCTTTATTGTGCATTTCCAACTCCATGAAAAACATCAGGTAGTGGCTTACATAAGAGCAATTTTGCCTGCAATTAGTATGTTTGCATACAAGTACACAGGCTTTGATTAAGCAAAGGAAGGAACTTAAGTGCATATGTAAGTACCTTTCAGCAGCAGAGCAATGAAACTGAAATATGAAGGAAGCAAGCCTGACTTCAGAAGTAGCGGGGCTGATAAGAAGAGCAGTTCTGAGCAGCTGAGCAGATCAGGGCTCCGTCAGGGATGGAGATGAGCTGGATGTAGCTACGCCCAGGGCTACCTCTGCAAAAGTCACACCCTGCCTGTGCACCCTGCCTGTGAGCCTTTACTTGTTCTAGGAGCAGCACTGGAACAGAGGGAAAGAAAAGGCCAAACCCAGGGACCTGTCCCAGGTATTGACCACCAGCTGCCTTAAGAGGCTAGAGATGAGGGCCCTCAGGCTGGAGGAAGCTGACCACCACTGCCACTGCACTGCTGCCAGCTCCTCCTCCCTGAACTGCCCGTGACTCACATGCAAAACTGTGGGCACTAGTTTGCTCGGAGAAGTCAATAAACCTGCATGCTTGAATATGTCTGGGGAAAGGATACAGGGGGACTGTGGCCACGTTGACCCATGATGGGACATCTCTGAGGGAGTGAGGTTCATTGGCACCCCACACTGGGAAAGGGAAACTAAGGGACATGGCAGGAAACCTTAACCATTGAGGGTTACAATGAGTTACACAGCTTCATCCTCCCGTGCAGCCATGCCTCACTGGAGAAATTTTGGTTCACTGAGGTTAAAAAAAGGTGAAAGTAAGAGTACTTGAAAGCAGGAAGGAAGGGGAAGTACAGGAGCTTAAGTAGGGTTTTGNACCAGTGATTGTATATTTGTGTTGGTTGGCAGTAAATTAAGTCATGTAAAAGTCTCTGACTTGATGTAGTTGTACCTTTGACAGACGGGTACAAGAAGTGATGGGCTAAATTACAGTAAAGGAAATGTACCCTGAGCATTTGGAGTTTTCTAATGGTAAAGGAGGCTGATCACAGCCTGGATTGCTGAGGGAGGCTGTGGAGCCGCTGGAGGATTTAAGAGCAGATTAAATGAACTTCTGTCAAGAACAATTTAGAAGAAGTTGATCCTGCCTTTGGGACAAAAGGAGAATTAGGTGACCCTCTTGAGGTGCTACTGAGCCCTGTTGCATTTGATTTCTGTGACACAGACAGGGTCTCGTGTACCCCTGGGAGAAAAGAGGATACTGAGCTTAATTATTGGAAGGCAGTTTCAGTCAGCAGGAGGTGTTTCCTGAGGAGAGATGGGTTGAGACAGAAGGCTGAGGATGTTAAAGAGGTGACGAGTGCAATTAAATGAGATTATATAATGCTGTATTTGTAACCAAGTGTCAGAAATGTGAATCCTTTTTTCATTTAACCTAGTACTGACCATGTGCCTCAGAATAGTCTTCCTTAATTCAATGTATATTAAAAAATTGGATACTCAAGTGCTCTTCAGGTCACTTTGTGGACAGAAAAATGCTGGCCTAGATGGTGCTTATGAATTAGGGAGCCAGCAAGGATGCACTCACAGGCTGCTCAGGCTGCAGCTGCTTTAGCCAAAATGATTACCAACTCCAGCTTCAGCTTGACTGTATACACTCTGTCTCAAGCACCTTGCAGCACTCCTATCAAGGACAAGCACGATTTCATCCTTCTGCCTACCACATTAATGCAGATAGCTATTTTGAGGTTAAGGCCATGTTGGCTTTGAACTGCAGCCTGTAATGAACACCTGGATGGAAGACTGCTTTATTTGCAGGTGACTGAGGTACTATTATTAATTATTAAGCCATTTCTTGTGATATTTGATTATTTCTCCCCAGTTTTTGATGAGCAAGCACTGTCGTTATTGCCTGTAACCAAATAACCATCCCCATTTATCATACTAATTGTGACTTAATGAGGAAGGACCCGGGACTGGAGGAGTTGTCTACCCTAAACAACTTTGGTAATGAGCATAGGCTGTAATAATTAGGTATGCTAGGTGGTATATTTATCATGAAGCTTAAACACAATAAAAATTCATCATTTGGTGGTAGGCTTACAAAACACAATGAATTGCCTTAGTAAACATGGAAATATGAAAGTAGAATATGAACAGATATAAGATTACTTCCTCTTGAATGGTTTTGCCACGCAGGGGATAATTTCTTTTCACTCTAGTGTACATGAAACTGGAAGAAAATCACAGCAAATATGCTGTTCTGAACTGCATATAGCTTTAGGAGGAAGACTGGGTTTTGCTTACTTATGCTGCCCTTCTGGTTCCCTCCCTGACCCAGCAATACTTCACTGGATGAACTTCTGTAGAGCCCTTGGATATGCACTGTACCCTTGATAATCTGTGGGGTTTTTTGAAGGGAGCAGAATACTATACCTGACATCTGACGTATGGAGTAAAAGGAAAAATGTGGTCTGCTACAAACCAACCATCTGTCTGCAGACAACTACCTTACAGATAAACAGATCAGACCTTTTTCTCCTGTTTTTATGTTTTACCATGAAATTAATTCACAAAGGTTTTAACACAATAATGTCTGTACGACAGGGAAACCCCATCTGAATATCCTGGAGGCAGTATCTCTAGTTTAATACAGAGGATAATTCACTCAATGTTTTGTAGAGTAAGAAAATATACATGCAACTACAAGTTGTTTTTGAAGTTCTCCAGTGAGGCAATAAGAACCAATAACATCTGCAATCAGAAACAGTGAGAAGGTGAAGTTTTTTTTCCTCTATGCTCAGTAATTTCCACGATAGCTCTTCAAATGATGTAGTATTATCTATTCAGTATTAATCAATATTGAGAGGAGTATTTATTGGAAGAATAAAGTGTAAACTACTGTAGTTTTTCAAAGCTGTTTTTATAGCGCTTGATTGCTTTGAAGATGCAAAAGGAACATGTGAGAAAAACATCCACACTACTCAAAACAAGCACTAATGATGATAATCGCACGTTCAAATTGGGATTAATCATATGGGCACTAGTCTGTACACATCTGCAAGTTCATTCAGTCCAGTGTTAAGGTGTTGGGAATAAAAAGAAGAAACTTCTCTGTCTATCGTGAAAACTGTAAGGATGAGATTGGGGAATGCAAGCTAAGACTACTTTTCTATTGTTTCTCTCTTATAATGGCACCTTCACTGAACTTCAAAAGATTTACATCATCTCTTTCATTTGCAGAAGCAGTCACCCACAAGGCAGAATAACTAACTAGAATGTCACCTATCCCTCCTGATCTTGACTGCAGATTTGCATTTCCATCTTCCCTGTCACCTTCTTGCAGTGCTGCTGTTGATTTTGGCATGGCACTGATCCAAAACACATCCACAAGCTCTTGAACTACTCCTGCCTTGGCTTTGAATACAGAGGTTACATGTGATGAAAAACAGGATGTCATTCCTGGGAACCCTGCTCTCTTCAGTGCCAGCTGACCAGGAGTAGAAGGGCTTATTTTATTATATGCACAGTTATCTCCAGTGTGTCAGGTTGCCATTCCATTGTAGTTCTGTTCTGGCCTTCAGGCTGTTCTTTTTCCTTGTAATAATTGAGATATGGCATCATTGTAAGGGAGAACAACAGAAAAAAACACGTGTCAAGATTGATTCTTGTGAAAAGGTGACATCAGTATCTGTACAAAACATGTTTGACCTTGCTTTGTTCAGCTCAGGATTTTATGGGTGATGAGACAAGCACAGGACTCCCCCCAGGTGCTCATGCAGGTGGCCATGCAAAATTCCTTTGGAGGTTTGAACTGGGTAAAAAGTGATGTGCTAGTCAGTCCTTTTTCTACTTCCAGCAGAGAAAATAACTCTTATTTTGGGATACCAAGACCATTTAGATGATCCTCTTGAAACCAAGTGAAGACTGGTTGTTTTCAGAGAACACTGATCAGATGGCAGAATTAGGTTCTTAGCAATGCAGCTAAGAGCATTGCTAAGCTGGCACCTCTCTCTCAATAGATTCATCCCCCAGTGCTCTTGTTCACAGCTTCAGCCTCACTGTTGTGTTTTGATGGTGTGTGGCATGTAGGTGGAGCCACATGTTGACAATGGTAAAGGTCCTGTTGTGTGCATAACTGAGTACATGTGAAGTTTAGAGCCACCAGACTGTGATTGTGAGGATGTGAAGAATCACAGAACGGCTTGGTTTTTAAGGCTGTTGTCTAATTCCAGCATTGGTGCCATGGACAGGGACACCTTTCTCTAGAGCAGGTTGCTCAGAGCCCCACCCAACGTGGTCCTGAACACTCCCAGGGATGGGACATCCACAGCTTCTTTGGGCAGCCTGTGCCAGTGCCTCACCACCCTCACAGTAAAGAATTTCTTCCTGGTATCCAATCTAAACCTACTGTCTTTCAGTTTGAAGCCGTTCCCCCTTCTCCTGTGACTACATGCCCTTGTGGAAAGTCCTTCTCCAGCTTTCTTGTAGGGTTTCTTCAGGTACTGGAAGGCTGCAATTAGATGATACCAAAGCCTCCTCTTCTCCAGGCTGACCAATCCCAATTCTTTCAGCCGTTCCTCATAGGAGAGGTGCTCAATCCTTCCAGTCATCTTGGTGGCCTCCTCTGGACTCAAGAGGGAGCTCTCTTTCTTTTGTGTTGTCACAGCAGTCTGGATCATTATTTGGTAGGAATTGGGACTGGCTCCTCCTCTAAGAACATTTATTTACCATATGACTGTGGAAGTGACCCAAAACCTCTGGGACACGAGGAACAACCTTGTGTTCCTAGACCTTGAAAGAAGTGGGTTGATCACTAATAAGTCACCTAACTGTCTGTACTGGTATTTAAATATTTTGGGCATGGATAGTTATTTTCTTGTTACCTTGAGGTCTGACAAATGTAGTACCCTGCTTTAATCTGAATAAAGGTCTGATAATATTCTGGATATTGAAGCTGTGTGGTTCTATAATTTTCAAGGCAGCAGTAAGATGAAAGCATGTGACACCTATGCTGGATAGGCTGCTGGTTTCCACTCTGGAACATCTCGGACCTAGCCACATCCTTCTGGCAAAATAGGCTATGTGTTTCTGTTGGTACATTGAAAACTATGGTTAGCTCTCTGTCTGTGCATGTGTTACTTTGACATGAATTGTATAAAGTATATGCATTTAGATCACAGGGATGTAATGTCTGTGATTTAGTTTTAGATGTTCGATTTGGACCATTATATCTATATTTTTTGTTTGGAGTATTTCAAAACCTTCTTCCTGAAGTTATAGTAGCATTCTCAGGTGTTAGTTACTATTCTCTCTCAGTCTGGAGAGAGAGTAATCAGTCCAGCTCCTTAAAATGGTGTGCTATAACAGCACACTGAGAGCCTAAATTTCTATTGATTCAGTAAAGATACTCTGGTCATTTATTTGCTTGTTTCTTACTAGACTTTTGGTTTCTTCGACCTTTGCTGCTGAATATCATAATTTATGTGGTGTCCACTCACCTCATGTCCTGCTCGTACTGTAAAATATGCATCTTTCATCAGAGCTGATGGGAACTCCATTTCTTGGCTGGATTCCATAATCTCAAGATTAGAGAAGGCACATTTAATGCATTTACTCTTCAGTGTGATTTTTGTGCTCATAGGAGTAAGTATCTGCTTGTTGTCATCCTTGGAAAGTTTTCAGACAAGTGTTACATTCCTCTGTGAGGGTGAAATATGGAGCTGTACAGAGCTGCTGGAAAGGACTAACAGAGCAATCAGAAAGGTTTCAGGCTGGCAGCACAGCAAAGGCTTCTGTTTCCCAGAGGATGCCCAGCCTTGCTGTGTGCTTTGGCCCTGGCTGGGAGGTCAGTAGCTGTGATTCAATCACAGGATTTCCCGGGGGACTGCTCAGCTGCTCTTTGTTACCCACCTGTCTCCTCCTGTGCTACTTGCTCTCCTCTTGTGTTTGTCCTCTTGTGTTTGGGCTTTTCGTTGTATTTTTGTGCGTTTTGTTTGTTTGTCGTTTGTTTTCTCTTTTCAAAGCTACTCAGTAATCTTCAAGTATTTTCAAGAGAAGAAAGACAGTGTTCACTGATTTAAAATTTGGGAGTTGGATTCCACTGGAAAAATTTGAAATATGTTGCCTTTTGTTTTCCTCATAAGAAGAGAAGTGTTGTACTGTTGTTTCATTCCTTCACCTAGTCAGCAAATGCACATATTCAAATGTCACTATCCAGAGGGAAGAGCAAGTGCCTGGAAATGTGGTGGTGTATGTGAGCAGCATTGTTGGTGAGCAGCCACTGCTCCCACTGAACACTGCAATCTTGCAAAGCAGCCAGGAGTGCTGAAAGAACTGGCTGAGGAGTTCTCCAAACCACTTCAGTTCAGCATCTCTGGGAGTGTTACAGAAGATATGGGGGACACAATATAAATATTCTGTCTGTATGTTTATAAATTAATAGGCTGTACTAGGTAGCTTTAAATTGGCCAGTCTTTTATCACTTCTCAACAAATCATGAAAAGAATGATAATAATCAATGCAAGCCATAATCCCTTCATTTTAATGAGTGTTATTCTACATGGTTTGATAATAAACAGTTAATTTATTTCTTTGGTATCAGTTTTAATTAAATTACAAATCTGTGAGATAAAGGCAACACTGTTGTCACAGACTCCAGTAAAACAACTGACTTTTGGCAGAGAACCGTTCTGATTCGAAAAATAATTACTGCCAAGTGAAATCAATATAGCGTATATTAAACGAATTAAAATGTAATAATTAAGATGTTTCAATGAGCAAGTTCAGATGCTGTTTGGAATGGTTATGCTTGTCCTTAGCAAGAGTGGGAGATCAAGAAGGTAGGGTAAAGAAGCCCGCATCTTTCTTTAAAATTTTTTCTTTTTTAAATTTTTACCAGTGTTGAACAAAATAATTGCTAATGAAGTTTCAGACAACAAGATGTTAATGAAGTGTAAAGTAAGGGCAGAAGAGTAATTCAGAAATATCAGGGTTATCATGGGAGAAGATGGGCTCTCCAGAATGACATGTGGACCATAGCCAGAGAGGGGGGCCAGCCAACCGTGAGCAGCACTTGCTTGGCTGGCCTGTCTGGCAGATGTGGGGCAATGGCTCAGGGCCTCAGGAGCTGCAGTGACTGTGAGCCTGAAATGAGCTCCTGTTACAGGGTGGTGCCCAAAATGACAAGTGAGGTCCTAGCAAATATCAGTGGGCTGCACATTGAATGAAAATATAGCCATGAAAATATAGGCATGTTTTGGCATTAATGAAAGTGGTGCCAGGATACTCAGTGCAATTCTGTTGTCCATAGACTTACATATTAGTGTGTTGGCTAGCTGGGAAGAGTTCAGAAGGCAAATACAAGGCTATTTTGTGACACTTCATCATAGTCTTTCTTGCAAGAGAGTGAAAAAAGAAATCCAGTTCACTGCAGAGGATATTTAAAAGTAGACATTGTGCCTGTGTAGCAAGAAATTGTCTCACAGCAGAAGTCTGATGAACTTAGGAGTGAACTGCTTTTGGCTGGGATAGAGTTAATTTTCTTCACAGTGGCTGGTATGGGGCTGTGTGCTTGATTTATGCAGATAATGCAGAGATGTTTTTGTTACTGATGAGCAGGGCTTACACAAAGCCAAGGCCTTTTCTGCTTTTCCTACTGCCGTGCTGGCAAGGGGACTGGGAGTGCCTGGGAGGTTGGGAGGAGACAGAGCTGGGACAGGTGATCCCAACTGACCAAAGGGATATTCCAGACCATGTGTCATCATCCTCAGTATAAGGGGAAATAGAAGAAGGGGGTATGTTTGGAGTGATGGTGTTTGTCTTCCCAAGTCACCGTTATGTGCAATGAGGCCCTGCCCTCCTGGAGACAGCTGAACACCAATGCGGAGATGGCCCAACATGGGAAGCAGAATTCATTCCTGGTTTTGCTTTGCTTGTGTGCATGGCTTTTGCTTTACCTACTAAACTTTTTATCTCAACACATGAGTTTTCTCACTTTTACCCTTCCAATTCTCTGCCCTAACCTGCTGGTGGGGGAGTGAGCCAGCAGCTGCAGCGGATTGGCTGCTGGCTGGGGTTAAACCATGACAAGTAGGTGCACCAGGAATGGACAACTGGAAGCTGAAACTTGGGAAGTGCAGACTGAAGTAGAAGTTTCTAGCAGTTAGGGCCAGAGAAACAACTTATGGCATTTTCATAGTAAAGACTTTAGGACTCCAGCTGTAATTATGAAATCATCCAACCATTCTCATCCTAAAAGTATTTGTTTTTTTCCACTAAGTTTCTTAGAGGAAAACCAACAGTTCTTGCTTTCCTCCTATTACCTTGAAATTATGCAAAAAATTCATGCACTCTTCTTGATTAGTAATAAATCCGCATGCCTTAAAAAAAAAAAGCAAATTAATTATTCAGCTATCTTGTACTAGAACATATCTCATCTGTCCAACAACAGAATTAATTTAAAGCTAATACAGTTATATAATTTCTTTTTCTCTGTTGATTACAAATCTAAACTTTTCTTATTTTTTTCAATGTGATGACACTGTGCAGAAAATTGTAATAATTTGTTTACCAAAGTGATTTAATTGCCACAATTTTCACTGTAAGTGTAATTGACATCATCTTTCTCTTTTCAAACCATTCAGATGTACTAAAACTTTCCCATTAGTTCCTTGCCACTCTGCTCTGGTTTTACAACAATGTGGTGGGGATATTCTTTTAAAAGTAAATAATGGGGAAAAGCTGATGTATGTGCAACAGCTATTCCTTTTTACTGATTAAGGGTGCATGTACGTTCAGCATATTGGCACCTTTTCCTGTGTGAACAGGATAGGAAGCAATTCCATGAGGGACTTGTTGGCTGCTGTTGCTGCTGGTGGGAATGGTACTGTACTTGTGTAATTTACAGCTTGGGGGAAGAGGGTCTCACATTCAAGTATGCAGTGATTCACACCCAAATGAGAACAGATTTCTCAGGGAGGAAAGTGATGCCCTCTTCCATTACATCATGGCAGTTTTGCAGTATTTTTTACCATCTTTAAAACATTTCTGGCACAAAGCTTATCTGCCAGAAATTTTCAGTCCCTGACCCTGTTGTTTATCTCTCAGATTTATTGCAAGTTTTCTGTGATTAGTATTCCCAGCCTCTGCCTGTTAATACAGCATCCAGAGTTCAACAAGCTCCAGCTTTAGCATTTTTTTTATAAAACTGTGGGACTCTGCAAGAGACTTGTCCCTTCTGTCTTATTGCAAATATTTATCCCAATTCTCTTCATAAAAGTTCTGAGTCATCTTTAGTTCTGTGCTTATAAAAATTCCACTGGAAAAACACATACACATACACCAACAAAACAAGAATCCCAGTCTTCCAAAGGCATTTTAAAAAAGATATTTATTCCTAACTAAAAATCAATTATCTTATATATAACACACTCAATTAAACTATTAATAATTGTAATTGTGTACTTGACAGAAAAAACAACTCTATAATGTAGCAGCTTTGCAATGATTGTTGTTACTGGGCTTTACTGGTGTCTCTTGTGATCTGTTGGAAGGAAGCAATATACTTGTGCGTTCTCTGGCATATGCTAATTACCCAGTTTGTTTTTGTTTTGGTTGGTTGGTTATTTTTGTTTGATTTTCTTTTCTCTCCCAAAAAATGACCCAGCTTCTTTTTAGTAACTTGGACTTTTTCTAGATCAGGGATATAACCAGGCAGTTTTCTCTTGCCTTTCGTGGTTTGCAACACATGGAAGTCTGCAGTGAGAAGTTGTATAGATCCTGCTGATTCACTCTGGCAGATTCTAATAGTTAACTGCATCCTGTCTGCAAGAGTGTGGAATGATCTCAGCAGGATGCAAACAAAACTGAATTAGGTATCACCAAGCTTGAATAAGGTCACTCTTTTTTCCTTCTGTCTTAAACACCAAAAGAAGTGAAACTAATTTTCAAGATTTCTTTTATTGAATGTGATAAGGACAGGTTCACTACAACACACATTTACAGGACTCTTCATGTTTAAGTTTAAAAATATGGTTATTAAAGGATTGACTGATCCCATTGAAAACAAGACTACTGCATCTGTTAAACCCGGTGTTTGAGCTTTGTGCTCTATAGGGGTACTCATGCAGTGCTATACATCTTCTGGTACTGATCACCAGAGAGAACATTATCCGTTCATTCAGTGACTGGGAGTATCAGTGCTGTTGGCTGCAACTGCCATGGAATTACTCAAGACTGTCTCAATAGGAAAACAGACCAGAACATCAGATCTCTGTCTTTGCCATTGGAGCTGGTGGTGGAGAATTTAAATATTTATTAATCCTAATAGACACAAGTCTGCAGATGAACTAGGTGTTGGCCCAGATACCAGATCACTGCATAGCAGCCGCTGCCCAGCTCCTTTGCATCATAGTTCTCTGCTGCATAGGCAGGAATTTTTAAATCTGATGTTTGCAATTCAGCATTGAGGCTCTGCCACACTGCCAATCTATTAAAAATGTAATGGTAAGAATGCAAAATTTCCTGTGACTTCTTGTGAATTCTGGGGCTTAAATCACTTTACATTTATGATCATGAACTCTGATGATAGAGTGCTTGACTTATTGATCAGCATGAAAAGAAAAAGATATATGCCTCTCAAAATAGCCTTTCCATTCACTGACTTTAAAATTCAGTGTGTTGTTGCCCAGTGATGATTTCATCTTTATTGCAGAGAAACTAAGTGAAGTTGTCTTACTCAGTTTAGCTATGGCCTTTTTTTCCCAGGTGGGTCATGAAAACAAGTCTACAGTAGCAGCCTTTTGAAAATATTATCTTTTTCCCTACCCCAGAATGTTACAGAGGATTTACTGGATAGTTTTATTTGCTTCAGAAAAATACCTGCTGCACTTAAGTCATAAGACACTGAAGAAATACTGCAGTAGAATTCTTTTTATATCACCAACGATGTAACTGCATTGTCAATTAGTCCTGAAACAGTGCTGAGGAGTTTATGGGAGGGTTGTGAATCGTACTGGAATCACTGTTTTGGGATTAATTTCTCTTTTAAATCCCAACAGGGAAAGATTTTCATACACTGAAAATGGATTAAAATGTTGTGCTCTTTTGTAGTACAAAGAGAGAATAATTAATTTCCAAAGGGGTTACTGCTGATTTTCTAGAGAATGTCCATGCAAGTGTTGCAAATATATGATGTGAATCTACATAGCCAACAGTGGATTTTGGAATAGCTTTGATCCTTTTACTGTATCTCTGGGACTGGAGATTAGGGTTTGCTATATGATAGCTCCTGTTATTTGAAATAGCCTAAATTTTTGTAATAGTTCAGAATGTATTTTCTTCCCAGCATGGATCAGAAGTGAATTGCCAGAAACTCAGTGGCTAGCACATTTGGGAGTGTTTGGAGAGATCTGTGTTCCAGCCGCTGTTCTGAATCATGTCCCTGTGCGACTGGCTACTGTGAAATCTTTTTCTCTCTTCCTTTAGGTTCATAAGAAAAGAGTGTATCGTCTGGGCAGAAAACACTTCATTGAACCTGATGTATCCCTGTTAGAGGTGGGGCCTTCTAAGCAGTTGCTGTTTTTTCATGGAAGAAGTTCCAGAAATTTAAGGCTCTGCAAATTGTTTTCATAGAGCCTCATTATTTGCTCTGTCCCTTGAAACCCTGTCCCCTCAATTTGTGTGAATATGTACAGAAGGGCAACCTCATTCAGAAGAAAAATTCTGTATTAAAGTCATGTGTGGGAGGAAGGGAATCATTTTCACTGATCTTTTTGTCACTCTTTATTTTGTTTTCACCCTTTCTTTTGCTATAGCAACGGTGCTGAGTATCAATGCCATAACATGTTGAAGAGATGATCTGGACATTAATTTAAGCTTAATCTCTCCTTATTTCCTGTAGAAAATGGATTGTCACATGTGAATACTTTTGTAATCTACTCCCTGTATATCTTCTTATATATATACTCCCTCCTCCTCAATGTATCCTTCTCTATATATCTTACCCATAAGTGGCATATTTATCATAACATTTTCACCTCTGTGCAGCCAGGTCTCATTTTTGGTTTTCAGATGCCTCTCATTAATATATCAGGTGTAAAAGGTCCCTTCAGATGGGAATACGTCACACCTGGCTGAGGAAAAATGGTGGTGCATCTTTCATAAAAGTCTGTCAGGTATTCTTTTCTGGGATATTCCACCTAGTGACAAGCAGTGAACTCTGCTGTTTCAATTTATCATTTCTTTTGTTTCTTTATTAAACAGCCTGTCTTTTCCAAATAAATTGCAACTAATATCTAAATTTCCATCATAGATAATAGCCCTGATGTGGTCTATGTCACTGAAACCTGGCAGAGTGAAATTCTGCCCTCCCCCTGGTTTTGACTCTATCATCTAGTTTGCATTATATCAGGTCATCTAGGAGCTACTGCAGTAATCCTTCATTCTTATTCTAGCTGTCCACTAGCGGCCTCTTATGTTTCATCAAGTGAAACATTGAAATAACAAGGTGTGCATATTTATAGCCTCATTGTTGATTAAGTATAGTAGCCAGCTTGTGAAGTGGATGTGAGGAAATAGGATCTTAAATCAGAGCTCATTTTCCCCCTTCAGCTCGGATGACAAAGGAAATGAGTTATTCCTAGAAGTGTTGTCCACAACAAGATGTAATAAGGAACAGAAGGTACACCTATTTGACTATATTAATTAACTTTTCCAGAGTTAGACATCTGTCAACTTGTAACTGCAGTAGCTTCTCAACTTCATTACTTGAAGAAGGTATCTTTAAGTAGCAGTTGTTTTTTGTTGGTTTCCTTTTTTTACAGACCCTTTCCTTGTAGTGATATATAGCAAAATGACTTCTTACCAGTCTATTAAATTGCAATTTACCATTCCCCAAAACAAGCAAATAAGAAAAATCAACAGAAAACCCATCAAAGCCTCTGATACCAGTAGAGTGTGCTGTAAAAGGAGATTTTACAATGTTGAAGTCATCAGACTGCACAAGACTTCAGTCTCCTTCACTTGGAGGTTTATGTGTGTAGTTCACAAGTTGTCCTTTGGCCTCTTTTTCTGTGTTCTTTTAGCCAAAAGGCCAGCAAAGAGAAATAGATGTTGCAGATGCAATGAATCCTTTGACAAGCACTTCAGCTTACAGCTACAGAGTGGCATTGAAGTTCCTCATGAGCCTGAGCCAGGCCTGAACTGTGCCCTTCTGATATTAGGGTGTGTGGTAACTACCTCCCACTGTGAAGATTTGGGGTGAATTGCCCAACACATTCCCTTTTCTCTGGAAAACCGGTGGGATGATGGCCCCAGGATGGTCCTCAAGGAGTTATTGGACCATCTCTTCACCCCTGCTCAAGAAGGTGTGCAGTTTCAATTTTTTTTTTTTTTGCTTACTGACATAATATTACATCTTCTGACTCTCTGATGAAAATTCAGGTTTCCCAAAACCTGTTCCTTTTTTATGTCTGAAGGCTATTTGCACCTTGCTGAGGAAAGTACCTGACCGCAGAAGGCCATTTCCTAGCAGCCACTCTCTGATGACTCTGCAGTCTCAGGTCTCAGTAGACTAGTAGTTGTTCTTGTTTGTTCTATTCTAAGTTACCATTTTTTATCACTGCTTTCCACTGTCATGATGCTCCTGGTAATCATGGGCCTAAGGCAGGAGTGGGTGGCTGTTCATTTTTCATCTCTGGAGAAAAACTCAGCATCATTGGTGGATGGTTCTATACCCCTCTCCAAGGGTCTCTCTTGGTTTAGGTCTTACCTACCTCAGATGACAGTTTTCTCTCTTTATGTCTCCTCAAGTGATTTTGAGGGAAGGCATCTAATGTGGCTTTACTTCTTTGCATTTTCTTTGTGACCAGAAATAAGAAATGATCTCCTCATTATAAGAAAATAGGCGATCCTGGTTTAATGTGTTTTGCACATGTTGTTCATTTAATTATTGTGTGATTGCTGTGTGACAACAGAGTAGGAGTAATGGCCATGCATTGCTGTTTCAGGGTGTGTTTTTTTATGGTCTTCCAGAAACAGATCAGCAGTCTTCAGCCCTCCTTTCTGCTCAAAACCTGCCCTGCCCCAAAACGTGTAGCATGGCTGTGCACTGCAGATGTAAGAGGGCTTGCTTCAGTTCACAGAGCACTAGTAATAAACAAAAATCATCTTGAGTTCTCAAGGATTGGAACTTTTGTTTGCTCTCCAGGACACTTCATTTAATATTCTTGTTAAATGAGAAATAAACCTGAGAGGTGCTTGAACCCCTTTTTGAGAATGTTGTTTTGGGTATTGGTTACCTTGCTCTGCCTAACCTTTTACTACAATTGAAACACTTCTACTCTCTTACTGCTTTAGAAACTTGGTGTTATGTTTGTAATAAATATAACACCTCCTGATGTGGCATAAATAGTTTTCAAGGCCAGGCTTTTCTGTTGTTGGGAAGTCTTTTTCTGATCAACATATTCTCCTTATTTCAGGTTGAAGCTCAACCTGAAGATTCAAAAGGCTGGGATTAAGTTTTTAGTTCTGAGACCTGATTAAGAATTATAACAAATGCAAATGAAATTTCTGCTATAAAACATCACTTAAATTACTGTAAATCCCCATTTGATTACTGCTGTGCTACAGGTACATACTTTTCTCTGTGAGTTAAATCTATTAAAAGTTTTGCTTTCTGAAATCAGTTGCTTATACATGATATCTGTTTTTTTAATGGAAGTAAAATTAGATGATTATCCCCAGTAATGAATCAGAGAAACCAGGGAAAGTGTTGCCATGATTGTTCCTATGTTCAGTCAGGTTGTGTAAATATTTCATAGCAAAAGAGTAACCTGGAAGGTTGTAGGAGAAAGGTCCTGTGAATCATAAACTCATAAAGGTGTGGCATGAGAAGAACAAAAGGATCTTAGTGCAATCTGAAGGGACAAAAGAAGGTGAGAGGTTTACATTAGCACTAGACATTGAATTACAAGTAAATGCAAAGGAACTGAAGTGAATGCTCACATCAGCAAAAAGTGACAAAATATGAAGAAAAGCTGAAAAATGAAGCAATATTCAGTTTGTTTTTGAGTCATGTGCTATTGATGAACTAAGCACAGAATCTTCGTTCTAACAAGTATGACCTGAAAGTTGGTGTTTCTTGTCCTCCCTTCCCAAATAGCAGTATGCTAATACTGATTTCCTTGTAGGGCTTTTATTTTGAACATTTTATCTCTCAGTAATAGCAATTACTGCCTGTCTTTGTTTTCAGTATATACTCTGAGACTGAGTCATGTCAATGTATGTGGGCTTCCACTTCTCTTACCTTCAGCAGAATAGTCATGTTCAACCAAGATCAGACAAAAACTGTTTAAGGAAGTGCAGAAAAAGCATAGAGGAGAAAGAAGAAACATCTCTGTGTTAAAAGGATTTTTAAAATGGGATCTGGTAAAGCTGCTGACATAGGGATGGAGGTTATGGTCTCAGTAGGGAGGACAAAATGACTGTGCAGTAGTGAGGTTCCTGGTGTTTATTGTCTCATTTGAATCAGTCATAAGCTCATTCACTGTGTATAGGGCAAAATCAGAAAGGAAGTAAAGGCCTATCTAGAGCCCAGAATGTGACACTCAGTTGATAAAATTGTATCTTGTTTCGGAATGACTCCTCTAATTGTCTTCTGTCTCATCATGATAAAAAAAAAAAAAAACTCTCGCTTTTTCTTCATTTTAACAAGAGTCAGTATATATATAGACTTTCTATTAAAATTCACTAACTGTGCTATTGCCTTTGCTTTTATCTTCTCAGCCAGGTTAATAAGATTCTGTGTATACTGCAGAACAATAACACTCTTGTCTGGTCAAAAACACATTTTACATCTTCTGGGAGGAGGTAATCCTTACGTAAATATGCTGGTTGCACTGTTCTGTCATTGGGAATTTGCTTGTGTGCTGAATAAGAAAGGTTCCTAGCCGATTGTTTAGAATTAATTAAAGCTTCCAGAATTGTTTTCCATGCTACACCAGTGTAAGAATACTGATATACTCTAACTACAATGCTCCCAATTCAGATTCAGTGGCAAAATTATACTATAAATAAGCACAATAGAAAGATAATCTACGCTGATAAAATAATTGTCATATATAACTATATTCCAGGTATTTCTACTGCCACAGTATTGGCCAGGTGACACATCTGTTCACAGCCTGGCTCACAAAGAAATGGCAGTTGTAGGTTATAATAGGCATAATTCTTATTACAGTTCATTACAAAAATGCCTAATAAAGAACTTTCTGGAGCTCCGCTCTCATTAATCTCGTTATCCAAGTGTGGGATAGTGATACTTGCAAAGTCTTCTGTGCAAACAGACACAGTAAAGAGGAACAAAAGAAGTAGTAAGAGCTTCCAGTAACTCCTGTTTCAGCTTGAAATTCTCATGCTGGGAGGATCCTTTATGACTTTTGCAGCCGCTAAGGCAGAGAATGTCAACTTACAACTCCTTTATGCAGGACTTGTGGAACAGTTTGATGGAGCTCATAAACATCTGCGGGACATGTGAACTGTAATTAACAGAGAATCATGTTCCCATGCATGGTGGGATATTTGTCCTGCTGACCTGTGTGGCCCAGTACAAGAAAGAGGCCATGTCCAAGAGAAGGACTGGTGCCCCCTCCTTGCTCCATATTTGCATGCATTGGTCCAGCTTAGAAGTGGTTGTAACTTAACTTATGTGATAAGAATGACTTGTTCACTGTGCATATTTAGATAAACAAAATATGAGCTAAAGAGTAGGGATTACTGCAACAAAGGAGGAAAACATCTTATATGGAGGTTGGACTCGTCTTGGATGCCAAGTCTGAAGAAATGACCTTGAATTGTGCTTCTAACACCGATTTTTGGGATCGCCTTAGGTAATGAAACTATGCCTCTATTCTCATCTGCTAATGGGAATAAACCTTACCTTATCCTCCTGCTGTTTTACCTAATCAGATGATAAGCTCTGGGGACAAGACTGTCACTTAAAATAATGAGTGTTTTCAAAACCCAGTTTGTAGGTGGAGCCACTAAGCCCTGGGGGCCGTAGTTACAAAGGGATTTATATGCCTTTGCCCATTTATTTCTATGGCAAGTACATTTGTGGGACTTTGTTGTAGACAATACAGATACACAGTAAGTATCAGAAAAAAATCTTGCAAGACTATTTAAAAGATTATGTTGGAAAGGAAAAAAGGACAGCAGAAAGACAGCAAAAAAATACCCCTGAAAGAACAAAGTTTAAAATAAGTAAAAAACAAACAAAAATTTACAATGTTGTCTGTCCTGATTTGAAGGACAGGTGTCTGCTAAGGAAGGTAGGGGCCTCCCTTGGAATGGAAAATGTAAACCCATTCCCTCTGAATTATCGTAATTCTGAAATTAAGGGGCTCACAGGCAAAGATGTGGGAATAGGAATAACAGTTCTTCACTAGTATTTATAATAAAACAAACAAACAACAGCTACTATGGCACTAACAACAAACAGAAGCAGGAACCCAGTGAGAGCCTGCTGGCTCGCAGGCACCTTTGGTGCAGTGATGGTCACAGCTGGTAGGGGGTGCTGGTGGCGCGAGCTCGGGNGGCAGCCCAGCCTCCAGCAGAGCAGGGAGAGGCAAACTCAGGGATCCCGAGCACCCACACAGATGGTGACAGGTCCTGGTTCCGGGCAGAGACTCCTTCCACAGCAGAAGAAACAGCTCTGCCCTGAGGTCCAGCAGCAGCTCCCAAGCATTATTCCTGGCAGCCCAGAGTGAGAGTGCCAGCCCCTCCTCCAGCCAAGCCTTTTGCCAGCTGAAAGCCCAAGGAATCCCCCACCCCACTGAGAGAAAAACTCTCAGAACTGAGCAATCCCCTCTCCCCTCAGCTCAATCACTTCTTTTGTTCTTCTTAAGTACCCGGCAATTATGGTCCCTTAGCAACTGATGGGCAAAAAATTCCAAAGGTGAAAAGAAACAAAAGGGAGGAACACCCAAACCCCAACAAATGTGTAATGTTTAAAGTTAAAATGTTAAAAATGTTTAAATGTTTTATATAGTAAAAATCAAACAGACTAGGTAGTAACTTGCAAAGCAGGCCGTGGTTAAACTGCACTGAATGTTAAGAAGCTAGTAGAATTGTTTCATTCATTTCTTTCCTTCTTTCTTTTGTGATGAAGAGCACTAAATCTGTGTTACTCTAGGATAAGAAGATGATCCAGACCATGGAATATAACAGTAGTATTAGTATGAGGAGGCTTTTTTCTGCTGCTGTTCTAGTTTTGGGGTGAAACCGAAGAAGTCCAGATCTTAATCATGTGCAGTGGTTAAGATCTTGCCAACAAGTGGATTGATTATACAGAAAATCTCAAGCTTCAAGTTTGAGCATGATACTGGAGGTGCAGAAGATATTAGAGAACCAAGTCTTTTTATTTTAAAGGTCTTTGTCATTGGTATAACTGAAGCAGCAAATCCACTCTGATAAAGCAAAATTCTTCAGCCAGCAAGAATTGGGCTGAATTCCCCTCTGAACGGGGAAGGAGGGGAGAACACACATAATGGAAACACATTGCCAACCTGCTGCTCTCATGTGCTGCTGAGCTAGAGGAACGACTCAAATCTATGACAGTACCTGGGTCTTGTGCCTTACTTCTACTCCAGCTCTCACTTGCCTCTAAATGAGTATTGTGGAGGAGGAAACAGAGGGACAGAGTCCCAGTGCATGGTCCTTGTCTCCCCCACAGGTAAAGCTTAGTCCATGACCAGAGAGGAAGGAAGGGAACTGCTCCATGCCTGTGGGATAGACTCCAATGAGTATAGAGTAACATGTGAAGCCTTCTGAATGTGAGGACAACCATGTTACTGCTTGTGGGGTTTGGTCATTAGTGCTCTTGGGAGGACAGGGATACTAATGAAGTTAGCTGCTGCAGGACTTTGTGTGTGATACACTGACAGAGAATTTAAACTAGAAACCTCAGGAGAGATGTACAGTTATTTTGCTGTCAGCCAAAATTCTGCAAATTGATTTCTGTCTCTGATTCTCTCTAGCTGGATATTAGTTGTTTTTACTTACTGCCACTGACCTCACCTTTTTGTTAATGGGTAGGAATTTAAAAGAGTGTCCTGATGATGAGAAGACATATATTTAACGCTCTTGTGGGGAACTAGGAATACAAATCTTCCTGTCTTCCATAAAAGTTTTTCTTCCTATTTGAATCCTAAAAGCCCCTTCTCCTCACATCACTGCAAGGTTAGATCTGAATTTTTTTTTGAATAAAGCTGCTTAACCAGATGTTCAAAGCCTGTGTAAAACCACACAAAGAAACTGCTGTGCTGTAGTAATATTGGAAACAAAAGCCGTTCTCTCATTTTATTTAGCACTGTGGATCAGCAAAGAGGGAATTAAAGGTTTTCTGATTGGTATTTGATTTTGTATCTCCCAAGAAAATTAATTAAATTAGTGTTTAGTTTAATAATACTTAATGAAAAAAATCCCAAACCCAAGGGATTGTTCGGATTGTTTAACCATCCAGGTCTGGAAATCCTAGTGTATCACCTCTGAAGTCAAAAGGAGGTGTTCCAGAAGCAGACTTTATGCTGAATGGAAGAAAGGCAGTTCTTCATTTTCTTGCGTGATAATTCAGCATTGAAAGATTGCTTTATGCTAAAAATGCAAGTACTAGATTTGCCACTGAAATCTTTTCAGTATCTCCATCCTTTCCTATGATGACAGTAGTTGCCTATTTAGGTCTCTTTCTGAGCTGTCTGGTAATTATTGCTGTATTGTACTGCTGTAGTTCAACAAAACTGTGACTGGATGCACAGGGTCCCTTGCTTGGTTCTGTTCATGCAACACATCATAGCTATGGAAGTCTGACACTGCTGAACAATCTTTATCTCAAAATGCATAGTAGAAAATGTCACATTTGCAGATAAAGAGTGAACATTCCTATCTATGCAGGCAGAACCGATTTTCTCCCTCCACATAAATATCACAATTCCTTGGGAAACTGTCTTTTATTGACAGATGTAAAAATAGCCAACCTAAACTTTTCAGTCAGACTTAAGCCTTTCAGTCAGAATGGTCTGATGTCCGACCTACAAAAGTTATGTTGCCTAAATTATAAGCTTGATTTACTTGTGTAAATCATTCAAATTCAAATGTGTTCTTTGCAAATCCTAGCAGTTTTGGTGTAATCAGAAGAGATTACATGCAATTTTATTGTCACTGAAAAGAATATCCACAAGGCTGTGAAGCACAGGCAAGACAGTGTTCTGATCTGTAGGAATAATAGCCCAGTGTCTGAAATAGATGTAAGATTTCTGTGATATATTGGGCTGTCTGGTAGTGCCTCAGGTAACATCAGTTTTATGCATGTAACCAAGGTTCCAAATCTTCCTTGCTCTGTTTCTTTCTGTTTGTGATTTTTCTCCACTAATTTATCCTTTTCTGGTTATGTTTTTGACTTTGTTGGGAATCCAGTCAAGGAATTGGTTCAGATCCTGTCCTTCTGTGATTTTTTATAAATTAATAACTGGGGTAGTGATGAAGTATGATTAAATATTAAAAATATTTTTTTAAAGGAAGCAATTTTATAAACTTGTTTTTCAGTTACTGCATTTTGCAGTAT
Organism: Chaetops frenatus; assembly: GCA_013400775.1. NCBI lineage: Eukaryota > Metazoa > Chordata > Aves > Passeriformes > Picathartidae > Chaetops > Chaetops frenatus. The sequence goes on along the minus strand of VZTR01016420.1, from coordinate 89,610 downwards.
TTCTGAGATTTTTTTCCTATCTCAGTGTAACAGAGCCCAAAATGCCAAAGGAGGGTGACTGCATATTTTTCACACAAGATGTTGTTGTGACCTATAAAATGCAGGTTTGGGTCTTCTGATTTACTTTAGCATTCTGCAATATTTTCTTGCACATGAATCTTTATAAAGTGATTTTTCACCTTTTTGTGTGTGTGTAATTGTATGTGCAAAAATGGCTGAAAGCAATGATGGTAATAGGTATTCCAAGGGGATAGTGCTGGAGTTTTTTCCCACTTGAGTGGAAGCATTTCTTTGGTGATGGAAGGACGGAGGGGTCTGGTTTTGTTGTGATTCTCTCTCGATGCAAATGAGCTACTAGTTAAAGAATGCAAGATAAAATGACTGCACCTTACCCACAAGTCAGGTTTCCCCGTCTTCAGAAAAACTCCAAGATGAGTGTGGTAGGGCAGGTGTTTCTGTTAACGACTACAGAGCGAATGCTATTGGATTCTTGTAGAGTAGTTAGACCCTGGATCTGGGATTGTGCCTCACTGGATGCCCCCACAGGGTCAATGCCATATCAGTACCAGTTCAGTGCTTTACTGCATTTCTGGATGCAGGTGTGCTTTCAGTGCTGTTTGATCCCCATAAGCAAAGCCTGAACTTTCCCATGTCTGTCCTTAGAAGTATACACTTGTATGAAATACTGCAGGGGTTATAAATGTGCGGGGGAAATGACATTACTGTCCTTGGAAAAACAAATTAATCAATTTTCTAAGAGTCTCATACTGTCACATATGTGTATATTTTGCAAGACTTTTTGAAGCAAATTCCAAAATGGATACCACGTAGAGTAAAATCCACTTGAAAAAATCCACTTGATTGTTCTTCCTGAAGAAATCATTTTTTGCAGTAATTATAAGTTCCTTACTTTCCTTTAAATGGTTGAAAGATACTATCAACTGAACTCTAATAGTTTTATCTTTATTAAATTTTGTAACAACATGCAAAAAATGGAGCAATTCAAACCATTTCCAATGAGTCTGTAGTTTATGATAAAATCTATAATAATGTAATTTGAGTTTCACCCAGCTTCTAAATGCTGTGAGCAAATTCTTTCCCATATTGAAAAACCTGCTGTCAAGACAGAAGAGGCTGCAGCGAGGAATTGTATAAGTGCTTAGGACTGTGAGGATATGAGTTATGAAGACAGATTAGACAGACCTAGCTACAGGCTGTAGTATATTAGACAGCATAGATAAATTGAGGCTAAGAGGGCATCTCACAGTGGGATGAAATATACTGGAGGAATGCTATAGATTGATACTTCTCCATGGTTTAGGACTAGTTGCTTCAAAAATGTGAGGTCACATTCCATGAAGTTGACAAGTAGACTTGGAAACTTGTAGAAAAGGCATTACAGTGAAGCATTTGAGTTCACATAAGGGAATACTGTAGCAAACTGTGTATTAGCAATAAATAGAAATTATTTCAAGAGGAAATTGGATTAAGCAACCTTAAAAAGAGTAATAAAAACATTGTTTCGGGTGAAGAAGAGTGCAAGGACTGGAATAAAATAACCAAGGTGTAAACAGAACCTCTCTTGAAGAAAATACATTTTCGTCCTAATAATTAAGAGATCTACCTTGTACCTTGCCTTGCTGACCTTGCACAGTTTCTGCTCATGTTTCAATCAATTTGGATGTCATTCTGCTGTTAAAGCTTAGGGCTCCCCCAAGGTATGAAAAGTAACTCAAAAGGATTGTGGGTTGCAAGGGTTTTTGAAGTACTTTTATTTTTAATTTGCTACTATGTAGCAGTAGCACGTACACATATCTTAGACCCAAATGAAATTGTACCCTTTTGTCTATTTACTAAGGTTAGCTCATATGCCTGGAAGTAGAAGGCTTCATGTTCTCCATTTAGTGCTTTATAAAATTTCAAATTATAGTTATTTGTAGAAAAGGCTGCTTCTATTGTATCACAGAAGTGATTTTTTTCTGTATCTCACTAACTTTGTAAAACAAGTATTGAATTTTAACTACTGCTATACTGACCTCTGTGTGGTTTAAAAAAGTTCATCTTACCTGTTGTACTCATTGTGCAGAAATAAAATTTAGCTGTTTCTTGACAATAAAGTGGCATTTGCTTTCCTTGGAGGTGTCCAGCCATAGGAATGGCTTATGCTGCTTGTTGTGACCTCAGCCTGCATTAGCAGGGTAAGGCATCCCTGTGGTGTGGTGTGATAGGATGGGAGCTGGGAGGTGACAGCAGGAGCTGTTCTTTGGCTCCTCCACCCTGAGTGTGGTGGTAGATTATAATGCCTTGGCCAGCACCTTGATGCCCACCCAGCCACTCCCTCCCTTCCTTGCTCAACAGGACAGGGGGAAGAAATTAGATGAAAAAGCTTCTGGGTAGATATAAAGACAAGAAGATTGGTCTGGTTATCATCAAAGCCAGAACTGACTCAACTGGAGGGAAATTAATTTGATTTATTGACAATTAAAACTGATTTGGGTAATGAGAAACAAACACAAAATTAAAATTCCCTCTCTCCAGCCTTTTCCAGGCTCAAATTCAGTCCTTCATTCCTGCCTGGAAGCTGCTGTTCCTGGCATGGGGGAGCCCTGGATGCTCCTCAAAGATGTTGCCCCTGAGAGCACCTGGGCACTGGCACCCCATACTCTGAGATATATTAGTGGGGTTTTTTTTAAAGGAAGCTTAAAAAGTATTTTGGACAATTTAGCTTTTTCTTTTCTGCAGACTATTTTTGGAGAAATTTCTTTATTTCCTTTAGAATCAACCGTAGTTGAAATCTTGATGTAAATTAGCCCAAAAGGAAATCCTTTCCTTTGTCAAAACATTCTTTTAATGCAAAATGATACTTAAAGACTTTAGTTTTGAATACACATTAAGGAAAAGATTGCTATCACTTATTTAATTGGAGAGGTGACCCTAGTTGATCTGGCTTTTTTCTTTTTTTTTTCCTAATAAATTAGTTGCTTAAGCACTGCCAGATATCTAATTAAGATCTCAATTATTACAAATATTCTACCCTCAGATGGCTTCTTATATTAGTAAATAGTTCTCCCAAGGTCATTGTTTCCACCTGGCATATAAAAACTTTCCCCTGTTTTTTTAGGGAATAGTAGTAGGAAATTGGCATCTTACATTGCCTTCTTGCACTTAGATTAAAAAAAAAAATCTATTTAAGAAACTTTAATAAAACCATAGGGGTCACACTGCCCTCATGTTCATGTGAACAATATGATCACACTGGTGAATAATCCTGCTGACAATTCACCTATGAAAAATTCTACAGCTGGCCCAAAATCATGTATAGAAGGGAATCTATAGATTCCCCTCCTTCAAGAATACAAACCTTAGAATACAGTAAAAAAAACCCTACAAGTTTTCACATTGAACTTATAAAGCCAAAGTTTGTCCCTGGTCATATTGCACAATCTTCTTACCTGGGTATGTTCTGTTACAAGGCTGTACCTGCTTTTTTTCCCAGACAGAAGCATTTCATTTCTTTTCTTTCAGCTAAGCCTGGAGTGCAGGTGAGCACAGCAGCTGCGGTCCAAAGATAGTCGACTTACAGGTGTGTGTTTTGCAAATGTGGGAAATGAAGTTCAGCCAGAGATGCTTCTTTCCATTACCTTAGAACTTGCTCTAGTAAGAGGGACAGCCTCCAAATTTCTCTTCTTCCTTTCCTTTCCTTTCCTTTCCTTTCCTTTCCTTTCCTTTCCTTTCCTTTCCTTTCCTTTCTCTGTCTTTCTGTCTTTCCTTTCCTTCCTTTCTTTCCTTTCCTTTCCTTTCTCTGTCTTTCTGTCTTTCCTTTCCTTCCTTTCTTTCCTTTCCTTTCCTTTC
>VZTR01016420.1:73422-85730 GCA_013400775.1 Chaetops frenatus | reverse complement strand
TCCTTTCCTTTCCTTTCCTTTCCTTTCCTTTCCTTTCCTTTCCTTTCTCTGTCTTTCTGTCTTTCCTTCCTTCCTTTCTTTCCTTCTTTCCTTCCTTTCTCTCTTTCTCTCTCTCTTTCTCTCTCTCTCTCTATCTTCCTTCCTTCCTTCCTTCTTCTTCCTTTTCTTTTTTTCCCCCTCCTTTTAAAACTATGGTATGTAAATATTGAACCAAATATTAAGGCTCCCTCCACATGTCCACCCCAGGCTTTCTCCTGATGTAAGACCCTCTAGTATAAAAGTCAGTTTCCATGTTTATCTCTTGGCAGAATATTAATATTAACATTTAGACTTACATTTTCAGTTGCATTTTCAACATGTTCATCTCAATGGACAAACAGATCTGCAGAGTAGCCTTTATCCTCCCACCAGCCTGAATGAAGCAATCTCTGTTTCAAAAAAATCAATGTTTTTTTCTGTTTTCTTCAAGTGTATTCTCATCTTACTTGTATATAGGATGTAATTTTAAAAAAATCTGTAAGGAACATAGAGCTAGAAACAAAACCTTAAAGCATTTGGGAAAATACGGAAAATATAGAGTGGATTTGAGAGATATTAGAAGTTTGTTTAGGAAAAAATATTGCCAAGACAGCTTTCCAAATTTGTTTTGTGTGACTGTGACAAATTGTAGTCGTTTTGCTGTAATGCAATATGGAAATTTGCAACTGCAAATCTAAAAAAATTTACATATCCCTTCATCCACACATGTCCACTATCAGTTCCTCAGATTGGTTGATATTTAGAGTTTTATGTGAGGTCTGAATTTTTGGAGAAGAGATGACTCAAACATGTAGGTTATACACGAAGTAAAATTCTCAAAGTGTTATTTGTCAAACATGTACGTTTAGTATAAAAGTCAGGAGTCAAAATTTTACAGCTTGGCTGCCTAACAACATGCCCTGCTTTTCAAAACTGTCTAATTTCAACCAAGTTATCTATTGTTTCCCCTGAGACTGAAGCATTGGGATTTCTTTTCTGTTCTGCCTTTACACCACAGTGCTTCTCAAATGAATATACTTCATGTGAGGGGAGAGAAAAAGACATCTCAGAAACCACCTTGTGTCACTGCCTCCTAAGAGTAGAGACTGGAATCACTGAGAGCTGAATGCCTCTGTGGCACTGAAAGGGAGGTCCCAGCCTCACCAGGGATATTATTGTGCCCCCTCCTTGGGCAACTTTAAAGTGAGAGAGGATCTGTTTGTGTGTGTTGACTCAAAAATATTGTCCTGCTCTCTATCTGGGATGAGAAGGTTCCTTCCATTTGTAAAACATCAGCTTCCCCCATACCTGGTAATTATTTACACTAAAACAAATCCTCCCAGCTCTGGGCTCTTTGCAAGACTGTCGTGAGAGAAGAGTCACTGCAGACCTCCCACATAAGAGTGACAGTGAGCAAGTCTTGTCTCTGGCTTGACTTGCATTTTGGGGTGCTTGGTGACCAAGAAGAGAGCTTATGAGGATGGAGCCAAGCTAGGGGTACATTCTTTAGTGGAGTACAGTCTGTGGAATTAAGTCAAGCCTCCACATGAAAATCAATGATTTTCTTCCGAAAGGGAGAAGCTTAGGCAGAGTACATCTGAGCAATGCCAAGAGCTGTGACTGGTAACGCTGCTCAGCACCTCAAAGTATAGGTCTCCTATACAACATGTTCCATGCTGCATGTGTTGTTTCATCTTCCATGAATTGTGCAGTTACATGCCTATTAAAGCTCTTTTCATTTCCTCTTCTGTAATTCAGACCTCTTTTTTTTTTTCCAGTTAGGAGGCCAAGTCTCCTTTGAATCAGAATAATGTGTTGATATGGAAAAAAGACTGCATTTGTTTTGAATATAAGCATGATTTTGATTGCTCCCTGGGAAAATGCTGTAGTTAAATCAAACCCCACAAACAACAACAAATGAAAGAGCAAAGCACCAACATGATAATGTCCTTTTCCAAGCCTAAAGAGCCCCTGGCTTAAAGGCAGAATTTAGGTTCTTGGTTTATAAATCGCTATAGCTAAGACAATAATACATCATTCTCTGCTATCACATAGCAGAGACAAATCAGATAATGCAGATAAAATCTCCTTTCTGCAGCTCAAAGTGAATGAAAAGCAGAGATAAATTTCAATCCCAAAAGCAGTGGCAATACAAACAAGAGCGGAACCTCCTACTAAGATGAATATAATTGCGTCTTGATTTCTAAGGCTCCTAGATTTGTAATTCCTAGAAAAATTAAACAGGTTTCATCTAAATATATTTTTAGTGTATACAGGCATATTTTGGTGATGGTAGGAACTGTTGATATGTCCAAGGTAATTTTTGATGGCAAGATATTGAAGGAGAACACCAAATTGTATATATTATCACACTTGGTGATGAGCAGCTGTAAGCCCAAACTAACATAAATTAAATGTGTATCACATTTTTCTGCACCCTGGGGAAGTGCAGAACAAAGTCATGCAGTGATTATACTTCCACCAGCATGCCATTAACAACTCCAGATGGCAGCACTTTAGCTGCAAACATCTCCAGGTGCAATGGAAAGGCTAAAAATAACTAAACAGCAAGGCATGACCTAGTGGCAGCCTAATTTGCAAAAGGAATGAAGAGACAACAGGACTGTTCAACTGAAGACATCTGAAAGAAATGGCTTAAGCCATGAACAGAATCATGTAAATATAACATTTTCTTAAGGAAAGACATATGCATAATCTGTCTGTCCTTTCTGCATAACTCATCATGAAGATGAAAAGTGTATGTTCATTCAAGTGCAAGATTATATGTATAACCTGGTTAAAAAACACTAAATTCCACTCAAAAAGAGATGAACCTTCTTCATTTAAGGCTTACTGTCATCCTGATAGAAAGGCAGAGGAATCTGTATTTACCTTTCAGCAGATTTGTTCTCTGGTTCATTGCTTGGTTAGTTTATTTGTTTTAAGACAAGATACTGGAATTTAAATATATGCCTTAGGAAGGAATGATATTTTTATTTTTTGCTTATTGCCCACAAAGTGCTCTGGGACATCTTAAATAATTACCATCCATTTAAGACTGAATTTTATAGGATAATTTTATTTGGTCTGTTACTTATGTGCTAAGAATCCTTGTATGTATGGGCATGAAGTGGATGGACTGCTGCTGGCTTTAAATAAAAGTGGTGGTTTCTGTCAATACATATTACATTGTGTTCAAAAAAAGTTACCAAGCCTAGAACAGAGGTGAGGGTGCTACCAGGGCAGAAGTGAATGACAGATACAAAGCTCATTCTGTGAGAATCTGTTATTACTTATAAAAAGTTCAGGTAAATCAGTCAGAAGCAACTGCTTCCTCAATGTCCTTTGCCTGTAGATATGGTTGTATGGTTAGGAGCTCCTTCTGAGGAAAAAATAGTATCTTGAAGACAATCCCGTTTTCTTTAATAGTCTATAAGTTTGCAATCTGTTTTAGCACTAACATAACCTTACAGACTTATCTGGGCAGATTTCTTTTTACTGCTGTTGATAAAACTTGGGTGTCTTTAAAATGTCAGTGGTGATTTTATTAGTGTATTTCAGTTCAGAACTGTTCACAGTCTACAAGGATCATACACAATATAACGGAAACAGTCTTGAAAGTCTCTGGAAACAAACACAGAGCGGAGTTACTATTATTGATGGAACACTGAGGGGGGAATCAGACAAGTTTGGTTTCATAGTCTGAAAGTACAGCCAGTTCCTGAACTGTGAGTTGTCCATTGCCTCCAATATGCTGTAGCTGTACTGCAGTCCTGTCTCTTGTGAATTTTGCATTCATCCTTTTGCTTCCTGCTGCTGCCATCATCCCTCCCTCTAGCGCATGTCCCAAAAGGAAGGCCTTCCTTCTTCCCTCTCTCAGGATCAGAGCTAAAAGTCATTTTTTTCCCTCCCCAAAATGAAGGGATTGGTTCCTGGAGTGTCTTGCCCAACCATCTTTTGACCCCCTTCCCACTAGATGAAAGCAAAGATGGCATACTCACACTAGAATTACTAGTGTCTCTCATGGTCAACATGCCTATTTAGGTGGAGAGAATGAGGAGAAACTTATGTCTGTCAATAACCTGAGATGTGTAAGATGAACTTTTTGAGACAATGAGGAACATTCAGTATATAACATCTAAAAGGTGAGGCTAGCAGGTCTGTCACTTGACTGTGGCTTTCAAAATAGTCAGGCAAAAGAGATATCATTCATGATATCACCCACCATTCTAAAAATTTAAAAAAGGCTCACTAAAAATGTGATTTTCCATTCTGAACACTGTCAAGGCAGAAAAGTGACTTCTGCTGATAAAAAAAACCTTTTACAAAAGAGCTGGTCTTGCAAGACCTGTACATCCCCTGCCTGAGGCACAAGAATGCCATGAACTCCCATTCATTTCTCTCTGAGCTAAAAAATCAGGAAGATCTTGCTAAACTGAGTAGAGTTTCAGGCTTATGAGGTTTATGGTTGACTCAAGAGATAAACCAGGCAAACATCAACACTTTGTCTGCTTATCCAAATTAACCCTCATAACTTCTGAAATTTGTTCATGGCTCATTTTCCCAGTGCAGGAAGGGAAGTTAATGAGACACTTGCTTATATTAATCTCACTTCCAGTTTGACATATGTGGATAGCTAATACAATTTTAAAGATACAATAGTTCAAGCACACTGTTGTGATAGGCAAATATTTATACATAATCATCTTGTTATGTTAAGGAGTTTATTATTCAAATATGTTCTGCCTTTTGGGATATAGTAACTTTTCAACTACCAAAAGCAAAATCAAATATGATGAATTTTAAAAGATCTTTCTGTGAATGAATGTTCTGGTACCAGAAAAAATTGCTTGGGATTTATTTGTTGTAAAGGACTTGTGTATTTACTGGATATCAAATGCCTTCATTTCTGCAGAGGCATTTCTATTTGGAGTTCTATCCATGCCTGCCTTCCCTGTCATAGCCACAAGCCTAAATAGAAGAAGATGTTTATCATTTTCCATTTAGAAATTAGTATTCTGGTCCCTCTGCAGTGCATATAAAATGCTCGTTATGCTGGAGTTTCACTGAAGTAGAAGTGATTGTACCAAGGGAAAAATTTCTTTCTGTCAGGTTTGAAGTGCACGCCTCAGGGACAGGGGCATCATCTTCCTTTCTTGCACACAGTCACTCTTCTTATATCAACACCAATTACAAGGTAAGGTTCAAAGCTTGCCTATGAGTTTGTTCATATTCAAGCCAGCTGAGAACAACCTGTCCCTTCCTTTCAGCAGAATCTCTTCTTACATTAGAATTCCCTTTCCTTTTTGTAATCTATATAAAATATACAGAAACTGTCTCTTTCGGCCAAGGACTTTGAAAAGCCGTGAGTTCTGGTTAGTTCTTAATATTTTGAAGTTTTCTTCTGAAAAAAATCTTCTCTGAATTTTAGATTAGACTGTAGACTTTTTGGAGTTTGTGTTCTGCTATGTGAAATTTTAAATGGGGAACATTGGCTTTTACTTAATGTGCATAAAAGCTGGGAGAAAAGTTCTTGCATGCACCTGTTTTTCTTTAGGAAACGCAGGAGCAGATTAAAAATTTGCTCTGAGTATCTGAGTGAAAACTAAGGTTGCTAGAACTATTTTAATCTCTAACCTGTTCTCTCTAATAAAAACATTTGGGAGGGTGCCTGCATTTGGGGCCTCCTTGGTTCAGGTAATTTTAAGCTGAAAATGATAATGTGCAAAAGGTTACATTGAGGAAAATTAAGGCAGATTGTCAATGCAAGCTTGTATTTTGTGGCTGAATGATGGTAGTCTTATTTCTGCAGGAAGCGAAATAAGTTTGTTGCAACACAAGCAGTCTCAATCAGCAGATTTGTTTCTTGATATTCTCAGTTCATCTCAGTTACTTCTTTATGCTGTTTTGCCTTCAATTTATCTTGTTAGGAAATTCCTGGTAACCTTCTGTGATAAAGACAATCCCACATTAATTAACAGATGCCTAATTTTGTGCATAAAATCACACACTGTTATGGAACTGCCTGGGAACCTTCCTAGGAACCTCAGGAGGAGAGAGGTCTGTAAAAGACCATCGTGGTATACTGCTGTAGTTCAGCAAAAGTATATAAAAAGTTGTGTGCTTATCTGTGGAAAACTTTTTCGTCTTTGTAAAATTCACCTAAATCTTTAGCAATTGGAAAAAGTTCTTAAAATAGCCACTTGCTTCTTTTCTATTTCAATGGCTTTAATATAAAATGACTGTAACAAACCAAACCAAACTGTAAAAGTGCAGTCCTCCACTTCTGATTTCTGCACTATTATTGATCTACATTGTTCTGTAGCTCTGGTGTCTGACAGAATCACAAGGTGACATACCTATCTGCCACAGCTTAACACTTCATTTATTTTAGGAAAAAACCCAACCCTGAGTGCTCTGAAATTCCATCAGGCTTAATAGGAAAACATGTTATTTAGTGGAAAATTGAGAGGAAGAGTGAATTGAAGGGAGCTTAACTGTTTTTAAAAGTTGGCTACACTTCTTGAACTTTTAATACCAGAATAAAAATTTCATTGAGTGATGGGAGAATCTCTTCCCTCTTTGAGCTGCATGTGAACTATACTACTGCACATAAGGAGAGACTACCTTCTTTACTTGACACCACTGCTATATTAGATTTCATGCTTGCAAACATAATTTCAAAGGAGATGAGGATAGAAGATATGTTCAAGACCCAGTGGAATTTTTGCTGAAAAATGAATACAAAATTAGCATTAAAGTTTCTTGATAGATCAGTGTTTCTTTTTTTCCTGTATATTTTCTTCTTACTCCTTCTATAGAAGTCCAAACTCAGTAGTTTATTCAGACCCAGTTGGATAATTTTCTGTCTCATGGTGGAGCCAGCCTGTTTCTCTTTATAGATCCACTGTTGTTGCATCATGCTACTTACTAAGGTGGGCATTTTAATGATCTATAGGACATCATAAGTTTGGAGCAATTCCAACTTCGCACTTCACCAAGATGTTGAGTTAAAAAGTAAACTTTGCAGTCATGAAGAGACCAACCCAGAGCCAGAACTGAATCTGTGCCAGGCAGGACTACTACTTTCAGGGATCCAGCACTGGTAGTGCTCAAGGCCAGGTTGGATGGGGCGTTGAGAAACCTCATCTAGTGCTATGTGACCCTGCCCATGGTAGGGAGGTTGGACTATGGGATCTTCAAAGGTCCCTCCCCACCCAATCCATCTGCTGAACCTTTGCTGCTGTGATCTTGGTTGGGGAGCAAGGAGGAAAAGCCCTGGCAAGCTGGGCTTTGCTTATGTGCTGTCAGGGAAAGGATATTGCTGGAGGTCTTAGGATAGCTGCTCTCAGGAAGATTTCCTCTGCCTTTCTGCCCACTCTTCCCCAGCAATACCTGCTTTGCTATATGTGTCTTCCTCAGACTCAAGCAGCCATCCTACGAGGCCATGTGTTTTGCTGGCTGGAGCAATCTGCCCCCTCAGATACTAAACACTAAACACTAGAAACACTGTTCTCCTGCCTAGAGCTGGCTCTGTCATCAGTGCAGTAGTGAGGAAAGAAGGCTGTGCAAAACAGAAAACATCAAATCAGCCTTACTCAGTACCAGCCCCCTGAAAATGGCCCAAACATTCACCAGCAAATCTAATTTGGACACACTGCTTCCCATCAGTCACCAAACATTCAGCTTAGGAGAGACAATGCCTCACTATCTAATCCTTGGCTTAAAGCTGTATAAATAATGCCCTGTGCTGTCAGGGCCCTGAGAACACCCCCAGTCTTGTCTGTGCCAACCCAGCCCGGTCAGGGCTCCGTGTCCCCACGCCAGCTCCTGCCCCAGGGCTGCTGCAGCAGGGCCGATCTCCAGCTCCCCACAGCCCTGCCTGGCCACAGGCTCTGAGCCAGGCACAGCTGCAGCTCCACATCGCAGCCCAGCCCCAGACCATTCCTGCCCGGGCCCCTGAGAGCTGCCTGGTGGTGGGGCTGCCCCAATATCCCGGCTGGGCTGCGCCGGGCTGTGGGCCCTGCCCTGCTGTCCCTGCCGTGCGGAGCCCTCCGTGCTCCTGTTTGGCTGGGAGCCTGTGGTGCTCTGACAGGTGCCATTGACACAGCTCTCCCACAAGTGAATATTGAGATACTGTGAGCTTTTAAATACGTTTCTTCACAGAGTTACAGACTGTTGGGTTTGGAAGGACCTCTAGGGATAATCCTGTCCAAATCTCTGCCAAGGCAGGGTCCATAGAGAGACTCCACAACCTCCCTGGGCAGCCTGTTCCAGTGCTTTGCCATCCTCAGTGTGAAGAAGTTCTTCCTCATGTTGAGGTGGAACTTCTTATATTTTAGGTATGGCCATTGCTCCTCATCCTGTTACTGGGCACGACTGAAAAGGGTCTGGCACCATCCTCTTGGCACCCATCTTTGAGATATTTATCTGCATTAATGACATGCCCTCTCAGTCTTCTCCACAGTAAACAGACTCCCTCAGTCTCTCCTAGTATGCTCCAGAGGCCTAATCATCTCGATAATATGACACTTCTAGATTTTCAAGACTTTGGTGAATTATATTCCCCAGTTCTGCAGCAAGAATCTCACAGGACAGAATGTGTCTCCTCTGACCATGTCCAGACCCCAAGGGGACGTTCATCAGGCCTGACCAGTGCCAGGCTGCAGGAAGGTTCTCCAATTCTTCTTAGGAAGAACAGAAACTGAGGAACAGTAACAATGCCAAAAGAGCAGAAGTGCCTGAAAAATGCAGATTTGAATACATAAATGTTGAGCTTATCTTTGGCTCCCTAGCCTTATTCTCTGAAAGAGTGAGTTACAATAAGAAAAAGTTACAATAAAAAAAAAGTTACAATAAAAAAAAAAAGCCTAGATGACAAAATCATTTTGAAATCAGAATTGTGAGAGAGGATGGAAAGAGGTGAAATCTGTGTAGGGGAGAAATAAAAGTGTAGTGTCCACTGGGTAGCCTAAAATGTACATTCTAAGTACTTTTTTTTTTCTTTAAAATCTTTTAAAATAAATAAATAAATAAATACAAGATGTGGCCACTGATTGATATACTCCTGAGACCTCTTCATTTTACTTTGTGGTCACTCCCCTGGTGTTTACATAAACAGNATGTGTTTTGCTGGCTGGAGCAATCTGCCCCCTCAGATACTAAACACTAAACACTAGAAACACTGTTCTCCTGCCTAGAGCTGGCTCTGTCATCAGTGCAGTAGTGAGGAAAGAAGGCTGTGCAAAACAGAAAACATCAAATCAGCCTTACTCAGTACCAGCCCCCTGAAAATGGCCCAAACATTCACCAGCAAATCTAATTTGGACACACTGCTTCCCATCAGTCACCAAACATTCAGCTTAGGAGAGACAATGCCTCACTATCTAATCCTTGGCTTAAAGCTGTATAAATAATGCCCTGTGCTGTCAGGGCCCTGAGAACACCCCCAGTCTTGTCTGTGCCAACCCAGCCCGGTCAGGGCTCCGTGTCCCCACGCCAGCCCCTGCCCCAGGGCTGCTGCAGCAGGGCCGATCTCCAGCTCCCCACAGCCCTGCCTGGCCACAGGCTCTGAGCCAGGCACAGCTGCAGCTCCACATCGCAGCCCAGCCCCAGACCATTCCTGCCCGGGCCCCTGAGAGCTGCCTGGTGGTGGGGCTGCCCCAATATCCCGGCTGGGCTGCGCCGGGCTGTGGGCCCTGCCCTGCTGTCCCTGCCGTGCGGAGCCCTCCGTGCTCCTGTTTGGCTGGGAGCCTGTGGTGCTCTGACAGGTGCCATTGACACAGCTCTCCCACAAGTGAATATTGAGATACTGTGAGCTTTTAAATACGTTTCTTCACAGAGTTACAGACTGTTGGGTTTGGAAGGACCTCTAGGGATAATCCTGTCCAAATCTCTGCCAAGGCAGGGTCCATAGAGAGACTCCACAACCTCCCTGGGCAGCCTGTTCCAGTGCTTTGCCATCCTCAGTGTGAAGAAGTTCTTCCTCATGTTGAGGTGGAACTTCTTATATTTTAGGTATGGCCATTGCTCCTCATCCTGTTACTGGGCACGACTGAAAAGGGTCTGGCACCATCCTCTTGGCACCCATCTTTGAGATATTTATCTGCATTAATGACATGCCCTCTCAGTCTTCTCCACAGTAAACAGACTCCCTCAGTCTCTCCTAGTATGCTCCAGAGGCCTAATCATCTCGATAATATGACACTTCTAGATTTTCAAGACTTTGGTGAATTATATTCCCCAGTTCTGCAGCAAGAATCTCACAGGACAGAATGTGTCTCCTCTGACCATGTCCAGACCCCAAGGGGACGTTCATCAGGCCTGACCAGTGCCAGGCTGCAGGAAGGTTCTCCAATTCTTCTTAGGAAGAACAGAAACTGAGGAACAGTAACAATGCCAAAAGAGCAGAAGTGCCTGAAAAATGCAGATTTGAATACATAAATGTTGAGCTTATCTTTGGCTCCCTAGCCTTATTCTCTGAAAGAGTGAGTTACAATAAGAAAAAGTTACAATAAAAAAAAAGTTACAATAAAAAAAAAAAGCCTAGATGACAAAATCATTTTGAAATCAGAATTGTGAGAGAGGATGGAAAGAGGTGAAATCTGTGTAGGGGAGAAATAAAAGTGTAGTGTCCACTGGGTAGCCTAAAATGTACATTCTAAGTACTTTTTTTTTTCTTTAAAATCTTTTAAAATAAATAAATAAATAAATACAAGATGTGGCCACTGATTGATATACTCCTGAGACCTCTTCATTTTACTTTGTGGTCACTCCCCTGGTGTTTACATAAACAGCCAGGAGGTGTGCTTTTGGTATTTTATCTTGTGGTCATGTTTAGAAGCTGCTCCATCAGAAAAAATTTTTTTTTATTTTCAGTGGTTTATGAAGCAAAGAATTGGAATAGCTGGAAACACAACATAGTCTAATGTCACTCAGTAGTTCAGTTATAAACCTGAAATATGTAAAATAATAATAGAACATAGACATTTGCCACTTGAAGTATCCTGTCAGATTTTCTACAGGAGAGAGAAGTTTGAAACCAAGTAAAATTACTTCCTGGGACCTCCCTGAACAAAATTCAAATAGCTTCTGAGAACATCACTGTAGGGGAAGGCACTGAACATCAATTGGTGATAATCTCTGGCAGTCTTAAAAATGCACCATTTACAGAAAACGATTGATGAAATGTCAGTGTATAACTTCGCTGTTTCATTCCCACATGTGTATAACCAAATGCATTGCTACTGTTTATTTCTTGTTGCTGTTTGTAAGAATTCTTGCAGCCAAATATCAGTTTTTTTGCTGTTAGCATTTAAGAGGCTGCCTAATATGAGCATTTTATGTCCAGCTAAACTCCATTTTATATTTTCTCAGATATAAAGATTGATCAATTTGAAATTGATTTAAAAAATTCTTAATATTCCTACTGATCAGAAGGCACCTTCCTTGGAAGCTTCATATGCATAAATATGGAATTTCAAACATATATGTCTTCATATATAGTATTTTAAGTATATAGGATTCATAACTGCTTAGTGTTTTTGTTCTAGTTTGGTGAGATTTGGTCTTATATTTGTCTTTGGTTCAGATACAATATAACTACATGACAAGGCAACTCCCCTAGTTGATCAGGGGAAGTCAGTTGATATCATCTTTTTGGATTACAGTAAAACTTTTGGTACTGTCTGTCACAGGATCTTTCTGGACAAAATGTCCACCCACAGCTGGATAAACACATCTTGTGATGGGTGGGCAGCTGGCTCACAGCTTGGGCACGAAGGGTTACAGTGAGTACGGTGACATCAGATTGGAGACCGGTCACTAGGGCGGTTCCACAAGGCTCCATCCTCGACCCTGCGCTCTTCAACATCTTCATAAATGACTTGGATGCAGGACTGGAAGGGATACTGAACAACTCTAGAAAACTGGGAGGAGCTGTTGACTCCCTGGAAGGCAGGAAGGCCCTGCAGAGGGACCTCAACAAATGAGAGGTCTGGGCAGTCACCAACACTGTGAAATTCAACAAGGCGTAGTGCTGGAATCTGCACCTGGGATGGGGCAAGCCTGGGTGTACAGACAGACTGGGGAATGAGAGGCTGGAAAGCAGTGCCAGGGAAAGGGCCCTGGGGGTCCTGGCTGATGGAAAGCTGAATCTGAGCCAGCAGTGCCCTGGCAGCCAGGAGGGCCAAGCGTGTCCTGGTGGGCACCAGGGACAGCATGGCCAGCCAGGCAAGGGAGGGGATTGTCCCGCTCTGCTCTGGGCTGGGGGGGGCTCACCTCGAGTGCTG
>VZTR01016420.1:11528-72783 GCA_013400775.1 Chaetops frenatus | reverse complement strand
CAGCCAAATATCAGTTTTTTTGCTGTTAGCATTTAAGAGGCTGCCTAATATGAGCATTTTATGTCCAGCTAAACTCCATTTTATATTTTCTCAGATATAAAGATTGATCAATTTGAAATTGATTTAAAAAATTCTTAATATTCCTACTGATCAGAAGGCACCTTCCTTGGAAGCTTCATATGCATAAATATGGAATTTCAAACATATATGTCTTCATATATAGTATTTTAAGTATATAGGATTCATAACTGCTTAGTGTTTTTGTTCTAGTTTGGTGAGATTTGGTCTTATATTTGTCTTTGGTTCAGATACAATATAACTACATGACAAGGCAACTCCCCTAGTTGATCAGGGGAAGTCAGTTGATATCATCTTTTTGGATTACAGTAAAACTTTTGGTACTGTCTGTCACAGGATCTTTCTGGACAAAATGTCCACCCACAGCTGGATAAACACATCTTGTGATGGGTGGGCAGCTGGCTCACAGCTTGGGCACGAAGGGTTACAGTGAGTACGGTGACATCAGATTGGAGACCGGTCACTAGGGCGGTTCCACAAGGCTCCATCCTCGACCCTGCGCTCTTCAACATCTTCATAAATGACTTGGATGCAGGACTGGAAGGGATACTGAACAACTCTAGAAAACTGGGAGGAGCTGTTGACTCCCTGGAAGGCAGGAAGGCCCTGCAGAGGGACCTCAACAAATGAGAGGTCTGGGCAGTCACCAACACTGTGAAATTCAACAAGGCGTAGTGCTGGAATCTGCACCTGGGATGGGGCAAGCCTGGGTGTACAGACAGACTGGGGAATGAGAGGCTGGAAAGCAGTGCCAGGGAAAGGGCCCTGGGGGTCCTGGCTGATGGAAAGCTGAATCTGAGCCAGCAGTGCCCTGGCAGCCAGGAGGGCCAAGCGTGTCCTGGTGGGCACCAGGGACAGCATGGCCAGCCAGGCAAGGGAGGGGATTGTCCCGCTCTGCTCTGGGCTGGGGGGGGGCTCACCTCGAGTGCTGGGGGCAGTTCTGGGTGCCACAGTATAAGAAAGACATTAAGCTCTTAATGAGTGAACAGAGGAGGCCACAAGGATGGTGAAGGGCCTTGAGGGGAAGACGTAGGAGGAGCAGCAGAGGTCACTGAGTCTGTTCAGCCTGGAGGAGACTGAGGAGAGACCTCATTGCAGTTACAACTTCCTCATGAGGGGAAGAGGAAGGGCAGACACTGATTTCTTTTCTGTAATAACCAGTGACAGGACCTGAGGGAATGGCTTGAAGTCGTGTTAAGGGAGGTTTAGGTTGGATATTAGAAAAAAGATTTTTCACCCAGAGGGTGGTTGGTCACTGGGACAGGTTGCCCAGGGAACTGATCGCAGCACCAAGCCTGACAGAGTTTAAGAAGCGTTTAGACAATGCTCTAAGGCACATGGTGGGATTCCTGGGGTGGTCTTGTGAGGGACCAAGACTTGATCATCCTTATGGGTCCCTTCCAGCTTGGCATATTCTGTGATTCTGTGAAGTCGGTGTACAGGAGAATGGGGACATCTGCATAGCTTGAGCGCTGATCACATCAAGTTTGCAGTGGGTGAGGGCATGGGATTCTTCTTGCTCATCAAGCCTATTTTAAGGGATAGGTGCCTCACCACAGTTGAATGGCATCTCATGACATGATGCTGACTGACTTTCCTGGTTAGCCCCCAGAGGATTACCAGAGGAGTTCCTGAGCGTCCACACCATGCAAGATGTGCAGGTGCTAGAATCTTTGCCTCCCCACAACACTTTAGCGTTTTACTTTAAGTCCCTTGAACACCTCCACACAAGTGTAGATGGTTTGTCATATGTGTTGATTTTGCTGGGAGCCAAACTGAGACTGGCTTTCAGATTTAACAGTTTCGGATGACTCACTCTTTCAGAGAAGCAGCTGCAGGGTATTCAGGAATAGGCAAAAACGGCAATCCAGTGACAAATGTCATCATGGAGATGACAGGAATTACTAAGTATGGTGCAGCACCTGGCAGGTGAATAGATATGGCGAGCTGATAACATTAAAATACTTGGACGTGTTCCCACAACTCCTAGTATTCCCAGCAAAAGAAGAAAAATATCTGACCTTAAGACTTCATAGATAAATAATTACGATGTTGCATTTGGAACTCAGTTTAAATATGTATGTTGTTTTCACTACCTAAATTATTTTAATCTTTAATTTTGAGCTTTGGATCATTGTATCTTTAGTGGTAAAATATTCTTTAGAGGTAGCACTCTGGACTTCAGTAGAGATGTGCTAGCCACTGGAGTGGCCTGTCAGTGCATAAATTGCTTAAAGGAAAAGCCTTTGCTATTTATTTAAAATGTGAACTAATGTGGCCAACCTACCTGCCTGCCTGCCACACTGTCATTTCTGTTACCTCTTCTGAGATGCAGAGGAATGGAACTAAAAAACAGGCACTGAGCTTCTACTGCCAGATTTAAAAAAAAAAAAAAAAAAAAAAGAGTAACATTCAAAAGCCTTATTTTTCTCATAATTAAGGTCCTGCTGTCCTAAAAGACCTCCTTCTTAGGAGTATATGCTGTGTAATGTGAAGATTTCTGGGCTGGATACATGAGAAGACCTTAAGTCTTCCCTTTGGCTGGTGACACCAGGTTATGCAGGCTGCATTGGAATAAATCTGACTTGTAACCTGTTTGCCATGTTTAGTGAGTAGCCCCAAGCTCCCAGTGGAGTGTCTTTTCCCAATAGTCTCTAGTTTAGTTGTGATCTTTAGTTTTCTTGACAGACCTATGCTACAAAAAGCAAAAATTTTGCAAAGTCATGCCTTCCTGAGAGATAAAGGTAATGCTTTGGGAGTGATCTATTGCAATAGAGGCTCCAGCTGGAAGCCAGGGCAACAATTTACACAGTCTTGTTTTACACAGACTTTAAATAACGTAGGTGATGGTATCCAAGTAAGTACATATAGGGAAGAGTGGACAAATTTTCCAGTATGATCAGAAAGCCTCTGTGATTTGAAGCCCATTGAGCCAGAGATTTGATTTCTTTCAATCCTGTCCTCCCTTTTCCCCTTTCTCCCTTAACTGCTTCTCACATGTCTAGAGATAAGGGATACCCTGTGAAAGCTGTTTAAACCACACCAAGTATTCATCCAGAAACTAAAGCCTGAGTTTGTCAGTGTACAAAATATAACTGGAGTCCAGGAGATTCATGGGAAGAGGATGGCTGACAGCCTATTAAGCTCCATGTTGTGGGTGTAACCTCCTCGTTTGGTGGTCCCCAAACTCCCAGAAGTGAGGAGGGCATATGAGAGCAAAGTATGATTGTGTGCCTTCTCTGTCCTTCCACTCCCAGTATCTGCTTGTGGCTGTCCTCAGAAAAAGACATTGTTTTGGGAAGTACTGTTGGTGTGATCTGGTGTGTGTAAGTTTTTGGCAGTCCTAAGCAGAGGGCTAAGGAGTGCAAGCAGCACTGAAAGTGAATAGTCTTTTCTCCCTCAGACACTGTCTCTGTCTTTAAGGTTTGTGGAAAAAATGTTGGGTTTTCTTTGCTGTATTATTCCTCTTTTGAAGAGAGTATCCTTCCAGTACCAGCTCAGCCTCTTTCCTAGACACAGATGAAATTTTTCTTTGATTCACTGCCCACTGCGTGACACGAAGGACTGCAGTTAATTTAAGGCAAGTAGCAAAAACATCCATTTAAGATTCCTGTATTTCAGGACTTGGTATTTAAGATACTCATATAGGCACGTGGATTGAGACTTGTAAAGAGAACAATTTGGTCTAAACCTATTTGGAAAGAAAGATTTATATTGATATTTTCATCTAATACAAACGTAAATCTCAATGATCTATTAAACTATATACCTGAATATTTCTAAAGCTTTCTAAGATGGAAGCTTCTACAGACTATGTGAAATTCCATTACTATAACTGGGTTGAATCACTTGGTTTTAGACTCTTTTCCTTTCTTCTTTCTAATTGCATAACATCATCTCTTGAAATGGTGTTTTAAACAAAAGGCAGACTTTAAAGCAATGTGGGCTTTTCCCTAACACCTACACTAATATCCAAAAATACTCTTAAAATTATTCAAGAATGAAGCTTTTTAGGGTGAAGTTCCTCAGATACATTGTGTATTGCTTTTCCAGGACTGAGTCAGTTTTTTATTCTGTAGTATATTAATACTGTAATACATTTGGTTTGTGAATATCACTTTCATTTCTACATTTGTGGAGCAAAGCAAAAAGATGTGTGCTTGGAAATTGATCAGTATAACAGCTTTAATCCTATACTTTGGGGAGAGAGAATGTTTGATCATGAGAGCTGGAAGGCATACCCTATTCAATCCATGAAAAGTAAAAAAAATATAATAGTTAAGTTCCTGCTAATTATGTAAGTCATGACTGACCAAGAATCATCGATGGTAATCTGTGATGGTACCATGAAAAATGCATTGTAATTAGGTAGCACAGCTTGAATATGAATTAGCATTATTCAACAGATGCATGCTTCTTTGTTGGTTCCAAGTATCAAACAGTTTTTCACTGAAATGGAAAATCAAGTAATAACAATAACAACAACAACAACAACAACAAAAAGGAAAGAAATTTACACAGTGCTCCAACATTTTTTTATTAAAATAATAAATATTTTTATTTTATTTATTATTCGCTATTCAAATCTTTTAAGGAAGATTAATATGATGTTCCAGAGAAAATACTTAATTTTAGGAAAGAATGTTTAAAACTAAAAGGTTTTTTCTTCAAAGCTGCCTTTTTGTCTCCTCTGTATGGGAGAAATTGAAAATATGAAAATATCTGAACACATATGGAATTAATTGATTTTCAGCCCACATTTCTCCTGAGACTATAGCTCTGTCATGATGCTACAAATAACATGACAAGAATTACATGCCTGGTATGCAAGGACTAGTGCTTGCAGTAATGATGAGGAGCATTTCATAGGTACAAGATGCTTGTCTAGTCTGTCTATATGGCCTTGGTTACTTGTATATTCCCTGTCCCTGTAAAGTTGTACAGGGGGGTTTATATTGGTAGCTTTGCAAATACCCATTTGTTCAAATGTTCACTTCAGTTGAAGAGATAATTCCTATCTCAGAATTTTGTTTTCCTAACTTCCTGGTTGGGATGTACATGTTATCAGTGGTGGTGTATGTGTGGTGCACAATTGTGTGCCTCTATTCTTAGGGGGGGATGATCCTGCAGAGCTGAGCAGAGGGTGCAGGGGACCCAACATCCATACTAACACCCTCTGAAAGATGCACTTCCACCCTGTTGAATGAGTGCCCACAATGAAGCAATGGAGCACACTCAGGGCACCCCAGCTTAGTTTCCTCCCAAATGAACACAGTCTGTGTGCTCTGAGATTGCCCTGCAGTGAAAAGCAAAATGAAATAATGGGGAATGCTCAGGAGAGTCTCTTTGAAACCACACTCCTGTCCCCAGCTAAAATACCTGTGGAGCTGGGATTTTCAAACTGAGGTAGAGGATTAGTCACCCCAAGGGCTGTACTCAGACACCTGGAAAAAGGTTATTTCTCAACAGTGATAGACTACTGCATCATTCATTTGCTGAGCTGAAACACAAGGTCTGTATTTTTAATTCTACAAAACAGTCCAAGGTTTTGGCTAAAATGCTTTTAAGTCTTTATACACGACTGAAATGTAAGACCCAGGGAAGTTTCATTAAACACAGTCTCTTCTGGTTCAGCTTCCAGCCATGTTCTGCCGTGTTTAATAGGAAATCTAACTATCCTACCCTGCAGTAGAGGCTTGAAGCCCTGGAGATAATGTGGCACAAAACTGCAATAAATATGTTTTCTGCACACTGTTCCAATCCAGGCATGGCAGTGGGAGAGGGCTTGCATTTTTCTTACTTTACCACTTTGTATAGGGCCAGGTGGGTTATGTGTTCTTCCTGCTGGCTTTCAGTGAGAGTTAGAACTCCATCTCTCTGAGGTTCCTTGAGTTGAAAAGCTCATTTTCATTTCATTACTACAGCTCTCCAGCCTCCTGCTGACTCAGCCTTTCCTCCTGGAGTATGAGATGTCATGTGGACACAGTTATTTTCATATATCCTTGTTCAGACTTCGTTATAATTTATTATTAGCTGTATTAAGTCTCTCATACATAAGTCTTGAGCAGCTTACCTATCAGTATGGTGACTGAGTGAGCAGCTGAGGAAGTATGTCAGTAATTTCCTTCTCTCATCTTCTTAATATCAAATATTACAATTATTGCAATTCATTCTTGGCACCCACATTTTTTCATTAGCAACATTCTGTTCACACCTCTTTTTTTGCTACCTACGGTAATCAGAGAAATGAGGAGCTAATCACTTATCTGTGCACTGTAGTAGAAATGAGTGAAATGATCACAGTTTGGGAACTGCTGTTACACGTGCATGTAAGTGATGCATAACATAGTTATACTGATAGAAACAAGGTATTCCTGGACAAAAATCCCTTGTAGTTGCTCTGAATAAACTACAAGTTGTCTATTGTGTTCCAAATGGGACATAAATCTACTTTTTGTTGAATAAGCAGTTTATTTTTTAAGCCCTAACTCTGATGTAAGTTGCACAATTTTAAACACGTTTGATTTTAAAAAGATTTTTAGACTTGGATTCCTTCTAATATTATGGACTTTTAGGCATGGATCTTTATTTTAAAACAGAATATTGCTCAAAGAAGACCCCATCTTTACAGCACTTCAGACTGAAATATTTTCTACATGGAATACCTAATTGGGCCACTATAAAAGTCTGAGTTCAGCAATCATGAAAGTTCGTAACTTTCAAAATTCAAACTGCAAAATGATATTAACTTCAGTAGAATTTAGGGGTATATCTATTTTTTTGAGCATTGTTTTGAGGTTGGTAGGTATTCATAATATGTTCTTCATTTTGGCTATATAGAATACCTTGATATAAAACATGAAAGGCAGTCTACAGCAAGGTTATCTCAGCAAGTTAGGAGCAAAAAGCTTCAGACTCTTGCAGGTGCCCTACCTCTTAGGTGATGTATTTCAGTTCTTTCAGCTCTGCAGTGCACCTGGTGGCAGAGCCTCTCCTGCACTGGTTCAGCAAGTTGCAGCGTTAAGGTGTTGGGAACCTGGTCCTGGAAGAAACTTCTTGCCTCCTGGCAGTGCTTATTACACACTTCAAGACAGCCTTTTTTTCAGGACCTGGTGTATTTTCTATCTCCTCACAAATGGACAGGGAAAAGGCAAAATATCTGTATCAGTAAAAGCCTGTCCATCTAGGTCCTTTTCTTATTTTAGCCTCTCCTTTCAAGTCCTCGCTAGTTCAAAAATTGCCTCTACTATACAGATCCTTTCCCTGTGTTATGTAACATTTCTCTTCTTCCTTTCTGATTAGTGATCACTTAACCCTGAATGCAACAGCTTTAAATGGTGGCTTTAGGATGAGCTTCATGGACTGGGAAAAAATAGCCTGAAATAATAAGCCTGACATAAAAAACTTGTCTGAAACCAGAGAAACAATTATTTTTCAGGTGGTTAAACAGAGATCTTCACATGAACATCCTTTTCCAGTTCATTCCTTAATTTTCTGTTTGGTTTTCAGCAGATCTGGATTACAATAAGATGACTACCTACATCTTCCATCACAGCTGGCTGTCAACTGTTGTGAAAGGTAGGCTACATGATAACAGTTGCATTTGTTGGTACAGCTGAAATAATCTTTTTGGTAGAAATACTGAATATGCTACAGAGCTTCACTTAAAGGAATCTAAATAAACTTGGAGGCTGTTCACAAAAAGGGTGAAGATTCTAAGTACAATATAATAATGTAGCCACTTGTATCACTTGTAGTTAATTTTTCTATACCGTTTTATGTGTGAATAATAAGACTGTAGATACCTGCCTTTGTTTTCAAAAAGTAACCTGGAAAGCACACATACAACTTTCTTTCAGATAATTTTGCAGAGGAACATCCTCTGGATCCTGAATTAAAATATCCCTACGGAAGGTGTGGAGGGAGCATTTGGGTGGGCCCTGGGGACATGAACAGCCAGCACTTACCATGACAGCACATGGTCTGGGCATCTCACTGACATCCCTTCGAAAGACTGAGCTGTGGAATTAGATCAGGGAAAGCTTCACTCAATGCTACAATTCACTTCCCTGCCATGCAGGGGAGAACACCCCATGGTCCTGTGTGGCAGCAGGATCAGAGTCCCAGTCACGAGCCAGGCAGTGGCATCCTGTTGTGCTCAGTGTCTTGGGCAGGCATAGATGAAGAAGCTGATGGCTTTTTCACAGTTCGTGACTTACTTGGCAGTAGATTTATTTCTTGCTTTGCTTCTCCCAGGAAAACACTGCGTCATGTATTATGGACACATCAAGGATACTGTCCTGCCTGTGCTGTTAAGTAAATGACATAGTGCTTCTTGGTAGAATATAGATGTCAACATGGCTATTGAAAATGTGCAAGGGTGTCATGGGTCCTTGCATGCAGGGGAGAGATGGCATGCTATTAATGATCCTTTTTTCCACAAGCAAATTCCAGTCGGGACAGAAATAAAAATAGCCCTTCATTACAAGCAGCCTTGTCTCCTGTACGTACGGCATACTAGTCTTATTTAAATAACATTGTGAATTCTTGGGGAAAACGGAACCCAGAGATGCAGCTATTATTTGTGCTGTAGTGTGGCAAGGACTTTGCTGCTCTGAATAACAACAGCCATGTTGATGGGTAGGTCTAAATTAGAAGTGAAAGAGGTTATTAATTCATTGCAAAAATCCATCTTAATGTGAAGATGAAGGCGTTTGGGGAGTTTTTTCATTTTATTTTTGCTTTTAGGCCTATGTTCTACTCAGGGCCATGTTAAAGTTGGAAAATTGTTAATGTTGTGACAGATCAGCAAAGTTTTAAATGATTTGAGTTCCTTTTTTACTTCTCTACCAAGAAATTACAAACTCAGTGGGGGATTTTCCATGGTGCAAAGTGCTTTATCTGATATCTAAAAGAAACTGGTGACTCTTTTCTTCATTTTTTTGCATATATTGGTTAACATTAATCGAAGTGCTCACTTGCTGTAACATCTGTGGTTCTTACTTGTTTGGAATTAGGAAATATCCTTGGTATTTGAGAATGCTAACCAGTGACAAGCACGAACTGATACAGGGACTTAGGGGAGTATAAACAGCGTATTTGAAAGGGCAGGGCCTGGTGGTGAGTGTAGGTCAGTGGGACAAAGTGCCTGAGCTATTCTGAGTGCTTTGGATGGTTCCCTGGCTTCAGGGACTCTGGTACCAATGCTCAGTGTACTCCTTGTGGCCCACATATGTTTTCCTGATGGGAATTGGAATTCACCCCTGCCCACAGCCACAGGAATGGCTGTGCTTAGGAAGTGTTTCTTGGTTTGCTACTGTCAGAAGGTGTAACAGCTGCTGAGCCACTCTATCAAAATGTAGTCATATGACTGACTGCAGGTGTAAAGAGAGAGGGTGCAAGCAAAAAGAAAAGGATTTACTTCCATCTTGAATTATGTATGAAGTAATTTAATGAAGCCAAGTTGCAGAATTGGCTGATTTGTGTGCCTGAAGATATTATTCCAGGCACAAATAATGGAGAATGGATCCTGAAATATCCTTGAAATTAGGCTCTATATAAAGACCTTTTTATATACTTTTTTTTTTCTCCTTTGGACAAAAGTAGTTTTTTTCTCTGCTGTATGTAAATGCAAAAATGTGTATTCAGTAATCCTGATACATTTACTTTGCTTTCATTGGTGTCAGTTCCTGAGGAGGGGAATATGAATTTTGAACCTATTTTGAACTTTGTATGTTGGTAATTTACTCAAGAAGGTGAACTGTTAAAAAGCTTTCATCTTCCATTATTATGAGCCCTTGAAGCCAGAAATCTTCACAGCAGCATGCTGAGAATGTCAGAAGGAATCTGTCCTTTAGTCCTTCCCCTGGATAAATAGCTGTGGTGTTCAGGAAAATGCAATCTGAAGTCTGGATAAGGAAATGAAAAAGCAAACAAGTAGGGGCTTTATTTTTAAGGAAGAATGGTGCTTGGAACACTTAAGGGTCTGCAACAGGAAAGAGAACTAAGGCTAATAAGTGGTAAGATTATGCATCAGCAGTCAATTAAAAACAAAGCTGAAGTTCAATAAATGTAATCCTAATATGTCAAGAAGAACAAATACTTGGGACCTAGTTGAAGTTGGGTTCAGGAGTAGCACTTCAGCTTTGAACTTTGATTTATTTATCAATACCAAACACATGTGAATAAAATATTTTTCTCTTAAGAAAAATTACCAGTGCCTTATTGCTGTGAGATACATTATTTAGTCTTCCCACCTGAAGACCAGGCCAGACTAGCTAGAACCAGGCCCGTATTTCTAATGGGCAGAAACATTTCTTGGCACTCTTAGGGATTTATCTTCACGTTTTTATTCTTACAGACGAAAGTAAATGAAACATAAATTCCCCATATGAAGCAGTGATTCTGGAGGAGAGAAGTGAGGAAACAGTGCAGGAAGCTTCAAGGGACTGTGAGACACGCAAAACGTTTAACATTGCCTGTAAATTCAGGTTAAAAGATTGGTGCATAGTGATGTGAACAGGTTGGGGCAGAATGGAGTGCATGCTGCGTTGAAAGTCAAAAAGCAGTGAGAGCACTGACAACTTCTGTTAATTAGATACAATGCATATTACTGGGTGTGTTTTGTCCTTCCTTTCCCTCATCCCAGCCCTGTGTTAGTTAGAAGCTTCTGGTGCCTGAAAATTGGTCTATGTGCAGAATCAAAGAAGGAAGAAGTAGACTTAAAAGCTCTCCAGTAGGAAGAAGTTTCAGGACTGTGATGAGAAAAGCGGGGTGAGGTAATACTTCGGTGAGTTCAGACCTAGTGCAACACCTTCCATCCTGTGAAACACAAGGACAGTGGTGTTTCCCCTGAGTGTGTCAGGGGGAACCTGTAAGCAAGGCAGCAGCAGTAGGAATGTGCTGTGGGACACAATTGCAAGTGAAAAGAAAATCTCTTTGTAATTCTGCCGTGTTTTGTCATTTTGCATGTGTTAGGAACGTCTCTTTCTGTCCTAAATCTCTCCCCTCTCTGTGCATGTGCACCAAGACCAGGATTAGGCAGCTGCCCAGGCTGACAGGGTGTTTCCTCTATTGAGTCACAGCCATGCTAACAGCAGGTCTGAGATCTGAGGACAAACCTTGACAGCTGCTTGGGAATACAAACGGAAGAAAAGTTTGGGGATTCTTTTCCAGGTCAAATTAATTTCCAAGAAGTTGATACGAATCCATTTACACTTGCCTTATAGATAGGCATTTCACCAGTTGTATTTTTGAAATATTGGCAGTGAATTTTTGCCAGGGAATGATCTGTGAACATGCTTTGACATTCCATGAATGTGTCATAACTACTATTCTGTAAGAGGCCTGTATTCAAGCCTGGTAATTGCTCAGACGCTAAAAGGCCACAATAGCTGAAACACTAAATTTCTGCCATAATTCTGGACTGATTGACTAGATAAATCATGTGGTACTCTTTCTACTCCAGAATTAGATGTCTTCCAGATCCACAGACAGTTTTGTTGAATAGTGCATCAACATTTCTGCCATAAATAGTCATAAAAATGATGGTAGAGATATGCAAAATATTTTTTTCTTCTCATACCCATTCCTCTAATTAAATATTGTTCACAAATTAAACTGTAGAGTTGTTGTGGAGTTTTAATTTACAGGTAATCAGTTCCAGTAACTTTAAAAAGGCTGGAAGGGATAAAAAAATTATTTGTAGCTTCACCTTTAAGTGATTACATACAAATTTATGTTTCTAGAGGTAAAGTAGTATATTTCTGTGGTTTGTGAGCTTTAGCTGACATATGTGGGACATGCATGTGAATGCCTGCAGCCATTGTTTGTGACACAATTGCAGAGACAAAATAATCCAGTGACAGCTAGGTATCTGGAAACAAGAATCTCAAAAATGAGGCTTTGATACTAGTGACAGAAGGATGTCAATGGATTCTAAGTAGTCCCACAAGACTTGTCAGATGTGCCACATTAAAATTAAAATTTAGTGAATGAGGATAAAACTTTAATGTAGCTTCAATGCCCTGACCTAGATAAAGTTGTTAATTTTTGATTTATAACTGGGTAGAGAATTTTAATATGCATTAAAAAGAGAATTTTTTCCATTTCTGTAAAAATAAGCATCTTCTTTAAACACTGAGAATCTTAGACCAAACTCTTTTAATGTAACAGTGGCCCCAAACCTATTGCACTTCAGCACTAAGTTCAAAGTTTGACATATCCTTTGGACTCTCCCATTCAAAACTTGGTTATTTGCTCTCTCTCTTCCTCTGCACAAAACTGATTGTGACTAGATGCTGTTTCAGATGTCTAACAAGTGTTGTGATTCTTGGTGTTAAGTGGGATTCTTGCTTGCTCATGTGAAGACTCAATTTCCCCTCAAGCTCTTGCCTCTCCTCTGCTGTTGTCTCCTACAATATCACCTTGCCAGGAGGTCCTGTTACCTGCAGATGTCCCCTGACCTAGTTAATGGCCTGCCAGCTGCACACCAAGCATGGGGTTTTGCAAAATCCCACAGGCCTCTGCCAAATCAAATGGACTCTGTTTGAACAGCGTCTTCCTCTAGGCTGAGAGTGAGGTTATTCTGGTTTCCTGAGAGCACAGCCGTGGCTGGGTTGCTCAGGGTGAGCAGAGCCCCAGGCTCCGTGTCTGCAGCCGGTGCTGCTGTAGCCAGTCCCGGGCTGCTGGCAGGTGAGCTCAGCTGGACACGCGGGGTGGCAGAACGGGACAGCCAAAGTGCTGTATTGCCCTCTAGTGACAGGCCCCTAATTAGCTGGTTGCCACCTCACCTTTCCAAGTGGTGACAGATGTTGCCTCCACTGGATTTCTACACATCCAGGCAGGGGTAGCACAGCAGTGCAAAGACCTGGCTCTGGAACTGGACTCAGGGAGTCCCTAAGATGAGGTTTGGCTGTGCAGAGCACGAAAAAAACTCTGGCCCTCATTAAGTTTTGTCTTACTGGTTTCCAGACCAGAGAAGCATTGATTTCCTACCTGCCAACATCACACATTCAGGCTGCCAGGAAGAAGCAAATTTGCCTCCTCTGTGCCCATCCTGCCATTAATGAATATTTTTGAAAGCAAATGCGAGCTTCCAGTTAAAGCCCATCCAACAGCAGCTACAACTGTCCCTTACAGAATTATAGACAAGAACTGAAAACATTTTCAGATTTTGGTGGTATGGCAAATAACAACTCTTTATTCTTTTTGCTAATATAAAATGAGGCAGTTGGATCTGAGATCACTGGAGATTCAAGAACATCTAGTAGCAAGAAGGGATTTAGTGCTTCACATACAGAGGAAAAAAAGCAATTTCAAGAGACCATCTAGCCAAGGTTTTTATGAAATCAGTGAGGTTACATTAAAAAAAAAAAATATTTTCTGCTTACTTTCGTAATGTCTTTGAATTTGGACATTTCTTGGCAGCTTCTTAAGCTATATGATATAATTCCAG
Source organism: Chaetops frenatus (assembly GCA_013400775.1). NCBI lineage: Eukaryota > Metazoa > Chordata > Aves > Passeriformes > Picathartidae > Chaetops > Chaetops frenatus. Next base: position 59,249 of record VZTR01016420.1, on the reverse strand, counting down.
ACAATTAGAGAGCAGGTCAAAGGAAGGAGATTGATTTTTTGATGATTTTTTGAAGGTTATACATCTATTTTTGTTCCAAACTGGCACAAAGTCACAGCCTTATAATTCTGTTAGGTGAAAATGTTTGAATCAAAATGTCAGTTTTCAAACTGAGAAAGGAAGTGTTTTGATTCCTTTTTCTCTTCCTTGTTTTCCTTTTGAAATTGGCATGGACCCTCTTTAAAATGTCATTGGAATGAATGCTTCTCTGCAAAACATTTTAGACTTACCAAAAAATAGTCTGATTGAATTTAATCTGCATGGCTCTTTCTCTGTTCAAAAATCCTGTTAAAGAAAATACTCGTTTTGTAATTACAGTTTACAATTTCTGGTTTATGACTAGTTTCTTTTTCTCATTCTTTCCAGATTTGTGCCTGAAGTTTCAAAAATTGAGTCCTCCACACTTTGGGAGAACAAAAAAACAATTAAATCATAGTCCCATTACAGTCAGTGGCAAATAAATGCTTCATTGGATCACAAATTTCAGCTGTAATGGTACCCCAAAGGGCATTAAATCTTCTGTCCATTATTTGTATTTGATGATGCTGTCCTGATCTCATCCTGCAGGTTATTTTCCCTTACCTTCTCTTATGGCATGGCAGCTCAATCAGACCTTGTTTCTTTCTTAGCAATGAACTACTGCCCAGTGTGCCAAGCTGAACCTTCTTTCAGAAAAACTACCTGGGGGAAGGATCTCTACTGAAGAACTAAATGTTTGCTTTGTCCATCCTTCCAGTATCAAAACTGGAAGAGGAGCTTTTTCAGGTACCCTGCTTATGACTGAGATGGACAGGAGTGAATGTGACAAACTCAGGATATGGACCAATTCAGTTGCAAAAAAAAAAGCAAGAAAAGTGTAATACCCCTGTGGCAGCTCTGCCTGTCCCCTCTGGCTTTGTCTACCCTTTCTAGTTTTTCTGGTTGCAGAAAGCCCTCCTCCGAGTGTGTGGAGGTGATGCTCAATTGTTTTAAGCTGAAGTCATGAGAAACCATGTGGTTTTATATTTTAGTTATGAAGACATAGAATTTTAAAGGTGTTTCTATTGGTTGTGTATTGCACTTGGTCATTATTTTTCCAAGTTTAAAATAATATATTTAATTGAATGAAATCATTATTCAGTCCAGATGTAGGTGTGATATATTTTTTATATGTCTGTAATATGTCAAAGATAAATAGAAAAGTCCCCGAGGTTGGGAAAATTCTTCTCTTTTCAGTTTTTCATTAAAAGACTATTGGGATACTGAGACCATTTACCCTGTGTTCACATTTGGCTCCATCTGAAGCACTGTTTTAAATGACTGGCATTAACTTTCCAATAATTTCTTCACTCTGTTGCTCTTTACCTGCATGCTATGGTTTTCCATTGATAGTACTGAAAAACTGCCAAAAAGCTATTTTCCTAATATCTAGCTCAACACACTCAGACAAACTACTGCTTAATCTTTTTGTGTGTTAAATTCTTCTTTCAATGTGGAAGGATTAAGCTTTGTAATGTCAATATCAGAAAGAGGAACTGGTTGCCAGACGTGTGTTGGCTGTGGATGTTGCCATATCAGTGCTGGGTGTGTGTGGTATATTTACATCAGACCATCCCCTTCACAATGCTCCGAGGAAAGGGGGCAGTGTGGGAAAGCCAGGGATGCTCATCCAGCAGCACTGCAGCTCACAACGACTGAGAGAGTTGGGGTTGATCTGTCTAGAGAAGAGAAGGCTCCAGGTGTAGTACCTGTAGTAACAGGACACGAAAGAAGGACACGGTTTCACTACAATTAAGAGAACAGCCGAGGCCCCCTAAAAGAGGACCCGTTTATTATGGATACACAATTTTATGGGGTTTGCAAAGTGGGAGAGGATTGGAAGATGAAATCCCACCTCTCAACCAAACTGGTGAAGTGACCAGTCCATCAGATCCCCTTCTCCAAGAAGGAATGTAAACAAAGCTAGTGTTTTTAGTACAATGTGGGAGAAAATCTGACTCGAGAGTATAAACTTTTCAGAAGGCTTTCAGTAATAGGGAAACACCAGGGACAAGGGGCAATGGTTTTGAACTGGAAGAGGGTTTAGATTAGATGTTAGGAACAAATTCTTTACTGTGAGTATGCCAAGCACAGGCACTAGTTTCCCATCAAGTGCCCCATCCCTGGCAGTGTTCAAGGTTAGGTTGGATGGGGTCCTGAGAAACTTGGTCTAGGAAGGTGATCCCTGTCCATGGCAGGGAGATTGGAACTAGGTGAGGTTTAAGGTGCCTTTCAACCCAAACCATTCTGTGATTCTATGATAAAACATGCCCATCTTGCACTGGTGGGTAGTGAACATATTATACTGAGGCTGAGTGACTCACTTTTCATTACAAGTAGCAGCAGGTAGTTTAAAGCTAACTCAGACTTGCTCACAGTGCAGTCAAAAACCCACAGACTGCAAAGGAGTCTCATCCCTAGGGAGATTCTGGTCAGTAAAGTGGAAAAAAATATGTGAGAAACTGCAATCCAAATGCCTACACATTATAGGTTGATAAACTATAGGTTAATACTTATTCTACAAAAATTGTTAGCATTATTTCCTGTACTAACTCCTCTGTGTGGGGTAAATAGTTGAGTCCTTATTCAGTTTTCATTTGGTCCTTATTGAGGCCTTTAAAGGTTTGTTTAACTCTAAGGGTGGGGTAAGCCAAGTCTCAGCTCTCCCTGTTTCCAACCAAGCACTTCTTTTTTTCCCTCCATCAGTGCAAAACCTCAGCTTATTAGGAAGGTCTCTCTTGCAGCAGTGTCTGAATGTACAAATTTGCTCACAATCGCAGCTGGAGTGGCTTAGAGTGGAGACAGGTCATGCTGGGATCTTTCACTTTGGCACCAATTAAATTCTTCTCTGAAAGCATAGGAGGAAGTATGAGTTTGCGTTTTAAAGTCAATAGAAGCTGCAGAGCACAGAGCAACTTGTCTTTTCGTGTGCTGCTCTTTGTAGATAAAATATTGTTAAGAAGTGAAACTCATGCCTAGCCCTAGGGCTTAGTTACCTATCTGTGCTGTCAAATCTGTCCAACTAGGAGAAAAACATCTGAAAATAAGGCCTAAGAATATTTTGAAGAGTGTGCTGTCAGGGTAAGCAGTGGCAAGTCTTTGTAATGATTTAACTGGAATATCTTAATATGCGATGTTTTAAAACAGTAAAGTAAGGTTTACCTTGTGGGCATTTTAAACCTTGCTCCTTAAGGTGATACCAAGACCATACTGGACCTCAGTGAGCCTTGGCGTTATGACCCTTCAAACTTCCATAAAGTGTTAAAAATGCAACGATGCAGAAATACTAATGAGTTGGTGGTGAACTTGCTCAAGAATTTGTTGAGTCAGCTCTATACTTTCTTAGGGCTTTCATAGCATGTCCTGAAACTTTAATTACAAACCAACTAATCTGTTAATTTTTTGACTCAGAGTAAATAGATGCTGAAGCCTGGTTTTTCATTTCCATTCTTTTGCCCACAAACACAGGCAAAATTTGCCTTCTTTGGCTGTGGTTGTGCTTTGAATTCCTAAATTCATTCCAAACCTCAAGAAAAGCTAAAAATTAAAAGATAATCTAGATTAAGTTCAAAACAAGAAGATCTTAAATTCAGATCTAAAATAAAAGCTTACGTTTTTTGCATGATTGAGAATTTGCAATACTGTATGAGATCACAATAGTTACCATCTTATTTTCTGCATTGATATGGAAAACTGATTTTTAAAATAATCTTGCTACCTAATTAGTGACTAGTTTCAGATTAAGAGAAGGAATCTGACTGTTCATCTGCTTGTTTCACAGAAATTGGCCTAGTTTGCTTTTAAAAGATAGAAAATATTGCTTTAAGGGCAAGTATAGACAGTGCATTACATAATAAAGTGGCATTTTGCCTGGATTGGATTTTGGTTGTTCAGACTTTTTCTGCCACGGAGTATGAATGTGAAGTGTGAGCTCACGTGTGATATTTACACCACCTGAAGTTAGAATTAGTGGATATTTACTCTAGAAGTATTTGCTCCCAGTGGAGAATTGACGTAAAAATGTATGACTCATTTGATCAATCACAGCCAATACAACTAAAACGATAAATGCTGAGCACTTCATAGAATAGCTTGAGATGCATCTGGAGATAATTTCCATCCTAAGTAATTGTCTGGGTAATTGTATTGCATAATTGTTTTGGATAATTATCTGAGTAATGAACATATTTAGAGAAATTGTGGTTTTCTCTTACAATATAATGAACATAAAAGTTACCAATTAATATGATAATCTATTGGTTTTGGTCAGTGGGTAATTTATTATAAATTACAGTCGAGGAAAAGAATGCTAATTCTCTTTTTGAATTAAACTGCAGTAGAGTAGTAGCTCTCACATTTGAACCATACTGTCCTGTAGTCTGTTTTCTTTACCATTTAATTCTCTGTGGAAGAGTTTAAAGAAAATGGACAAGTTGTGCTTTACGGTTAAAAGGAAGTGCAATCTCTGCAGTCATGTCAGCTTTATAGAGTCATGTGCTCAGCAGAGGTCCAGACTTTGTGTTTTGTCTCTCCTTTGTGTGAGGATTTTGATTTTGCTGTAATTGTTTTGGAATTAAATTGTGCTCTGGAATGAGTCATCTCCACAGACCATAGACCATGGGTGTCTTTGCAGTTTCTTTCTCAAATAATAGCTGCACTGTTTGCCTTTTTTAGTTTGTATTGATTATTGCTGTGAGGTGACAAGAGGCAAAGTAGCTTGTGGTGCTGCTGCCTGTTATCCTGGAGTAGCAGAGGAGGAGGGAAAGCTGGAAGCCCCTATTCTCAGGCATACCAAGGTCCCTCTGAAGCTCTTCTTGATCAAGTTTACTGGGTTAAAATTGAATTCAGTGGAAGCTCAGCTGGGTAAAAATAAATACAGGAAAAAGCCATTTTTAAGCCACATCAAAATACTTTGAAAAAACCTTCAAAGTTTAGTCTAAAACCTCATATAGAAATGAATGTACAAGAAGCATGAAGGAAAGTAGCTGAGAAACTGTCCTGGTTTTGCACAGCTTTGAGAACAAGGTGTCTTATCTAATTCTCCAATTTACTGGCAGTGGGGAGACTTCTCTGCAGTGTTTCAGCTGAAATGGATTACTCTTCTGGCATTACAGAGGCTGCTGATGCATGCCTTGTGTGGTCCACGCTAGTCAACACCCCTTGGTTCACTTGAAATAAAAAATACAATCTGAATCACTTGGCTCTTCAATCTCTGTGCCTGTCGAGGAGGCAGGTGGGCAGCAAGGCCATGAGTGCAGCAGACAGAGATGTTCTCATCTCAGGGAGGTGTAAGGACAAGGTGAGCCAGGCTGGATGCCTGTTCACTCCCTCCCACCTGTGTGGTGCTTCCTCGTGTCTGTACAGCACTGAATGGAAAACCCTGCCCTCCTCTGAGAGCTGCCTGGGCCTGACACCCCTTTGCTGAGTGTTGGCCTCCATCAGCAGAAGCTCCTGATGTGATAGCTGGTGGCTCATGGAAATATCTGCCTTGGAGGGCAAACGATCAGGATACATCCTGCCTCGGCTCTGAAGGATGGGAGATGGGAGCACATCTGCTGCCCTCCCCCAGGGCTGGTACCTGCCTGCTCAAAAGTGACTGATGCTGCAAGAACGTTGCACTGTCTGGATGTTGCCTCCTGCACGGAACATGCCCTGCTGCTGTTTCATGAGCACAGTGCTGTGTTTTGCCACCTTCCAGTGTCACTGAGATCCCCTGTGGCTGCATGGCTCAGGAATGTTCCAGATTGCAGTCACAACATGAATTAGCTGGGTGTATGTGCCCCTGGGGATTTGGCATTTTTGGATGGTAATTGTTTCATGGCTTAGTTCAGTAAATTAGAAAAGGCAATCTTACGGCACTGTGTATGCTGAAGAGATAAATGCAACCATTTTTCCAGTAATATGAGTAACTAAATTACTATTGCCACATATTTATTTACTGTTCTTTATGCCCTCTGAACAGCTGAAGTTTTCCAGAAGAAAAGGTTTTAACAGAGAAGGTAATCTAAGCTGAGAGAAATAATTATATTCTTCTGCATTACTGCTAAGCTAAGCAGGTTTTAATTGTGTTTGATTCTTTTAAATTTGCAATGCATTGAGAGTATTGATTCCCTCTTTTTGTAGGTATGTATTTGTATGTGGGTATTTTTATATCACCCAGTAGAAGTTTCGTTTCTAAAAAAGCTAAAATCAACCTGTGAATTCATGGAATTTTAACACATTGACAATTTAATTCAGTTAATATGCACTCAGAGTCCCTTGTGCTTTGATCCCTGCTGGCATCCTTTATTTCTAATAGTAGGGCAGTTGAGTGAGCTGTTGATGAATGATGGGCACAGTGGGACAACTGAGGATTTATATATCAAATTCCTACTCTAGTTCCTGGCTCAGTTCTTAACAGGGTTGTTACACATCTTAGAAACAGAATACAATTTTGAACCAATGGAGGCCTATTAATGCTTGATCCTCAGGAAAAAGTTGTGGAAACACAACTATAAGAATGGAAATCAAAGGAGTAAAGTACAAAAGAGCTTTCTAGTGCATATTTTAGAGAAAAATATGAGTATCCAGGGATGTGAAGGAGGAAAGCTGAGAGAAATGTAATGTGTCCATGTAATGCCTATTTACAAATATCTAACATTCACATAATGTTACCATGGACCTATAACTGAAATACACTACCCTCTGTAATATTGGTTTGGACAGTGCTTCAAGGTACTGGGGAAAACATAAATAGTTATTGGATGGAAGAGCTAGGGACCAGTGTTCTGATCTTTATTCTGAAAGCAGAGCTGTCCCTGGGATCAATCGCACCTCCACACCCAGGTATCTCAGAATCACACAGTCGTAGCTACAGGGCTTTAAGAGGGCTTCAGAACCCAGCTGAAGGAAGCCATTTGGGCTTTTCCAGAGCTTCTTTTACCTCAGAGAAGATCTGCAGTTATGTGAGGCAGAGAATAAACTAATATCTTTTGAATTCCAGCATTGTGTTGTGGGTAATGAGGATCATGACTACTTGATAGCTGTTTCAGTGGGAGCCAGTGTCTCCGGAAATGATACCGTGACTACTGAAAGCTGGTGGTTAGTGAGAGGATTGAGAGGCTTTGACAAAAGTGGCTTTTTTCAAGTTCCAAGGAACTGATACTGAATTTGCAAAGATGTCAGCTCCCTTCTTCTTATTCCCATGAGAAAGACAAATCATATGCTTGACCCTTCCCCTCCTTGTAAAAAGTACATGAAAAAATAATTGGATTGACAGTGTGGTATTCCTTCCTTCCTGTGCTGATTGGATAATACAAAACCCTCAGAAGCATTCTGATAACATTCAGTAAAGCTAATTTAATAGTAATTGAATTCTTGAAAGTTCTCATTAGGATGCTAAAAGCAAGCATCTGTGTAATATAAGCATGGTCAGCATCACAGTGGAGCACAGGGAGCTGATGCTGAAGCTGCCTGTTCTTCATCCAAGCAAGACTACATACTTTGCTTCTTAGTGACTTAATGCAAATATATGTAGAAGGGTTGCACTGGAGAAAAAAGAGGGAGAGACAAAAAATGTTCACATTGTTTTCTTTGCCAGAAACCTAATGGTGTATGTGTAGCTGTATATATTCTCAGCATATACTAGGCCTGATCAAAAGCTATTGTACTCCCTCTAGCTTAAATTCAGCTGCTTTATGTTGTGCTGCTGGTATTGTTCCAGTTCATCATATGCTTAGATGACTCATAGTGAATGCATTGTGGTATTTACCATAATATGTTTTCCTCTTTTAAAATTAGTCTGCAGTGTATGATGTAGAATGCAATTCACAATTAGCATTTCAGCACTATTAAATCCAGCTTGAAGTGTTTTGATGGAAACAGCAATCTGTTTTATTCTTCAGATTTCCCCAACCAAAGCAAGTGTATCAATTGATAATAGTGTACATTATACAGAATTAGCTGGTGTCTTTCAAATAAAATAATATTTAAGGATTGGTTTTTCATAAGCCACTAGGAGTCAAAGAACGCAGTCTCACCTCTTCCAACAGTATTTTGTGATAGCAGGTTTGATGTGCTTTTGGGTTATTCCCATCACTTCTGTTGGAGATGTTTGCTGATAACCTACAACAATCTGACAACAGACTACTAACTGGGCTGGCTGATGTATTGCAGGATTGTTTTGGTAAAGTCTGAGTTGTTGGCATCTCCATGTTGATTGTGAATCCCTACCATGTTTGGCACTTACAGAGATGTTCTCTGACAAGGACTTAGGGAGAAAAAACCCCAGCTGCAAGAACTGAAGAGAAGCTAATAGTACATTTTCACATTCTAAATGGATGCAAACCATGTTGAAAAACAGGAGACATGGCTCTGAAAAATTGCTACAAGTAGAAGAAATGGAGGAGGTGCATGGGATAGAAAAACAAAAGAAAAATTAAGTAGGGAGGGGCTTCAGGTGAAACAATGAGAAGGAGGAAAAGAGCAATGATCTAACTAACCATCCCTCAAAAACAACAAGAAAGTCAGATGGGGGGACACTGAGAGTGTGTCATGGAATGAAGGACAGAGGTCAGCAGGACATTGCTCCCCCTCATTAACACCTCCATGTGCAGTGTGTTAATGATGTGTGTGAGCAGTAGTGCTGCCAGGGCTGTCTGATGAGCACATGTGCTGTAAAGGAAGTCTCTCCCATCTAACATTGCCTGTGCATACACAGTAGGTGTGATGCCTTGTGCAAGTTTTGGACCAGCCAAGCCTATTTTTGTGTTCTTGAGGAATTTGCAAAGTATTAAATCCTAGTATATTTTTTTGTCATCTGCAGAGCAAAAATACGAAGTGTGACAGACAGACTGCAGGCTATTCAGTTGAGCAGTGTCTGCCATCTGGACTGTGGGTTCTTGCTTCCAGCCAAGATCCCTCTACCTGTGACAATTCTGATGGTTTCAATCAAACAGTGCTTAAAACCATGCTGATTAAATTTTCAAAACTTCCAGAAAAAATTATCCTATTGGTTTAACCAATATAAAAAAACCTGCTCAAAGCCCTTTGCTACAGTCAAACCTTTCTGTATTTCTTCTGATTCACAAACAACATATTTTCTTTTGTACCTTGCAAACATTCTTCCCCAGATAAAACAATTCCAAATTTCAAAATTTTTTTCAGTAATCAAATCTCTTTCACCTTATTCAGCATTCTCCTTTGTGTTCTCCTTTGATTGTCTACGTCCTTCTTGAAAAGATACCCAACACCTAACACATCAGATCTGCTGAGACTCCAGGGCTGCTGAAGAAAGTAGGAAAGAGGACTATTTTGTACAATTTAGAGATTAAACTCCTGTTTGTATAAGGAGTATAAGCTCCTAGCATAAGGGGCATTAATTTCCACAGCAGTAGATTAGTGCTGAGTCATTTTCTCTTTGCCTCCTCTGGGCCTCTTCCAGCATGGCCACTGCCACAGTTATTTGTTTCCCATGTTGTATTTGTGTACACTAATCTAGAGCTAGAATTTACACTTCGTGAATTATATTTTTCTGGACTATTTCTCCAGTTTGTCAAGAACATCTTGCATTTAATGTCTCCCAGTATTTTTAGTCTTGCACATCCCGTTATCTACCAAAGCATGACCTCTGTTATGCTTGGGTTATCAGGAAAGTATTAAATGTGCAAGGCCCCATTAATACTGACCACTGAGTAATTCTAGTAGGAAACTAATTCACTTGCTCTGAGACCTCTCTGAACCCAAGTGGAGAGAAAAGATTCACTTTTGATCCTAACTAAAGCAATAGTGTAATTGCATGCAAGGAGAGCTGTAATAAAGAGAAAGAGATAAGAAAAAGAAGAAAATTATTGTCTGTCGTAAGATGGAGTAGTACCTGCATTCCAGTAGTTTTAGCAGCAAAATAGCATGTGACTATCTTCTTTCTTTTCTTTATTTGCTTTTAATTTTGTCCTTTTGACAATAATGTTGTATATTTCCTATCAAACAGTTCAGTCAGAAGGAACCGACAGACTTACGGATTCCAAAACCAACAAAATCTCTTTCCCAGATCTAACTTTGACCTAATAATTGACTAGCCCTGAACGGAACCCTCAAATCTTCAAATCATAGAATCACAGATTGGTTCCAACCCCCTGCAGTGGGCACCTTCCACTAGACCACATTGCTCCATCCAACCTGGCCTTGTACACTTCCAGGGATGGGGCATCCACAACTTCTCTGGGCAACCTGTGCCAGTGCCTCACCATCCTGAGAGTGAAGAATTTTTTCCTAATGTCTAACCTTGACCTGCTCTATTTCAGTTTAAAACCATTCCTCCTTGTCCTATCTGACAAGTCCCTCTCTGGCTCTCTTGTATCCCCCTTAGGTACCAGGAGGCTGCTGGAAGCTATCATTGCAGCCTTCTCTTCTCTAGGCTGAACAACCCTGACTCCCTCAGCTTGTCTTCTGATCATCTTCTTGGCCCTCCTCTGGACTCACTCTAGCAGATCTCCAAGTCCTTCTAATACTGGGGACCCCAGGGCTGGGTGCAGCACTCTGGGTGGGTCTCACTAGACCAGAGCAGAGGGGTAGAGTCCCCTCCCTGGCCCTGCTGCCCATGGGGCTTTGGATGCAGCCCAGGGCCCTGTTGACCTTCTGGGTTGTGAGTGTCCATGGCCGGCTCACATTCAGCTTCTCATCCACCAACACCCTCAAGTCCTTCTCCCCAGGGCTGTCCTCAATCCATTCTCTGCCCAACCTGTGTTTGTGCTTGAAATTGTCCTGACCCAGGTGCAGGACCTTGCACTTGGCCTTGCTGAACTTCATGAAGTTCACATGGGCCCATCTTTAAAGCCTGTCAAGGTCCCTCTGTGTGATGTCCCTTCCCTACAGCATCTTGGCCACACCACATAGCTTGGGATTGTTGGCAGATTTCCTGAGGTCGCATTCAGCCACACTGTCCATGATACTGATGAAGATGTTAGGCAGTGCTGATCCCAATACTGTCTCCTGAAGAACACCACTTGTCACTGGTCTCCTCTTGGACATCAAGCCATTAACACAACTCTTTGAGTGTCATCATTCAGCAAATTCCTTATCCACGGAGTGGTCTGTTATCATTTTTGCAGATTGGGAACTTGAGTTTCTGCAAAGTATTTTTTGATGTCCTGCAACCAGGTAAATTCAGTAAGAGTTAATTTCATCCATTTATGAGGCTAACTTGGAGCCTGAATTCAGTAGAAAGACAACACAAGACACAAATTGCCACAATTAGTATGAAAATTAAAACCCTATGATAACTTAAACATAAAGTATCAAAAGCAGATACCACAACTTGAAGCATGGAAAATATCAACTGACTTGGAAAAGAGATAATAAAATTAATGCCACTGAAGAACTGGGTATAGTAAATAGTATCTTGAGAAAGAATGAATATTCTTTGTCTTCATTGTATGACACAGATCCAAGTGTGCTGCTGTTCAGAGCAATTTTGCGGTATATAGGCTCCATACTCTTCCCCTACTTGATTTTGCTTTTCATTCAGCCCTCTTAGAGGATTCTTGGAGTGTGCTTAATGTATTATAGATGTTTTCTACATAATGGATAAGGCCTGTGTTTAGTGCCCTGTGGACTAAGAACCTCCAAGGATTTGGCCAAGGAAAGAATTTACCCTTTTTGTTTGATAATTGTGCAATCTGATAGAATGAGAGGCATATACAAACTCAGTATAAGAAAAACGTGTATTAGTAGTAGTAAATACCAAGTTACTAGTAGCATAAATAGAATGGGGTCGTTCTCTAGGTCTCTGAAACAGAAATATGTCAACAAACTGAAAAGCAGACAACCAGCAAACTTGTATTATTGTTCCAGTGACCTCGTTATTCCACCCTTACTGTTCTCCTGGTAACGTCCTGTGAAGGTGTTCTTCCTTGTCACTGTCCTGCAGAGTCCAATAGTCTTTAGTGCAGGATCTCTTTGATATATTCTAAGGCTTCAAAAATCAGGTGCTTTAGTCCATGCTAATGATTTCGCCTCCTTTTATCAGTGTGGAGAGAGAGGGGCACCTCTGCAGAGCAGTTTTAGGGCACATAAATAAGATGAATGTATTGCTGCTTGGAGTTGTGTGTGGCTTTCCCATCCCCTTTTCCAGGTTAAGCGAGACTGAGTGCATGCCTCTGATCTCCAGCTCAACCTGCAAGCTGTTCACCTTTCTCTGTTTAGTAGCACTCTGCATTCATGTCAGCTGATTCTGAGATACTTTTTGGTTTTAAAGCCCGCTAAATGACTGCACTGGCCTCATGCAGAAGAGTGGGGGTGAAAAAAAAAAAAGAAATTATACTTCAGAGTAGTAAACAATATATATAAATTAAGAGTAAAAAGACCAAAGAATAAAATGTATTCCCTCAACTCTGAGGCAGCATTTCATTTGAGGCATTAATTTTCCAGAATTATCTGAGCTGATACTTACACTGTCATTTGCAAAATGGCTTTGCTATTACAGTAATTTCAGTGGAGAGAGGCATTAGTCTGTCTCATAATCTTCATACTCTGTATGTGTGAGCATTACAGAGCACGTAGGTGAATAGGGGAGCTATTAAATATTCTTTCTGATATAAATCAAATAAAAATTAAAACCTGAGGTGAGTGTTTCTTTGCCTGAGCACTCCAGGTCCCTGGGGCTGAGTGCCTCCAGTTATGTTTTCTTGTGCTGGAACTTGGCTTGGGAAAACTTTGTCTTTCACCTTAGCATTTTTTGCCTCCTAAAGGAAAGGAGGCATCCTACTACCCAGTAGGCATGAAGCATGTTTTCTATTCATCCTCTAAGCAGTGAGGTTGTCAGGGTATATCCCAAAGCTACTAAAGAAAAATTTGCTTGTAGAAAATCCTTTGGAGTGACCCCTTTTGCCCCTTTGCTCCTGAAAAACCCCCAGTCCATTCTCTGTCTCCCTCACCTGTGATCTCCTTTATCAAGATACTAAACAACATACTGTTTTTCAGCTCTGACTTCTCCAAGCAGCATTTTATGACAGTCTGAAGTACAACCATTTCCTTCATTTTACTGGATTGTAATTTTTAATATTGGGTGGCTAAGTGCACATAATTCAGCACATAATAAATAGTCTAATTTTGAGATTAATCAGCTTCATCACTCATATTTTTTTGGACTTCTTCTCAGTGTTTGGACTAATTTTTCATGTATGAATAAAGGCCAAGTGCATGGTCTTTATGTTTTGAGCCACTGCTTGTTCTATCTCTTGCTGAAAGTGTCTTTTTCCCATATTTTCCTGGTTGGTACAAAACTGAGCATAATTAGGGACTCGGCAGAATTCTAGTTCCCCAAATTGATTTCTGAATAAAGAATTATCTGCAGGATATAAAATACCTTGGCTGTTTTTCTTCCTATTTTGCCTGGTTTGTAGTGATTACACTTAATGTCTTGGTGCATACTCCGACTTTTTCCTTCCCATACTGTATTGCTGCCATGGCATATTTGTGTGAATGTTTCTTCAATGTTTTCACTTCTTGATGACTTCCTAAGTGCATTCATTGCCTTCCTCCTTCTGTGTCTGCTGCCCTTGACATTTAATGCTCTTCATTCTCTAATGTTATCAATTTACTGGTGTTCAGTGTATACAGTGTACAGGACACACAGTTTGCATTGAATTTCTGGCTTGTCTTTCATATCTACATTTTTAGCAGTCTGTCAGCTCCAACAAGTTGGTTTTCACCTAAGTGGACTTTGGTTTGATTTTGTTCTGATGAAATTCTCAGCCATTTAAAAGTTGTACTATGGACTGATAACATGGGCACATTATTTTCTCAGTTGAAGAAGTAAAAACTGGAGAAGTTTAAAAAAAAATGTTTTTGATTGAAAAAAGCGTTTTTACTTATAAATAGTAAAATTTTGTGTGAAGCTTCACTTTCAATAAAATCTAATTAAGGAAAAATTATGAAAATGTCATTTTCAATCTTATCCGTAATGAAATTCTGTGGTTTCTTGCTTCAAAATATTTCTTATTTTTTCAACTTGTAGTTTGAACATAATATTAAATCAAAATAAGAACAAAAATACTCAATTTGAAGTGGAACATATTAGTTTATCCAATTATTTTCCTTACAAATAAAACTCATTTTTTCCTTTTGTTTCTGTCATAATGAAAACAAATCTGGTGTTTTCCAGTAGAACAGAAAGTCTGTGTTCAGATCAGCATGCACTGAGTTTATTTGCTTGGCATTGTAGGTTAATTTTATCTCTCATGCTATGTCAAGTAAATTCAACATAAAAATGGTCACTGTTCTTGGATATACATGTCAGCATTTGGAAAGAGGGAGAGATTCTACCCAAAGCTGTAGTCTTTTCTGGATTAGTACCTCCTGACTTTGTGGTTAATCATGTGCCTCAAGTGTATTGGAAGTTACTTTCATGATTTTTTTCTTCTCATTATGTTCAATATTTGGCTTGTTTTATTTATATTTTCATAGTTTACATAGATGCATGAAAGACTTTATTCAGCTTTCTGTTATTTTTCTGTAATGGAAAGCAGTTTATAAGTGATTGCACCAAATTTCCATTTGGATTATTAGTGATGTCCTTAGTGAAAAAGAAATTATCGTGGAAGGGGATATTAGATGATTATTAGAGAAAGTAATGTGCAGCTTGACAAAACTCACTGACTTTTGCAGATATAGTTAAAAAAGACAGTATTTGGAAGGTCTAAAATGGAAGAAAAAGAGGATCCATTCAGATCAGTGAGATGACTGTGACTTCCATTCATAGTAATTAAAGGCCTGGCCCATTGAAACCACTTTTTTAAGCCTACATATTGCAGTAGGGGTCATTCAGCCATGACATTATGGGTTATATTATGACACATCAAAATGAAACTGGTGCTCTTAGTGATGTATTGCCTTATGTTTATCTTCACAGTTTACTGCTTTTCAGTTTTACATATCTACTTGAAATTTACATCTTCCTTTTTATGTAAGTCTTGCTTTTATTGAAGGATTCATAACTTCCAGTGGAAAACAGGAATCTAGTTCTGGACAAAATAAAGCTTGTAAAACTAAGAAGTCAGATATCAGACAATACAATGAATGCAGAGGACCATGAATCTAGTAAAGGAAAAATCATAAGCCCTTCACTGGAAAGAAGTAGACCTACCTTTGAGAGGATTAGGAAAACTGCCCTTGAAAGAACAGTCCTGTGTGGTAAGATCTGAACCAGAAGACACATAATAACTTTTGTTTTCAAGAAGTTTGTTTTTTGGGGATTTTCCATAGCTAGGCAAGTTGAAAACCCTCATTCCATGATTCTAAGGCATAGAAGTATCAAGGATTTTGCTGAGGTTCATTCTTAAAAACACGGTCTATTAAGATGAAGTCACTTAATTTTTCCATGCTATTTCCCACTGCTTTCAGCATAAACATTCTTAGACTGATGCCTGGAAAATGAACGTGTGTCATGGGTTTGTTCATAACCGGGCAGAAACACCATTTAATGTAGCGGTTTCACATTCGCCTGCTCGCCTGCTCACACCAGGCGAGAGTGTAGTGTAGTGGTTTCATGAGAATAAGGATTAAGAGAAATGCAAAACAGGCCTAAACTTCAAAGATAAAAATAGCTTATTAACAAAAAAATAACAAAATCAAAATCAACCCCCAGGTGGTTTCTTCTTCCTCCCCCAGCCCCCCACCCAAGATGGTTCCTTTCTCCCACCTCATTTATCTTCCTTTACCACCATCTTTCTCATCAACAACACAGAGAAGCAAGCTTAGAAAATCTTTGGTCAATTTACCACTCTTGAAATAGGCTTTCATCAGTCCAATTGGAAGAAGAGTCTCTCTTGTCTCACCATGGAGATTTTTCCCACAAGAAGCACAAGTCTCTCGTAGAATCCATATCACTGTGAACTCCCGCCCAGAAAGTATATTAGTTCACATGTGACACAAGTCTTCCCTTGGTTACAGCTTTTCCCACAACTGTCATCCAAGGGCTCACTCATATACTATGGGGTGGAGTTTTAAGGATGAGTTGTCCTGGTAGGAAAGCAAAGGTCTTCTCTCTCTGGAAGCAAGGTTTCTCATTCCTGGAACAAGGGGTCTTCTTCTTCTATCCCCGAGGGCAAGGGACTCTCATCGCTCATCTCTGTAGCCTGGTCCCCATCTTTCTCTCCCTCTGGTCAGGTTCCTCATTAATCACAACTGCTTCAGCACCAAGTGCCTTTGCTCAGGTTACAAGCAGGACATCCGCGGCATCCCCCCAAGGTATTCCGTGAGTTACAAGGAGCAGTTCATCACCATGGCTTTACAAAAGATTTTCAGCTTAAAGGCATCTCTTCTTTCTCCTCTCCTTTAGTCTTTAACTCTTTTCTCATTGACCTAGGAGCTTCTGCAGGCTTCTTCCCTGGCTCAACCTTTTTCAGAATCCATCAGGTACACTTAAAAGGTTAATTTCTTTTCTCAGTGCAGTTGGAACTTCATGCATTCCACAGAGTGGGGGAAGAGCAGCAACCGTAGCTGCAATCCCGGTAGCTGCAGGCTTATCTCTCTCTCTCTCCCGTGTGGGGGGGGAAGCCCGGCCCGAGAGAGGGGAGGGCCGGGAGCTCCCTCCTGGAGTTCTATTCTCCTCTCCCTCAGGCAGGGAGGGGGGGGTAAAAGCAACCTCAGAACAACAGCAGCACTGCCCGAGGTGGGGGGGGGGGAAACCGGCAGGGTCCCGGCCACAGCCCCGGCACGGCCCCCAGGCTCTGGGGCCCGGAGCAGCCGGCCAGGGCCACGCCGGAGTTACCTTCCCCGTGGGCGGAAGTCAAAGAGAGCTTCAAACTTCCCGCTCCTAAAAATGTAAGCTTTGCAAAGACGCCCCTAATATTCAATGGCTACATGAAGTGCCCACCTTAAAATTAGCCAATCCGTGGGCTCCTCACCTCTGCTGGAAACTGTGCCCTGGCGGAAGTAGAAAAACAAAGAACCCCCCAGGAAGGAGAAAAAAAAGTTGTTGTCCTTTAAACCACAACAACGTGTCAGCTTAAAGAAGAATATTCAGCTTTAGCTTTTGCTTTGTCTCTTTGTTATATCCTGTGATGGTGCCTTTTTGTGAAGAGATCTGGGGACATTCTTTCCCCTCTGATTTTTCCTCATTAATACCTTCAGTTATGAAAACTAGTAATTCCCAGACTGCATGGTTTTTAAAAATAGAGTGGCACTGGGACTAGTGGAAGCCATTGGTAAAGAAGTATCCAGAGAACTCTGGCCACACTGCAATTGCATGTCTGTGGAGATTGTTGATTGACAGGAAAATAATGCTTGTTAAAGGATAGTCTGGTCTTTGAAGACAATTATGTCTAGTCAGATAAACACAAGTTTCAGAACCAAGAGCAATCAAAAGCTTTTAATTTTTAACATTTATTATGGAGATATTTTTATGGTTATTATTCCACTGTATGTTTCCTTATATTTCCTTGGTGTCTTTACATTTATTCCATCCTTTTTTGTTTTCATGCCTAAACATTTAATACAGGTCCTACATCGTGTTTGCCATTGTTCTGACATGAATCATATTTTATGGGATAAAATAGCTATGACTTGACTGGAGAAACGAGGAATAAGACAGTCTTTTGAAAACAGCACGGCTTCTTTGTAATCTGCAGTATTAAAACCAATTCCCAGAAAGAAATTTTATGATTTTTTGCTTAGATTCCTTTCATGGTAGAGAAACCCATCAAAGTCTGTGCAAAGATCTAGCCACTACAGTACTTGTTGACTCAATGGTACCTTTGCATATTTTACCATTCAGGAGCACAGGATGGCATTTTTCTGCTGAGGAAGTAGTATAGATTTTCTCCCCTGTTTAATATTATCCTTATCCTAATATCATCAGACATCTCTGTGAGGTTCTCAAAATCCTTTTGTCATGTCCTCACTGGTTGCACTGAAATTTTAGGAACACGTAATTTCTCTGAGTCTACTGGTTCAATGCCAACATCAAATCTCGTCAGTTCCTACCTCCTGGCTCAGTGTTTGTCTGCATTCCCAGCAAAATTTGCCCAAGATCTGAGTGTGGAAAAGTTACACTGATATGGAGGACATTTATGGATATGAAAATACAAAGTTTTAAGAACAGATTATTTGGTGATTTTGTAGGGAAAGAGCTTGTGCTGAGAACACATAGAAAATTAGCTGGTAAGCTCGGTTCGTAAATAGTTACCAGGTAGAAGTCACATAGGTAAGATGTATGATATTGAAACTCAGCAAAGTAGGACTTAGGTATTGTTAAAACTTGATAAAGCAGAACTTTGTGGTTTGTGAGCCAGCAAGAACAAGGCTTGTGGTTTTGGCCAGGGCAAACTAACCTGGAACTATCCAAATCCTTACTGCACCTGCCCCGCAGGAGGGGTCAAAAGAAGGCCACTGGGAGGAAGACTATGGCCTTCATCAGAAGACCCCAGCCCACGACCACCAGAGGGGACTGCACAACCGCAGAAGGATTTTCTAGCTCATTTTAATAGGAAGCGAGGTTAGGCGGGGAAAGGCTCTGAATATGTATGGCCGTATCGGGTAACACAATGAGTATGTAACTTGTATATACCAAACATAAACATAGATACCAAACGGAACACTGGAGACAGCGTGCGCGCCTTCGGAGGAGAGATCCCCCACGCGCCCGGCGCTGCATAAACACACCTACTTTACAACTCACGGGCTGTAGAGTCGTCTTTCCGCAAGTCAACATGCCTGAAAAACATTGTTCTTTAACTTGTTTTTCCCTAATTTTTGAAATTCAGAATGACGAAAAGAGTTGCAGAAATTCCTTCAAATATCATCGGCTTCTAACAAGGAAAGAACCAGTGTCCTGCGAAAGGAAGAAGGAAATTTATTACATTTACATCGTCATACACAATAGGAGTCCTCAGGAACTTTGAATGATAAAATTGCAAAGAGTGTCTAGTTAGAGACACAATCCCATAGGGAATATTTGAAAGGAACATTCAAAGTAAATACTATGTAAAAATTTAAATTACAAAGTTTCGTTTGTTTGTTTTCCTTTTCTTTCTTGAAGAAGTGAGTAAGTCCTTTGAAATCTTGTTTCATTTTAGACTTCACTAGAGCACTGGCAGAGGCAACAACTGGAAGGCCAGACCAAGCCTTTGATTAGAGGAAGGTGTGAGTTTTTCTGTTTTAACACCACTGTGGGTTGTGTAGGAAACTATAGGCCTTGAAGGAAAAAATGAAGAATTTTGGAAGAAAAGCCCCTGTTTTTAAACTTGAGCTAGGAATGGTGGTGCCTGGTTAACTCTCTACTCATACAATCAGCACTGATGCATCTCTAGTGGTTCAGGGCAGCTAGTGGCCATGGCTTGTCTGTTTATCCCAGACCCATGGTGGACCTCATACTGATAAAACAGAGCACCTGTGATGATTACAAAACTGGCAAGAGTGGAAAATACTTGGGAATGTGGTTTGAGACAAACCACAGACACTGTAAGGTTGACCAATAGGACACTGCAGATTAGATAAAAAATTTGTACTGTATAAATGTGTACCTATTCATATGCTTTCACTCTTTAACAAAGTATTGACTTCAGTTTAATCTAGATTTTATTTTACTAATTATACACACACATACACAAATATATCTATATATTCCTGAGACTTTCTCAGCTTTCCTGAAAGCTGAGCCTAATCCTAAGGTGATTTAGCTTGTCTTATTTATAGGAGCTGCGCTTTTAGTTGAACTGGGTATAGACTTTCTTCTGGAATAGAATTGTTTTCCTTGTAATTCTGCAACATTTTTCCATTAGATAGTAATCCCTTTCTTGACTGTTTTCCCCTCTCATGTGGTGTTATTTATGAGTACTGCAATGCATGAATATTTTACATTTTCCTGTTTCTGATTGTATTGTTCTTTCCTTATTGTTAACCAGAATTTACTTTGAGGAGCTGACAGCAGAAATTTTTGGCGCCATTGTTAATATAATATTGAGAGGCTGAAGATCTGTTGATCTCTATCACAACGTCTTAGAAATTCTTTTCCTCTTCAAATTCACTTCCTCTTCTTGGCCAATTTGCAGTCCAGTGAGCCAACTTTTCAGTTATTTCATATTTCTGCACCTTAACCTTTGATGAAGTACTAAGCTTAATGCTTTTTGAAGTTGTGAGTGCTTCATTCTATTTTTGCTGAATCCTGGAGGATTGAAAATTCTGCAGAGCAAGTCAGGCTGTTTTTAGCTTTTTAATAGTTTTTATTTTTATTTATACAGAGTTGCTTTTCTCAACAACAAATAAATTAAAGATTTTAATACCACTAAGATTAAATATCACTAACAAAATTATGCTTTAATTAAATATCAGGATTAATTCTTGGGCCAAGAAAACNAAAAAAAAGAAAAAAAAAAGTCAAACTCTGCATATCTTCTGCAGAAAAAGAAGGGAAAGAACACAGCCAAGGCTGCAGGTCCCTGATGCCAAGCTCTGGGCTCTTGGCCTCTGGCTGCTGCCGTGGTCCAAGTGTTCAATGGTAGCAGTGGCCACGGGCACAACTCCCCTGGGAGCTATGTGGTGTTTGCAGTGCAAGTTCAGAATGTTTGCTTCCTGGTGTGTGTGGAGCAACTTCCAGCAGCTGTGATTCCTAGTGCCAGGAATCCCCTAGCTGGGAGACAGTGAGGACTTTATAGCACAGCTGGTGAATTTGAAGGGAGATTTTCTATGGTAGGCTCTCCTTGTGGCTGTGGAAGACTACAGAACTCTTCTGGAGGGAAGATCTTGTTCTGCTGCCTTTTCCTGCCCCATCTGGGGCTAGAACAGCTTAACAGCTCAAGACAATAGCACAGAGCTAAGAAAAGTGGGAAGCTGATGGGTTTCAGGGTGTGCTTGTCCCTGAACTCTATTAAAGAGCTCTGGGAAGTAGAGAGAGCAGTGATGGTCACAGCTTTTAGGTTACCTCTCATACACTTAAAATCATGCTAACCTAAACCTGGTTTATTTATAAATTAATATCTTTGATCTGAAAGCTACCTGAGGCCCATCCTGCCTGTCTCCCCAAATTCCAGGTGTCAGTGTCACAGACTAATGGTCAGGCAGGAGGGAGAGTTGCTGTACTGCAGCTGGGGAGAAGGGTGATGTGTCAAGGCTGGGCTATGCTCCCACAAGCCTAGAGCTGGTAGAACTGTCCATCACCAGTGCAGGTGCTGCTCTCCAAGCCTGACCATGCAAGAGCTGCACTGGGCTGACGAATCATCTCCCATACTTTGTGTTAATCCCATCTTTCCTGCTGCAGTTGCACAACTTGACATAATGGGACTTGTGGGAACTGAACTGCAGTCCTCAGCAGTGCCTCCTGAAAACACTGCCTCAGTCTGAGCTTGTGTGTTTTAAACAAGGTCTTTGCTCTGGAAATCAGGGTGACTTCAGGGTATGTGTTCAGGGGGTTTGGGAAGGATTTATTGTTCTTTCTGGAATCAAACTATTTCCCATCTTCCCTGAAAACATCCTAATTCAACTCTTCTGGTGAAGGATCATGGACATGGTGGCTATCAAAGCTTGTGTTGGAAGCTTGTTCACTGTCTCACATCCCAAGACAGAACTAGAGGGATCCCAGCAGAGGGAGGGCTCTTGGAAGGGATGGGCAGAAGGAGGCAGAGAACAGAAAACTGAGATTTAGTAACATAATAACAGTATGTTAAGGGGATGGTTTATAGCATTTGAAATTTTGCTGAATCTGATGTAACAAAAGGATTGTAAAATGAAATTATAAATCACCTTTTTCATTATTTGCTGTTGGTCCCAATGGCTTTTGTTGAAAGTAAATATTCATTGTTAATTTTGGTACTGGCCAAAAAAATATCTTTCAGCAAATCGTTGTTCTTATTGCAAATTCTAGAGTATTTATGAAAATGAATCAGTCAGCTGGAAGAGTTGAATTCAAATGTGAAATGAGCCTGTGTTAGGTATAGCCATACACAGAAATTATGTGCACTCTGCCATAAATTATGCAGGTGTTTAGGGCTGAAATGCTGAAATACATTTCATTGCATTTGGAAGATTTCAATGGCCTTTCACTTGCATGCTTTGAAAGATGGCTAATTATTCAGATCTATTTCGTGGAAAAGATGGCTAGAAAGAAATGTATAAATGCCCTAACAATGAAGGTTTTGTCATTATTTTGCTATTGTTAAACAAGTTAAAAGTTTACCATAAGAAGACCTATGAAGGTAAATCTTCACCCCCATAAAGATATCTCTAGATGGGCAAACAGATCAACCTAATATTTTTGAAATTCCATGAACTAATGATGGATTTTGGACATCATTATTCTAGAGAAGTGTATTTTATTCTGTTTGCAGTGAAAATATTCTGTAGTCAGTAATCCCTTGCAGTACTGACTCACCAGCAGTGATCTTAATTCCCTCATGCATTTGTCCATTTTCCATCTTCACCCACCTTCAAAATGAACAGGCAACTCTATATAAAATTAAAAAATCAGTTTCCTGAACAAATTTTCATCTTTTCAAGAAAGAAAAAAGTGTTTTTTTTTTTTCCTTGGGTTGATACAGAAGAACCTCCCATATCACATAGCTGAAAATTAATGTGCTGATATATGCAGAAGAGGGAGTGCATTTTTGACAGGTTGTGTTTCAGTCAAGAGAAGTAGGCAGCAGTATATAGAGCGGAAAGCAGCAGCCTAGGAAACCATGGTGATCTCTTAGGGTGATGTCCCTTGCCATCCCTGCTTTCTCAGTGTTTAATCTGTCATGGTTCATGAAGCAACATTTTAAAACCAGCAAAGTATCTTCCTACCATTGTTCCCACTGACATCTCTCCTGGAACCTCAACTGTTGGAAACCTTTTTCTAACGTCAGGCCTGAATACATTAAGGAACATAACTTAATGTAAGGAAATAAAAAATGACTGTTCCTGCTCAGCCTAGAGCTCTTTCCAAACAAGCAGTGCATTTCTGCTGCAGTCAGAGTGAGGTGGCTCTTCTGCAGGAGCACTCCAGCAAAGAAACAGTGTTTCCTTGGTGCATTCTCCCCACTCTTTCTGGTTTTGCCCCCGGAGAAAGATACTGGTTTGGGCAGAGACCTCCTGAACACTGAATACAGCCTGTGGTCCATTATTTAGGTAATACAGTCCTATGTAATTACTGTGGCAGGAACTGTTCTTCTTAGACTATACCATGTCTCTATAGACTATACCTCCTTTCCCAGAGGCCAAGTGGTGTTTTTCTTGCTGATACTGAGTTCTGTCTTATTTCTAGGGGAGTACCACTGAGACTGCTAGCAGGTCACACAGGTAAGGAAATCTTGGATGGGAATTTTGCATTTGAACTTCAGAATTTATTTCACTCAGCATGTTGTAGCCTCTTGTCTTTCTAAACAGGATTCCACTTTTTATTCCAGACTGTAAGGCTAATTATTTTCAATTTATTTGCACAGCCCTGCATTTGCCATCTATTATTCCTGAAATATAAAATGATCTAAATTCTTTTATGTCTGGCTGCACTACCTAATTATTCCTCATTTGTTTTTATTCTCTTCCAATTTAGTGTCATCTGCAAAGCTGGAAATCATGTTTTCATATCATAATTAGACCTCTAAGAACCTTAGAAAGCTGCTTGGTGAATAAGCATGCAAAGGGCTTTTTTTTTCCCTTCTTCTATTTTCATTTTAATGGAGATTTAAACTGAGACAATAAATTAGAAATGCATGAAATGATGAGCTAAAAACTTTAAGTTGTTTGCCTGTGGGCCATAATGTTGCAACAAACAGAGGTGATATGAAGAAGTACTTAGGATAAGAAAGTTGGCTAGGAATGACAGATAAGGATGTTGAAGATGAGCTGACGTGGCCCAGCTGTGCTGCATTAGAAGATGTGCTTGTTTGGGCAGTGTATTGCTGATATTAGGAGCCTGAAAGTTCCTCTTTTGCCCCAGCTACATCTAGCCTATGTGTAGAGAAGTCAATTAGGAGCTGTGACTTTGATGCAGACAGAATTTTCTACCTTAAGGAAGTAGTTTTCTGCTTCCAACATAAAGATTATCTCACCTTTAAAATATGATTTATAGTATTTCCTGCACCTTAGAGATAACAGAGAAGATATTAACACATTTATAGTATGACAGAAGAGGGCTCCTTTTCTTGTGTTGCTTAGTGTAATGTAGCAGCAATCAACCAGTCTGACATTTTCTAAAGCCAGAAAGGCAGAGCAACTCAGTAGCCTTTGCTTCAGTCATCTGTATATCTGGAAGTCTCTATCAGAAATAGAATGAGCACCATGTAGTATCTGTCTTTTTTTGTCTCCCTTTCACTCAAGTTGTAGCAGTTCAAGCAGTATTTCAAGATGTTACAGAGCTGTTGGCAATTCAAGCCAGATCCCTTTCACCCCAAACCATTCCATGATTCTGGTCTATTTTAAAATTTATAAAGAGAACAAGAGAATCACTTTCTTACAAATAAGCAAATAAAAAAACAAAGCAGGTAAAAGATCTCTCTCCACTGTACCTATTTGAGTCAATGTTCTTCTGAACAAGACTAATTTTGGGAACTGCAGCCCTCTCAGAAGAGGAGCAAATCTGATGGACCAAGCAGTACAGGTTCAACCCTGAGGCCACAGACCCTGTACAGACCCTGGATTGCTCTTCATTTCCAGGTGGAAGAGATCATCTGCACTATCAGCAGGGAATCCCAGAGTGTTTCTGTGCAAGTTCAGAAAGGTGCAGACTTTGTATTTGTGCCAGTAAGTTGGCTGTGATACCCTCCTCTTTCCACTTCAGACAGTGCTTAGAACAGGGAAGCTGCATTAAATTTCTCCCCCATGTTCCATGCCTTGCCCTTATTGTGAGAAATCATAACATTTAGGGACAGGCCATAGGATATCAGCCACAGCTCGATATTGGATGATTTGTTGCTCTTGCAAAACCTGGCATGAAGAGTGAAGCTTATTGTGCAAGGACACTTCCATTGGCAGTGGGTGCAACAATGATTTTGTGAATGAGATTGGGAAGGCCATCACACTTGTGGAATCCATCTGGTGATCCCAGCATCTCTGGGCCTGATTCTGACTTCCCCAGTGGTTTCAGTCAAGCATAGCCCCTTCAGAACAATTGCACTGGTGACAGTGTTGAAATGAGAGATCAGGGTCATGTCAGATCTGCCAGAAGGGACAGATTTTTTAATTGCTGTCTGTGGGGTTTTTTTGGCCCTCACTTTGTAGGCACATTTAATTAGAGATGCAACTTAAGTCATTTATATGTCTTACTGACTGACAGATATATTGGTTAATGTCCTAGGTGCAAAATTATGCCCACAGTTATTTGCAGCTGTTGTTCTGAGGCAGCAGAAGGAATGCATAGGGGTGGCACTTCAGCAACTTTATCTCTTCTCTCTAGGATGCCAAAAAAGAAGTAAATTTAAAAAAATCTAATTGATCCTAATAGGATAAGATATTTAAATGTAGTTATTAAATATCATCTCTGCAGGACATGGTTAAGGGCATTTGTGTAATGTAACTTCATATTTTTCTCTAAATCTATGAGAATTTACTCTTAATTGTAGATTCAGCTATAAATTTAAAAGTTTTTGAGTGGCTTGACTTTAGATGATAACACTCCTGCAAAATCAGGGATGTTCCTGGATGAGTGAGTAATTTATCTTGAAAAGTAAAAATGTTCATAAGATGTTGCAATGAACACTTTAAAGTCTGACTCTGTTTCTGTAGAGATCACACTGAATATGGATTAAATTGTTCTTTGATTGGATGATTAGTTTCCTAAATCTAACATAGATTTTCTATTCCTTCATGAGATGACTCAAAGATTTCAAAGGGAGTTAATTAATTAAAAATCACAGATTTCAGAAAAAAAAATTCTATTAAACATCAGCACATGCCTAATTTTTTTTTTTTTTTTAAATTCTGGAACACTTTCAAGCATATCCATTATTTCTTCAAACATTTAGAATAATTCTCACTGAGGCTCAATACGTTACAGCTATCTGGATGTTATTCATATGTCATTAAAATGATAAGGCAACTTTAATAATTTAAGAATTGTGCAAAAAGAAAAAAAAAAAGGAAGGTGGATGAAGACACCTGAAAATGCCATCTGAATTATATAATTTTCAAGCTTGGAAATAGAACTTTATTTTTATGGTGACAAACAACATCTGGATAAATGTTTATCAGCAGAATTCTCTGGTTTTGTTTCCACCATTATTCCATTACTTTTCCAGTTTACCACAGCCCATACTGTTTGTGAGACAACACTGAAATATAGAGAAGGCAAATACCAATGTATGCAATGCCATTTTTTAAAAGAATCAGCACACTGTTTTTTCCTTTATACTGAACTTGTAGTGGCATAAATGTTACCCTAAAGTCTATGGTCCATAAAATTCTTATAAGAACTGACTTTGAGATAGTAAAAAAAGTGACTTCAGGGGGACAACTTAAGAAGAGATCCCTCCTTAAATCCAGTGTGCCCTGTCAAAATCTCCCAATATTGACTTGGCCCAACTGAGTCCTGAATGTCTTGTTTTCCTCCATTCCATTGAGCCAAAGTTGATGGATGAAGTTTGTGGTCCTTGTGAGTGATGTGGCTCCAGTGCCATCCCCGAGGGGGTGGCAGTGCTGGCTGTAACCCTTCCAAACCCTCCGAGGAGCTGAGCATCTGTGGCTCAGCTGCTGTGCAGTTCCTGGGGAAATGCTAGCACAGAGGTGTTTTTTATAGTAAGAATTTGTCCTATAATTCCAGTCCTATCTTTGCCTGTATTCCCTCACCCCTATCTACCCAGCACTACTGAAAATATAAAGTGCTATAGAGAGCATAAAATCTCTGACTTTCTACAAATTTTATCTGCAAATGGTATTCAACATAATTAAGAAGGAATTACAGCAAATTCCCACATTACAGCTGGATTTAGTGGAAAGGGCTGTGGAGTAGTTTTGAAGGAATTGGTGTTTTCTTAGGCTCTTTGTGATGGAAGTTCCTTCAGATTTCATGGCTTTGTCATGCTTGAAATCCTGTGTACTGCGCTGATCAGCCATAAACTGCTCCTTATTTGAAATTAAATGCGTAGAAGTTGAAATTGTTCTATGTGTATACAGACATAAGTAGCTCATCTTTGGCAATGCTCAGATTATTTATACTGCAGCTGCAGCAAATTTGAGTTGCACCAAATGTAGCTCTCTAAATGTCAGCTTGATTTTCTCAAGACCTACTTTTCACTTGTTATAAATATTACTTGTTACAGATGCTAAAACTCTTCAAAAGAGGAATGTCAGTCTGGTGCAGAAATATGCATTGTAACAGGACATTTATTTATATTCTTCAAAGAAATTGCCAAAATTACCTTTGTTATATGCATTTAAGGATTTTGGGATTGTGGAATTCACCTTCTCCATCAGTAGGTACACGCAAATTTCCCGTAATTTCTGATGACTGCAGTTAGTGTTAATGTAAACGTTTGGTACATATATATATACAACATGGCAATCTTTTCTAAAACTAAATTAATGCAATCAAGTCTAGGCAGTGTCAATGTAAAAGCTGAAAAAGGAGAAAAAAAGAAAGAAAATATGAATGTCAATTTACATAGACTTTTTTTCAATTATATTAAATTTTTATTGTCTCCCAAATATGTCTTTTTAGTTTTAATAACAAAAGCAAAAAGATAATTCTCTGTTTATAATTTAAGAACTTCAGTTGCTGACAGGAAATGAGATGGTCCATAATTCAAAGCTTAAAAGTAAAAAGGAGAATCCAGCTTTTTTTTTTTAATACTCAGAAAGCACTGAGCACAGTCTCAGTTCAAATTATTTATTCATTGAGACAAATAAAAGGTTCAACACTGTATATAAGAGGTGGATTAAAATAATATTGATTGCAATTTTCTTGACAAATAACAAAGCAAAAACGAGAATTTGCATTCATGTGGAACAGATCAGTCACATTGGGAAGAAAAATGACCTATCTTAGAAAACAGCTTCTAAGTAGGCAGGTAACTCCTAAACTTCAAAGGGTGTTCTTTCTCCCATCATGCAATTACAGCCAAATATTTTTGCTTGGTTCAGGTGAAAAAAAAAAAAAAAGTCTGTATTCTCTGCTGTAGAGTTTTAAAGACTCTGTTGTCTGTCTTATTACTGTGGATGTTAATTCCACAATGGGGCAGTGGCAGTGTGACAAACCTTGCCCTTCTGCAGCTGGCACTGTCAGATTACATTGATCTTAGGTACTGTTAGTTTGTGTTTTCTTTTCTGACCAGTCAGCTTTAGTTACCTCAAGCCTTAGCTTCACTTTTTTGTGATCAAGAAGTTAGGGTTCTAGAGTGAAAAAAGATATTTTTCATTGGATTTTCAGTGGTTGCCTTAGTTGCCTAAACAAGGGACTGTTAGAATGGGGTGGTATAATGGAATAAATGTCAGTTTGGGCAAAGCTCCACAGCAATTGCCCTAGTAATTTGGAAGTTTTCTTGCTTCATTTATTCATTTCTGAAATACTACCAAACCATTTCATTGACTATTTTAAGAGTCTAATTTTTACTGATCTCACAGATCACTCATTGAAATCTTCACCAGTTACATCAACACATATCATCTTATTACCATGGTTTTGTTATTATAACTTCAGTTATGATTCAGTACTACTCAAAAACAATTATAGCCATGTTTGTGACTCTTCTTGGCCATCCCCAGACTCAGGAGGAGTCAGTGGTTGGTGCCTCCTGGAGGGGTGATGCAGAGTGGAGCTGAGCCCCTGAATACTCTGGGGCACATTCTAGGAGCCAAACTCTGTTCCATGTAGTCTGGAGTGAATTTTTAGCTATTATAGTTAGCCAAGTGTTCTGTACAAATCAAAGCAGAAATTGCTCTTTACTTTAGGTTCAAGCATAGAAAAGAAATAATTCATTTTGATCTTTAGTAAATATTCTGATTTAATTTATGAGAATTGAAAAAGCTTGTCATGTATTCATCAGTACCAGCCCTTTTACCTATGCAGAGTTAAGATGCAGAAGACCTGCAAAGAGATGAGAATAATTTATAGAAGAGATGGAAAGGCAAGAGAAAAAGAAATCAATTCAGCTAGAATATTCCAAAACAACTCCATGTTCCCCTGGAGGACCAAGTACAAGGACTTTGAACATTTGTGTGAGCTGAGGGACATAATATGAATTAGATCCACTTGAAAGGGTGAAAAAGCATCACTACTCTATCCAGTAATACCACAAGTCTTCAGCTTTTGTGGTTGATGTTATTAATGCAGCATCTGTCTTTCAATAAGTAATGTTTACATTTCAATTGTAGCTTCCAGCTTGAGCTCACAATTCACATTTTTTTGTGAAATTCCATTGCAGTGAAGCCCAGTTTAAGTCTTTCTCTCAAGTCTGCTATGTAATCTTGATCTCTTAAGCATATTTTCTTGCTCTGGTATTCTCTTATTAGATTCAGGATATTATGACATTTTCAAAATGCTATTTATAACTTAACATTATACAATGTCATGAATAATCAAAAGCATAGAGAGATGACAGAGAAAAATCCCATTTATATGATCTTTCCAGGTCACATTTCTGAGTTTCACTTAAAATGTCTTCTTTAGGAGCTAAAATTGCCTTTTTAGTGAATGAAACATGGAAAAAAAGAAGTTAACAGAAAATGGTCATGAACACTCAATAGCTTTATTGGCACAAGTTGTCAAAGTTCAGAGGTAAGTGGTTTTGTCACAGTTCAGGACAAGTGTCCAGCCCACACTGTGACCCAGTGTGTGAGGAAATCACCCCAGCTGGCATTTGCCCTTTTAGGGCCTTGGTACAAAGCTTCCCTGAGCTTTGGAGGGGTGCTGGGAGGGGAGGAGTTAACATCTGACTTGTCTTGCTGACCATGCAGCTGATTGTACATCTGACTAGGGAGAGAAGCAGACCTGTAAATCATGCTGCAATTTGCAGCATAAGGGTGCCAGGAAGCTTGAAACCCTGCTCTTCCCTCCACTCCTGAAATACAGACCCCCTACAATGGGCTCTTCTTGCAGGACCTACAGCTTCCAACCATGCCAGTGCACCTGGCAGCTCTGCCCTTTCCCCTGCCCGTGCTGCACCAGTGGGATCACACAGGGAGCAATATCCTGGCTGTGGTCAGGGGAGCAGTGGATGAGAAGAGGAGAAATTCAGAGCTGTAGCAAGGCCACAAAAGCACACAACAGGTGGAGGCATGACTTCTGACGTGTCATACATAAGATGGTAAGGCACAAAAGCAGGCAGGTGAGGCACACATCAGTGGTTTCAGCACCTGCCAGCTTTGGTGCCCATTGGTATAGAAGAATTTAAATGCAGTACATCAGTAAGTATGTTGCCTGACAATGCTGACATTCATATACCTGCATGTATATCCTCCTCTGTTCCAGCTGCTGAAACATTTCATGTGTCTGAATGATCAGAAGCATACAGTATTACATGTGTAAAAGAAGTAATTAAATAATTGATAAGTTATAGAGATTTAAGTTTTGGTCAAAGAAGGGATTTGATACCATGTAATATTTGGAGGCTTGTGGCAACATCTATGGCCCTGAGTTGGAGTTGGAGGTTTCCTATACAATGACAAAGAAAGAATGTATGATCCATAGTGGTGTGCACAACCATTTGCATTAAGAGAGCTGAGGCAGCAAAAGCAAAGCCCTGAGGACTCACTCGTTTTAAATCCCCACCCTTTGGAGGCTTACGTGCTTAACTGCATTTCTCTGCATGCATCTCTCTCCACACATGATTTACAGCCACGAAAGTGGGAACTTAATCCTCCTCTTCACAGAAAAACACACAGAAAAACAGATCTTTTCTTTTAAATGGGAACCAGAGCAGAAGTAGGTGGTGATTCCTCTCACCTCCTCCTCAGCCCTTTCAAGAGGACACCTTGTTTCAGCCCCTTTTGCTGCTTTTACAGGCACAATCTGACCTGGAAAGTTCCCCGGCACAGAGACTGTTGGGGAGGCTGCGTACTTTCAAACTCTGCCCCAGAAAATATGGCAGATTGTATAAAAGATTTAACGTGTCAATGAGCTACCAAGTGGGAGTAGGAGTGAGTGTAACTGATTTTGCAGTGTGGTGGTTAGATCACTTCCATGGATTTGGAAGACTCTAGCCTATGCTTCAAGGACACTTTAGTTATATTGTATTACTTAGTCAGGGACTAATATATAGGACTCTTTGGAAACAGTTTCCCTAGCCAGCTTCCCTACAGAGCCAAACTTGCGTCTTCATCTCTGTCCCAATTAATGCAAAAATACTCCAAAATATCCTAAATTAAATACCTAAGAAAATTAAAATGCAAACTGATACATTATTCATTTCTTCCGGAAAATTTTGGAGACTGATCAAAATAATTTAATTAGTTACTTCATTGTGAAAAAGGTTTTAAGAGCCAATTAAACAAAGCAAGCAGGGAGAGCTACAGGCTTGAAAAATAGAAGCAGTAAAGTGAAATACTATTCTAAGGAAAAAGGTGGAGATGACAGTACATGAAAGGGAAGTGATCTGCAGATGAAAGGCACAATGGCAGTAAGAGACACACCGTGAAGGTGATAGCATGAACTGATGGGGGGTGCAAATGGGATCAGTGCAAACTGGCATCGACTCACAGAGTGGCACTGCTTGGAATGAACAAGCTTGCATTGATTGCAGCTGTCTCAAACAGGGACTTGCTACTGCTCAGGTAATGATCTAATTGTGGAGACAACCGTGCAAAACTCATCTAGCACATATATAGGTATATAAAAGTCTATGTATTGTAGTTTGGATATCAAATGCTCATCTTGCACAGTGATGGGACATGCTGTAAGATTTCACAGTAACAACTGTCTCCTTGTGCACTTTGATGGTTTTATTGTTGTTGGTAGTGTAGTTAGTTTCTCCAGACCCCGTACATATTGCACAGATACATTTCTTCACCCAGGTTCTCTCTTTCTGCATATCCACAAAACATTTACCAGAGAACATTTAGTGAAATGATATAAAACGAATAACACAGGATCTATCAACCGGCTTAGGTTGGAAAGCACCAGACGTGCTTTGTACCTGAGCAGTGTGGAAAAAGATCAGAATTGAAAAGTTCTAGTTTTACCATGTGTGTAATATCAAATACATTGGGCCAAGCTCTGCCAACAGCATGGAGTTTCACAGCTGTCAGTTTGCACTACAGGCATGAACAGGCTCATGTATGTCATGCATCCTCTTATTCCAGTGCTCTCCCCTGCTAGAAGTGCTGCTAGGCCTGCAAACTTTTGCCTCCCTCTTACAACACCCGACATCACATGCATAGACCTGGTAGTGTGAAGCAAATTTAGAATTTCCCCCTTTCTGTATATGTCATTACAGATGGCTACAGATGGTTCTGTTCTGTACAATGGTCTGATGCAGGAGGTAGAAGCTCTCAAAGTGTACGCTTACATATGTGGAAAATATGTGAATGTCAAGTGTAAGCTAGATTGCTTGGACCAGATAACCCAGACTTCACCTCACACTCAATAAAATTATTTATGGAGGAAGAAGATTCTTCATATGAAAAAGGGAGAGTTCTTGTAGCTACAAGGAAGGCTGGAGATATTGATGATAAGCAAAATTTAGACTTTAATGCTGGTAATAATAATGCTAATTAATGACATTAATATGGTAAAAAGAAATGGTTTTATAAGCATAGAATATGTAGAATGGTCTGTCACACCTAGCTTGCAAGGTCATAAAGCAATGTGAATAAGAGCCTTTGTTAGTAAAGAATGTATTTCAGAGAACTCAATGTGTTTTCTCTTCCATAGTATAGGCATTTCTGAAAAAAGCTGAAGGTCACATCTGGAAGATGAAAATGTATTTTCCCACAGAAGGTATTAGAAGGTTTATGATTAAGCTAGAGCACACTGTTAAGTATATGGAACCATTACATTTTGACAAGGTAACTGATCTAGATGAATGACA
The DNA here is from genome assembly GCA_013400775.1 of Chaetops frenatus. Classification (NCBI taxonomy): domain Eukaryota; kingdom Metazoa; phylum Chordata; class Aves; order Passeriformes; family Picathartidae; genus Chaetops; species Chaetops frenatus. Next base: position 26,286 of record VZTR01016420.1, on the reverse strand, counting down.
TTCACAAATTCCAGAGAAATCATTAGGGTAAAGTAAGAAAAGCCTTTAGAATACCTTTTTTTCCACACCTTGTTAACAGCTAAGGAAACATCAAAAGACAGAAAGAGGGTAGTAGTTTTTCTGCAATTTTGGGAGAAGTTGGAGGGAGAAATAAATGGAATTAGTTCAGCTATTTAGAGCATGGTGCTGATAAGGCCAAGGTCATGGGTTCAATCCCTGTATGGGCTGTTAACTTAAGGGTTGGACTTGATGATCCTTGTGGGTCCCTTCCAATTGAGAACATTTTGTGATTCTCTGGATGTGTAATATGGAAAGAAAAATTGCTGTTGTTTAAAGACCAGGCAGTCAGGCTTGATGAATGTGCAATATTTCTGTGTGGACAGTCCTGAATAGTCAAAGAAAAGTAAACTAAAGGACAAGTGCTTGGACATAGGAGTCGCTTGACATTATGTCATATGTATACACACACAAAACTGATTTCTCTAAAAAGCTAAGCTGAGTTAAACATTGAGGACGGATGAAATTAATTTTAAGTTAATTTAGGAGAAAAAAAATAAAGGATGTAAACTAAAGGGGAATACTTTATAAGAAGAGATGAAACAAATGAGGCAGAACTAGTGGTCAAAGCTGAACATCACTCTGGTATACAAGATGGAGGTTATTGAAAAGAACAGATTTTGCAGGAAAAAATAAGAATAAATGCAGAAACATGTCTGTATAAAGACAAAATAATGTTTTTAATATTATGCTGGTAGGAAAGAAGTAGTAAAGTTTAAAGTACTAGAGGAATGCAATTAAACCTACCCCCAGCAGCAGAACACAGAATGTCAATCAAGAGTTAGAGCTGGACATACATATAATAAACTACCTGCACAATGCTTACCAAGATAAAAAATATAGAATACTCAATTTCCACATATAAGCGTACTTATACCTATATGTAATATAGCTATATGGCTGTACCTGTATATAATATAGTTATTCTCTTAAGTGCTAAATCCATACAAGACAAACTGATGGAGAAAGAGGAATGATATTCTGCTGAACTCTGAAGCTTAATGTGCTGTGCAGAGTATCCATCTATCTCTTTTATTTTGCTGAGGATCATTCATAGAATCATAGGATCATAGAATCATAGAATAGTTTGGGTTGGAAGGGACCTTTAAAGGTCATTTAGACCAATACCCCTGTGGTGTGCAGGGACATCTTCAATTCATCGTCCTACCATCCCTGTCATGTTTCTGTTCTTTGAGCAAATAATCTCCAGGTAGAATTTCACAGTTCTTTAATATAGCTGCAGTTTATTTTTGAGGTTAATCTGTGTCAAGATTGTACTGCTCCTTTGATTTTTGAATGGTAGCCTTAGGTTGTGGGCAGAATCAGAAAAGCATTGTGCACAAATGGTGCACTGAGCATAAGCAATGCAGTTCAGTCCAAGTGAAGTAACAATAAAGCCTTTAGACCATGTCATATTTTCATCTTCATGCCACATATGTCACAGATAAATGATTTTAACAATACAGAAGAGAATTCTGCCATGTGTTTTAGTATGCATATCTTTCTGCTTGTAAAGCCCCATACTTCTGTACAGTAAGATCAGCTGTGCTGAGTGAGTTATCCCTGCAAACAGGAAAAAGAGCTTTATACAGCTCTCTAAAATTAGGTATAAGATCAGCTTGTCTCTTATAAAAATGTCAGAGTTTCAAGTGCCAATTTCTCACAGACCTGCAAGGTCAGAAAAGGATGGAAAATCATACATGGGAGCTGGGAATCAGCTCTTGCAAATATTGTCATGTGAAGCCATACTTGCTCTCCCTGAAGGACTATGCATTATTGAATTTCACAGCTGTGGTGGTTTTGGGAATAGGAAGGATGCTGCAGATAGAGAAGTGAAAACTTCTTATGATATATGTGCAGAAATAATTTCAAGGAAAGAAATACATACTCTGGTGGTTGCCATTTTTATAAGTTTTTAGAGTTTAAAGCTGAGTCCCTGGCTTCGACTGTTAAGTGCATCCCAGATAATGAGGAGTGGGCAGAAGAAAATAATATCTAGTCTGAGCTGTAAGTGTTGTTGGCAGTATGCACATGCTGAGCTGATGTATCCACAGGTTCAAATTCTCTTCAAAAAACTTATTCCATAGCTCATATAAGTTTCAAATATACTTTATTAAAATTGCTGTCCAGAAAAAAAAAACAAACCCCAAAAACAACATCCCTTCTTTGTGAAAGGTATATCTCACAATTAAAACTGCTTGAGCAGTGAGATTGCCCACTGCTTTGTCTTTACATTTCAATGTGTTTATTTATAGGAAGACAGTTTTTAAAAGCACACACAACAAACATGATTGTGCTCTCCAGGCAAATGCATAAGATGGACTAGAATCTCCATTTGTCTGTGCTGTGCATGCTCATTTAGATTATGGTAAAATGGGTATAAAACACTACTGGAACACAATGCAAATGATGTATGCCTCTTTGCAATGAGATAAACGATTATATGTGGTATTAGAGCCATAATTTTATGCCTGTTAGTCATCCAATTTTGATTAAGGGAGCATTTATTTTAAGAATAAGTCTGCACTGCTGTTCACATTTTCTTTCTCTAGCAAGTTGTATGTTAAAGAGCAGGACAAAAAGCAATTCAAGAATAGAACAGTTGGGACTGATGTGGTTCAGCACAGAGCTGAACCAGTAGAAGAGGTACCGAATGGAACTGTTGGTTACTGACTTCAAAGGTAATACGGGTTTAAATGTACTAGGGCCCTTGAGGTAAACACTGGGAGTTTCAATATTGCTCTTAAAATGCTAAAGTTGACATAGAATGTTTGCCACAGCTGTACATCTTGTGGGGTTTTTGGTAGTTCCAGAAGATTTTAACAATTGCATACGAGACAGATACTCTTGAACCAAGTCAAAATGAAATGAGGGAGGAGAGAGAGCCTTTAGCCAGTATCATACAAGAGATTTAAAAATTTACTGCTACCTCCTAAATCTCTCTTTTGCAAGTGTTATGAGTAAAATCAGGAAATTTTATTTTTTTTCCTTTCTAGGTAATTGAGTTGATGTAACACAGAGGAGTCATTATCCCTTCTGACAGGTAACTCAGAGCCAGAAGGAAGCATTTTTTAGATGGACCATGAGTAGAGGAGGGTGAACATGAGTGCCATATTAATTTCTATTTGGATTCAGGAAAATCCTGGCAGGTGAAAGATAAGGGGAGGAGGGTGTTGTCTTCTCTGAAGCCAGGAACTGAGTATGTGTTCACTGCCTTTATAATAGACTAGCTGATTCCCAGTGCTACCTGTCCATAAGCTTGTATGAGCACCAGAAAAAAAAAGACATCTCTAAGTACATCTGAATTTAAAGATTTGGTTCAACCATATGGGAAATGAAATACAAGTTCCCAACATATGGGATTTTGAAATAGAAGTTATCAGCTGAACTTTCTTTACATTGTATCTTAAGCAATCCACTTGCTCCTCTTATATGGAGGCCAGCTAAGCGGGGTGCAAAGTTCTTATCCTGGCTCACAAAGGAAATAATCCAATATAATTCAGGTATGTCAAATGATCTGTCTCTTGAAGGACGACATAACCCTTTTTAATAGAGGTGTAAGGGCTTTAAACTCCCAGCTCATGTGTCAGTCACAGTGAAAGTGCTGCAGAGGATCAGCCCACGGGCAGGGGATGTGCCCCAGGCCCCAGGATGCCGTGGCTCCCCTGCAATGGAGAGCCTGTGTGGAGGGTGAGCTCAGAGCTGGCTTGGGCAGCTTCTGCAGGCAAGACTCAAGCTTTGACAGCGAGATTCACTGCTTGGAAGATGTGACTCCTTGTTGAAGGGAGCAGGGTCCCTTGACGCCTACTTAATGCACACAGGTTCCTGGGAAATTTATAATACCAGAATTTTCAGTCCTGGCAGAGTGACTTAATATATATTTAAACCTACAACAGCCAGGACATATTTCATATCCTGATTTTCTTTTCCTCTAGATATTGCTACTGTTTCAGTGAGCCTGCAGGGCACATTTTCCTGAAAGACAGATATGCTTTTTCATGTAACACCCCATTAAGTAAAGCCCTTTAGCAAGGACAAAGAGCCTCTGAAGATCCTCTTCTGGCATAGGATGTTTACAGACTGAAACACAAAGCCAGATGTTTCACTGAAAAGCAAAAATATTCTGAAGTTTATGGTTAATCTGCTAACTGCCCTGAAACATTCTGTTTGTTTCAGTTTGATATTTCCCAAGAAAGCTTCTGATGCTTTTTCTTTAACCTCTTTCTGATGGCTTTGTCAATATCTTTCAAGCATTTGTTATTGTGGCAAGTATTCATACTTCAGGTATATGTAAATGACAAAGGTATTGGAAAAGAAAAGGGCTGCTATAGATATGCAAGGCTCTGACAGCTTCAAAATCAGTGAGCTGCAGGTGTAGAATAGTTGTATTGTGATGGGTTCCTCCTCCAGCTGTAGAAATAGGGGAAAATATGCACACAGTGGAGTGTCCACACAATAGTGTGGATTGTCAGGTAACTCTACAGAGTGGCAATTTGAGGTCAAAAGTAGCACCTTGGTGCAGTAGAGTGATTTCATGAGCCTTGTCTTTTCTCAACTTGCATATGTAGCTTAGTGAAGAGCAGCAGCAGTGGAAAAGGTGTGACTGACAGTTTCAATGTATTGCTTGGCTGCAGAGCTGTTTGAAACAAATTGTACAATATGGAGCTGGTGGCCATGGGATTGGTGTCGTCCTGATGGACATGTTCCACGTTCTTAGCTTTAGATCAGCCTTGAACAGCTTTTTTCAAATTTTTCTCTGCCTGCCAAAGTGTTCCTATCAGCCGTTCACAACTTCAGTGGAATTTATTTCTTTCCACCTACCATGCACAGGAAATTTGACTCAGAAAGATGAGATGCAAATATTATGCAGGATTGACCTTTTCATTTACAGGGTAACTAATTAGCTTGACAAGTAACACATTTAGTAAAATACGTATATATCATTAGATAATCCAGCCTACCTCTTTATGGTGGCTTCCTAAAATACATCTTACTTTTTTTGCTATTAACTGCAGGCTTGCTGTTGATTTCAATAAGAGCGGGACTACAGACTTAGACCAAATGCAGAGTAGCTTAGTGTGTAGTCTCTGATCTGGCAATCTCATAGTTACATCTTAAATTGTGCTTTGGCACCACAATGTAGTGCTGACTGAGCCTCTTTTCCAGTTCTGCCTGTTTTTGCTATAGGACAGGACACATGCGTGACATTTAATATGAAAGACATTAAAATAGAAATATTTTTAATGTAAATTTTGGAGAAAGGTAGAAATTTCTGGGGTAGACTAAACTCAGGTGTCAATCTGGATGTGACTTTAGGGTGAATCTGGGCAACTGGCTGGACAGATTCCTTTAACTAAACTACAGGCTGGTATTTATGGATAGGCTGCTGTGCTGAGGTCTGTGCAGGGGTTGTAATTTATATTGGTACTTCACTGCAACTAAGCAAAGAAAGACATGGCTGTGTTCATTTTTTACCAGGGTGACAACCTGCTGACCTTCAAAGGGTCTGAGGATGGGTAGTTGTGCCTTCCATTGAAGGAAGGAGACAGAAGTGGTTATGTAGACACAAGGGATTGAAACAAATGGCCAAGAATTTGACCCAAGTCTTCCAGGCCAACAGAAAGAAGTCATGTCAAAAATCTAAAGCCCACTCCTGATTGCCTTTGGGAGTCATTGATTGCCTTGAACAGATGTTCTCAACCACAGTTAACCTTGAATCCTGCGTGGTTTGGATCTGATGTAGGATGATTAGCATTCCCTAGCTCTGGACTGCAGTGTCTGCTTTTTGGTGCCACCTCACAGTATGGTGTGGCAACAGAGATAAATGGTGCCCTGCTGCAAATGGTATGCGGTGATACTTTGCAATTCTAATGAACCCATCCTGTGCTCTTCAGTGTCCTTTAAACCTTGACAATTAGGAAGAGTAAAGAAGGGGGACAAGTCTTACTAGATGGAAGGCAACAGGGAAGCAGAGGCTGTGAATGCCAACAACAAAGAGAGGGATTGAATTTCATACTGATACTTTGAATTGTCCTGTTCCCTTTCCAGATCTATTTTGGAAGATGCTTTTGTTTTTATTTTAAAATATATCAGTTAACTGCTTCACTGTTTTATATGCTTTTTATTTTAATCTGAACCTGAGCCTGATGTTGCCATTAAATTATCTGCTTTGTCCTTCTTTATTTATATTCCTCCTTGTCAATTTATTGCCTCTTTGCCTTTAATGAAGCAGGGGTGGCAGCTTTACAGATGGGAAACTAAATCACAGAGAAACTACGTGACTTTTTACATGACCTATGCACAGAAAATTAATAATCATTCTTATTTACAGGTGCAGGCACTACATGTAAGTACTGCAAGTAGTTTAGCTGTTTTGGCTGTGCTGATTTGGGAAAAGTTCAGATTTTATAAGAGAATGAATGAGACATTAGTGGAAATTTTCCTCTTTTCCTTACATTTTTGCTCATGGCGCATCCATTCAGTGAAGGCTTTATGTACCTCTGGGTCCTCTCCTGGCTACTATTGGGTTGGATTTCTCTCTACCAAAGTGCCATTATAATGCTGCACTAGTTTTGGCATTTGATGTGGTCCCCTGGCAGAGCTACTTCATGGAGCTCTCTTCATCCTCCCTGCTTTCTTTCCTTTTCCTTCATGTTGGCTTTCTTTCATCCCTCACAGGCTTTTCTCATGCTCTTCCTTTCTCCTTTCCTTTTAGCAGTGTGTCCTGTTTGAAGTTTAAAGCAAGTTTTCCCTCTCTATTGAAACATTTCATTCCTGTCTGCCATTCATTTTGTTTTTCCCCCTCCTAGGGGGAAAATTCCAACCTGTGCCAACATCATCCCCCAAAAGATTGCTTTGCTAATTGCTATACAGGGAACACTGTTTGTTTGTTTGTTTGTTTGTTTGTTTTCCATTCTGCTTTTACTTTCTATTTTGTCCTTTCTGCGTTGGGCTGATCATTCTCTGGTGAGCTCGGCAAGGTCGCTGGAGTCATTGGCAGGTTTGGACAGAAGGGTGTCCTATATGATCTGTTTGAGGCGTACAACAAAATCTGTGATGTCTATTAGCAACTCCCAAGATTTTGTAAATACCAACACTTTAGCCAAAGCCTTACTATTATTAATTATCAGAACGAGAAAATTTCTTAGTGTGTCTTACTTATGTAACTGCACCAGGCCTTACCTGCATACAGAAGTAGTCCATGGGTAAATGGTAACCTTAATTATCAGCATAAGGGGTCAGAAACTGGCCAAGTAAGACAATTTTAATTCAGATTGCATGTATGGGTGTCATGGCTGAATTTTTAAAAGTGGGGTGATGATGTCTGAAAGCCTTGTTAGAAATTATTTTTGAGAAGTGAGGAGGATGTTGAGGTGCCATGAGGTGAAAGAAAGGCAAATATCTTTCAAGATGCATGAAAATGGAGAGCAAGGACAATACAGACCTGTCAGCTCCTTCAAAAGCCAGGTGAATGGTAATTGATGCTAGAGGCAAAATCTTATTTTGTGGAGATGTAAGAGGTTTTTGTACCAAATGTGAGTTAAAAGTTAACAGATAAAGTCTGACAAAGATATAATTCTCACTGGAAATATCTTTTGGCTGTAAAGCATAGAGATACCTTGGAACAGCAAGAGGGAATACAAAGGATACAGAAAAGACCAGAACTTTCAGCCACAACATTTTCCTTTTTCCAGAGAAGAAAACCTTCCTTTACTCATATGTTCATTGCAATACCTGGCATTTAGGTGTGCAAGTGCAATATCCTTTCCATGTACCAAGGTGTTGAAACTAAAATTTAGCCCAGATTCTTGGAGGTGAGAGTTTAGCAGTTGGCAAATGTACCACTTTGCAGATGTGGCTAATTGTGTGACCCATGGCTAAAGCACCATTTTGAGAGTGTGAATTGATTTCATAGACCTTCTCTCACCTTCCCTCATAAAAAGCAGAAATGGAAGAAGCATCTTAGGGCCTGTGACAGCTATGGAACAGTCTATGATATGTCACCACCACTGGACAAGCTTGTTCTCAGCCCAGCCTACAAACCTCAGGGTCTGATAGATATCTGAATAATGGCATCTCTTTTTTTGTGCCTATCCATAGTCAAAAGCCCCCATCAGTGAACTGCTCCTACCAGAGGAAACACTCATGAATGGGGTAAGAATGGAGAAGAGCTGAAGTCATTTTTGGTACAATGACAGTGATAGGTGGAAAAGAAATTCATTAGAGAAAATTGCATTTTACTAGAGGGTGGTTGTCCAAAATAAAACGAAAAGTTCAGTGCAGAAAAAAAAGAAATCTAAAATAGTGTTGAAATAGATTTTCCTTTCCAGATCAAATGTTAGCATTATTTGCAGCACTGCTTTTTGGAAGTCTGCAGAGCTTGGCTAAGCACCACCACTGGCCAGTTACCCCTCTCAGCCTCTGCAGCACTGAGGGAGAAGATGGTTCAGCAGGAACCACCTTCACCTCCACCTCTTACCCATGGGGCAGATGGAGTGCCTGAGGCTTTGATACTGCTTTTGCAGAGAGAGAAGGAGCTAGAGATGTATCTAGCCCTACTGGCTTTAAATGTTCACATTTTGCACCATCTGCAGAACAGGAGAAAAGGAAAATTAAGAATCTTTGACTAGGAATCCCAAGGTCATGCAACAAAATAGTTTTTATTAAGCTGTGCAGGTGATAATGATACAGACTGATTCTTGTGATATAATTATGATATTTGATGAATTTTTTAAAAGAGTGAGAGACAGTAGATTTAGTGATCTAAGCTAAATGTATGGGAGCATATATAATGCATTCTGCATTTGATTGTTTCTATACCAATAATTTCATAAAGTGATGGCAGTTAAGAATCTCTGCTGGATTGCAAAATACCCATGTGCAGAATTTGTGTACTGGAGGAAATGACACCATACTTAAGTTCCAGAGTTCCTTTACACATTCATACAACAGCCTGACAAACTGTGTGTAACACACGACAAATTGTGTAGCAGTCTCTACCAAGCAGACTCTGCTCCACAGTAAATGCACAGTGCCAACACTGGAAAAGGAAGGGTGGCCATTGCATTTTAGGTATCACCTTCTCTTCCTTGCTCCTGTATGGATCAGAGGTCTGGTCATGGTGTAATTAACTCGCTTTTTCTTGCTCCTTGGCTAAAGTATCTGGATTCCTTTGGATAGTCATTTGATAAATTTATTAATAGCTTTTCCACTGCCTTTCTGAAGTAATTTGGCTAATGTGCAGAGTTGAACTTCCAGCCAAGTCTGAAAGTCTATTTTCCCCATTTAGAAATTGCAGCTGTTCCTTATGTGTAGCAATAGTTTTCCCTTTGAAGAGGGTAAGATGGCTCTATTAGAAGAGCTTATGGTTTTTGGATACATCTCCTGGGTACTTTTACACAGAAAATGATCACATTGAAGTACTTATGAAAAGGAAACCCTTTTACCTGTTTTGAAGCTGGCATGGTGCACACCAGGTAGGTCTGGATGCCTGTGCTTTGTGTGCCTTTGCAGTGCCCTCCTCAGCAGGACAGGACAGCTTTGAGCACCACTAGAGACATCCCTGTGTCCTGGTTGTGGTTGTACCACCTTTGATCCTCAGCCTGGGAAGATGAAAAACCAGTTGGTGTCAACAACTGCAGTGGCTTTTTGTTAATTGCCAGGCTGGATCCAAGAGTGGAGCATTTTTGTTGGGATTGCATCAGGATATTGCCTCATGCAAGTGGGATGGGGACAGGCTGGGCATGTAAGGGACAGCTTTGCCCCAGGCTGCCGTGGCTTTCTGTGACAACACGGTGGCAGAATCAGGTTGTTAGGGCAGGTGTTGGGGATGAGCCAGTGGCATTAAGGCAGCAGGCAAGAAGGAGGCTGCCTGCAGCATCCAGGTCAAGCTGGCATTTCTGTCTGGTCTGCTAGACAGCCAGCCTTGGTACTGTCAGGCACAATGCATGTACAGCTGCCTGCCAGGGGAAGGGCTGTTTAAGGAACAGCAAGGATGGTGCAAGGGTCATTGGAATATTTTTCCATAAATATTCTTTAAGCATAAATTATTGTGATGAAATTGTAAAAGTAATTGGCTCTTGTAACTCCTTCTTTGAAAACAAATTAAGCCTAAAAACATGTAGAGACCTCCTTCCTTTCCAGAATATTATTGAAAATTAATAGACCATCTGAGCCTGCAGTATCATAAAGTCTGCATCCTTTTTTTTTTCCACATACCTTCAGATTCATCTCCAGCAGCTCTCCATCTGTTTGCAGACTGTTTTCTAAACCAGTGTGATGCCTCAGGTGCAGAAGAGAGAGACAATAATTAACAATGTGGCCTGCAGCATCTTGGGGAACAATTAATTTTAGTGAATGGACAGGGGGAGGAAGAGGGAAGGTAAGCTTTGCTCATTTGTCTGCTCATGCATTCGCAGCTGGGTGTATTGGATAGATGCACATACAGATATGCATGTGTCTCCCAAAAAGACTATTTTCAACATTCCAACATTCACTCTTTTGCAATGGCTGTTGTGCACAGAAGCCACTTGAAAATAACAGTGCCATCTGCACCGAGGAGATTAGGGGGTGTCAAGGAATACTTTTTTTCACTTCTCTCATTCCTGCTTCTCTCCATCCTGTCCCTGGAAAAATCCCAGCTTTTAACCTGTCAAAATAGTTTTAAAGCTGGTCTCTGATGTATAGAAACCTGTGAGACAGAACCATGACAGCTATGTACTGTCAAAGGAGTATGACTGCTTAAAAAAAAAGAAAATCCAATACCGCTGAATAAAAGAACAGGGAAATGTAGGAGGCTGCAGTAGCATGTGGGGTAGTTCTTTCATGCATATGAAAGATACATTGATCAGGGAATACTAAATTTATATGCAGGAAGACCATTTGACTGATTTATACTTAGAAAGATTATAACGTGTATACACAGAACTGAAAATTAAAGATGTGCACATCTACAGAGAGGTTAAAAATGAATACCATATGATGAATTAGGATTTTTTCCTCCAAGTGTAGGTCCTGAAATTAGAAAACCAAATCCATTTATAAGCTCTTAAATGCAGGTGGCCTCATTTCCGATGCGCCGAGCAGTCGCTGCATCTGCCTGTTTCTGTTATTAACTCTGGCTCTATTTCTGAAGAACAGCTGCCAGGAAGGAGTTCCTATAGGATCTCCCCTGACGTGTTGAGCTGGCAAATAGCCACATCCAACTGCAGGACCTATGTGCCATGTGGGTACAGCTGGAGATATGGGGAAGTGCTGCTGAGCTTTCTGACTGTCTGTGTAATCTCCGGGTAGGAATCCAGCAGAGATGCTGAGGGAGGAACCCCACCACTCTTGGCTTCTTTACTCCTTTTTCACATCCCTCTGTCCTTTCCTGTTCACACACTGGTCCTCATGCTGAATGCAAACTATTTGAAGCAGCAGAAGAAACTTGCTTTGTTGGTTTTGAGAGTGAGATAAGACAGACATGGCTTCTTGGTTCTGTTTGGAGCAGGGGAAAATGAGGTATTTCAAGACTAGTTCATCTCACATGGGCATGGGCAGATTTGGAAAATGGCTGTGCTAATAATGGGCACCTGAAAAGTTAATCATGAGCCCAAATCAGGTGGTTTCTAAACCTTTTACTTTACTCTGAAATTTTGTAATTTCACAATTGTGCCTGCAGTAGAGAGGACACAATGTGCCCCACTGGAAAGTTAGCAGTGCATTCATCCCTTCAGAGAACAAACTCATTTGCCCTTTCCCTTTTATGTCTTCTTATTCAAACAATTAAGTAAATTAAAAATAATAAAAAAAAATACTCTCCTCTGAGCCACTCTCATATGTTTTCAGGCAGTAACATAAATGAGAATCAGTAATCTAATGCAGAACTGATTTGAGCATGTTTACAAATTATTAGGAAGCTAAAAGGTTTACTCATGCCTTTGGCTCTATGTATGTAAAAACAGCTGCCATGAGGAGGCTGCTGTTGGCTGACTCCTCCTTGTGCAAAAATATCTCCCAAACTTGGGCATTTTTCTCTTCCAAATGTCCAGGCTATGACAGCAGGGAAGACTACAGAGTGTCTTTCAGGATATAAAAGCTGTCATTTGTGCATCCAAGAAAGGACTACTGTGAAGGCAGAAGTATTTTTTTATAAGGAAATTAAATGCTGGGAAAGAATGTGAACTTCTCTGGAATGTGAGGAGCAGATTATGTTAATATCTGCATATCAACTTTGCCCTCTTGAGTCACTTCATGCTGCATCAATTATACTGTAACTTTTCAAACTGCTGTCTCTAAGTAGCATTCTTAGCTATAGCCAAAGGTTGGGAAAAGATTATCCTTTTAAAATTTGATTGCTGGCTCACCAGGAGAGCAACAAGAAGAGAGGAAAAAAAAGGTTTTACCAAATCCTGTAAAGAAATAGAATTCCATCTATTTTCACTTCTAAATAAAATAAAATCCCCAGAAATCCTCATTTTTGACAATATAAAATATTGCAATGTGAAATATAATTTTGGTTGTAATGTATGCATGATATTGCACAGAAGTATAAATATGTATCATACAGAGGCTCTTTGCCAAAATACACCATTTCACTCCCATAAACAGCTTACTCAAAACCAATTTTATATGGGGAAATTCATCAAAATTCATAGATTCCCATGAATTCTCTCATACTGCTCATGCTGCTAACTCTAGTGAAAGCTGTTCAGTTTAAATATTTTCAACTTGTCACAAGTTCCACTGGCTTATTTTGGTTTAAAATGTAGTTTTCCACACCCTGGTTTGTGCTACTCCTTTTTTGCATTATGAATGGAAATGAGCTTATGACCTGAAAAAGAAAGCAAAGGGTAGTGCAGGGAGCTCTTCCATAATGTAAAGGGTAAAACATAGAGCAGACAAAGCAACTCCCAGAGTCTGAGCTTTGCACAGCTGTAACTTCCTTGATTCAGTGATGTTTCTTTCAGTTCTTTCAGTTCTTGGCCAAACGGCTGCTCAACATAAAGGATGAGATGCTCTTAACTCATACTTTTAAAAGACTTGTTAGCAAAGCAAGTGTCTTTCTCTTTCATATCACTGGAGTTAATATTACTGCCTGAAAGAATATCAGTCTTCCATGATCCAAGAAAAAGAGTTAAACTTTTACTTGTATGATTATAGGCACCTGAGGTTCTGACCTTCTGATGTTAAAGATAACACAAAAGGAGCTGTATAAATTACACCAGTGAGTAAAGGGTGAGAAGGATGAAAAGCTTTAGTGGGAGTGACAACCTCAAAAGGTCTACAAGTGAAAAAATCTTTACTGGGAAAAGCTTACCATCATTAGTAATCAAAGAAGAAACTAATGTAAGGAAAACAGTACAAAGGTAGCTGTTGAAAAATTGGCATTTAGGCATAGGGGAGAATAACATGGAAAAAATTGTCCTAGGCCCAGATTCCATAGGTAGAGAGCACAGCTGGAGTCTCTGCCCTCCCTGACTGGCTGCAATCTACCTAAACAGGGAACTGATGCCAGGACAAGGACTCTCCTTCTGAGAGGTGAGACTTGGTGAATCAGTTTTCAGATGTCTCTGCCTGTGCCCCAAAGACAGAATAGGAAAAAAACCCCAAACAAAATAAAAAACCAATAACAACAATAAACAGATAGGAGGAAAAATTATCATGAAAAATCATGATCTTATTTATTATTTCATTGAAGTTATATGAGTCCAATGAATTCCAAGACTGCTTGGTCCTGCAATAACACGGCATAGAAGAAGGAGCAATCTTGCAGCAGTACTGGAAATGTTCATAAATTATTTTGAACATGCCTTGTTGAAATATTCTTGGTTTCAGGGAGAACTGGTCCCTTAGTACTGTGTAACAATGAGCCTGGCCTAGAGCAGTAAGAAAGGAGAGGAGGGAATGCAATATAAAATGGAATTCAAAGTGCGCTAGTAAGAAAGAAGGCGTTTTTTTCAGTGCTTGTCTCTTTCCTGCTGCTGGCATTCCATGATGATATGGTAAAGCTACCATGCAGTAAGCAAAAATTGGAGGAGAAGAATATTAATAAGATGACAAATTCTTCCTCCTGCCTATTTACTGTCAATGATAGACATCTTCATTTACACCTCTGCCTAAGAATGGCTCAGGGTTACTGTATTCCCTGTCTCCTGACCTACAGTGGTTCCTTAGCCAGGCTATGCATATTTTAGCTCATTTAAGCTTTCCTTTGAAGTCATTCCCTCCAGCTCTTTGTCATTTGTCTTGCTTTTGTCTGGATCACTTCCAGTTCATCCTGGCATGAAGGCAGCCAGATGACAGTGTTTGGGGTCTTCTTTCAAGAATATGCCATCAGGAAGGGCCACCCAAACCCTGCCATCTCCCAGGTGGTCTTGGCAAACCCATGGGATCCCCAGTGGGGCCCTGGTGCCTTCCTGCTCCTAAACTCTGTATTACAGACTGCCCACAGCAGAGCACCTAATGAAAGAGCTGCAAATGGCACTGGCTGTTAGTTTGGGCTTATTTTTTCATTGTTACTGAATACCACAATCCTAGTTTTGACCTTTTGTCATGGGTTTGTTCGAAACCTGGCAGAAACACCATTTAATGTAGCGGTTTCACATTCACCAGCTCGCCTGCTCACACCAGGCGAGAGTGTAGTGTAGTGGTTTTATGAGAATAAGGATTAAGAGAAATGCAAAACAGGCCTAAACTTCAAAGATAAAAATAGTTTATT
>VZTR01016419.1:67019-96554 GCA_013400775.1 Chaetops frenatus | reverse complement strand
CCCCCCCCCAGGTGGGAGGTGTTGCAGAAATGCAACGGCAGGGAAGCATTTGCAGCCCATCCTCAGGCTTGCAGGCACACAAGCCCGGGTTAAAAAAGCAGCCTGTTAATTCTGTGTTAATGGCTCTGAGCAACGGCGAGTCCCCCTCCCCGCCCCCTTCCTCCCTACCTTGTGCCAACATTTAATGGCTCTCACTCTGGAGAGATGCTATCTCATTTCAAGGTTGAGCTTATCTAGTTTTGACTTGCGAGGGACGGCGCTGGGGGGGGGATGTTGTCGTGTCCTTGTCACAGAGGTGACATTACATTTAACGTAATCCCCCAGAAGGAGTCAGGGATGAGGCTGGGCAGTGACAAAAATCCCCGGGGAAGGTGCCTGGATGCTTCTTCCCCACTCGGAAACTCCAGACCTAGTGCGTGTGGAGCTGGTTACACCTGCAGTGAGATTCATCCTCAGGATATTGTGTGCTCCGGAGAATGCGGGCAAACACTGTGTCGAGGCAACAGTAATGCCTTCAGATAGGTAATAAGTCTTCTAAATAGACCTAATTCCAGGAAACTCGGCAGTGCTCATTGGAGCTGTATTTTTAGTCTCCAGTTCGTGTATTTACCTGAAATTTCTGTCCTGCTGTTCTGTCTGGAGCTGACCCCGGTTTGCCCTGCCTTTTACCCAAATACTGTGACTACACAAAGGTTCCGAGTTCCAGCAGCTGGTCTGAAAATGCTTTATTCTGGCAGATGTCTGGCAATACTGAGATTTCTGTCGTCAAGGGGCTTTAAGGGGCCATTGAGGGGTTTTGAGGCAGGTCGCACGGGAGGCTGGTGGGAAAAGCCCTGCTTTGGCACAGTGGGGTGCACCTGGCTGATCCGTGGGTTTCTCTCCTCCTCTTTGGCCACTGTTTCATCCCGCCTCAGCACAGCACTTGCCTCCAGTGTTACTGATGGCACCTAATAGTGAATCTGGCAGATATCTGATTCTCCATTCCCAGCATGCTTAAAAAGTGCCTTATTTTTCAATTAATCCTGTTGGCTGTACAGATTTAATGGATTCCTTTAGAGATCCCCATCCGTCACCGACACTGGACATTTCTTTTTCAGTGCCATTTCTCCCTCCTTTCCTGTGCCTCGAAAGATCACTTTCCCATGCATTTTCCACGTCTCAATTTTTTTTTTTTTTTCCAGCCAGAACGGCTTTTTCATTATTTAAATCCTGCTGCTTTTCCAGGTTTGTGGCTTTTGGGGTCTTTGGTGGAAGCTTCAAGCAGGTTCCTTGCTTTCACTGATGCCAGCGACTGCTCTGGGCTTATTAAAATTTGCCCTTTTAAAGTCATACACTGCTGCCGTTATTTTGGGCTCACTGTTCCTGCGAGTAGCAGAGAAACAGAAATAAACTATAATAGAAGAAGACTTGCATTAGACATGGCAGTTCGTTCTGGCCTCATCCTCATCACGCAGACCTGCCACTCCATGGGCAATTAATGCTGTCCCTTGTGCCAGCAGTGACCTCTCATCCCAAAGATTTGTGCTCTCCCTGGGTCTGGAATCTGTTACCTATGAGTTGCTGGCATTGTGGCATTTTTATCTGCCCCCCTGGGTGCCTGGATGTGACGGAGGGTGGCTGGATGTCCCTGTACACGTAGAACAGTGAAATTTTGTGGTGGTTGAGTGTCTCTGACACCACTGCGGAAGGAAATCATATACTCCACGTGGCTGGATTATTTTGGCAGGCTGAACTCTTTGTTTTTGTGCCTCGATGTCCTCCTGCTGCTCTCCCAGGTGACCGCAGCACGCCCCAGACCTCGGAGGTGCAGCCCAGCCTTGGCTCCTGCAGGCCACCGAGTGCTCCCCCGGCCCAGTGCCAGGCTGAGATTAAACCCTGATCTGCTTCCAGGGCTTTCCAGGCAACATTGCATGTGAGGATTTACAGGAGCCGATTTCAGCCCAGCTGAAAGGTGCCAGAGTGACCTTGCCATCACTCCCGGGGGTCCCCCGGGGCTGGATCAGGAGCGGGACAAGCTCCCAAATCTCCCTACAGAAAGCTTCCTTCCCCTGGCTGGGAGGTTGCGGGGGGCGGGGGGGAATTAACGCAGCAGCTTCCACCCGAGCCGAGCCTGTCTTTAAAAAGCAGCCGGCGTGGTTGTGCTTGGAACAGGCAGCTCTGTTTCTATATTGTACACAGCATCCATCTCCGTAGGAAGCCGGCCAGCCCACGCCGCTGCCGCAGCCCCGAGCCGCCGGCTCTTCCCTTCTGCTCGGGGCGTTCTGGGGAGCCTGGGAAGGAGCAGGCAGCTCCGGGTGTGTGCCCACCGCGGGTCCCTGCGCTCCCGGGCCGGGCACGCTGCCCTTGTGTCCCCAGCCCTGCAGCCGGAGCCTCCTGGCCTCACCTGCCGCCGATAAACATTTACCTCCCGCTGCCCCGAGCCCTGGCTGCGCTGCCGGGCCGGGCATGGGAGACTCCCCGTCCCGGCCCTCTCCCAGGGAAGTGGTTCGTGGCCGTGTCTCAGCCTCACGTCACGACCCCTGCGAATTCGGGGAACGGCGCACAATGCCCTGGGCTGAGCCCTGCTGGTGTGTCCAGGAGCTCGGATTGTTTGCACAATTTAATTCTTGGCTACACCTGATTTTACAAGAGGATTAATTTCGCGGCAACCGATACACCTGCAACAATTAGCTATGTAAACCGAGATGAAAGGCCAACCAAATTCCGTGTTTTGGAGCGCAGGCTGCTCGCAGCTGGAGGCTCCCTAAGCCATTCAGAAATCCCTTCCCGAGGGAAGCTCCGCGGGTCATCTCCAGCCCCTGGGCGAGGCCGGTTCCTCCGTGCCAGTGAAGCGGGGCTGGGGGTATGCAGCGATGCGCTAGGGAGGCGTGAGCCTTCGGGAAGCTGCTCCCCCTTCCCCACCTCCTCCCCCTGGTGTCTGCGATCGCTCTGGCAGGAGCCGGGGGTGCTCAGCAGCTCTGGGGGCGTGCGGAGGCAGGCTGGAAATGCCGCCGTGCCGCAGCCCTTGGCCCGGGTTCCGTGCTCCATCAGCTGCCCCGTGCTGCGGGACGCGGAAAGTCCTGAGCCATCGCAAAGCGCCTTTGGGTAAAGGTAAATTAAACCCTCCCGCCTGCTGCGAGGGGGGCAGGGCTGGAAATGCCGGTGTGGAAATAGGTCCCGGCTTAAAATGACTTCAAGGACAGAGGGTAGGTGCTGGGCTTCTCGGGATCTGATCCAGCTGGGACCGGTTCCAAGTAAAATGAGATCAAGGAGAATGGGACGAGGGGAAAAATTGTCTTTGGGTTTCTGTCAGTGTTGCAGGTTGTGGTGTTGGAGCTGGGGTCGGTGCTGGGCTCCTCACCCCGTGGGTGCCTGGTAAGGCCGGTTCACTCCTGGTTTTCTTCCAGGATTGCTGTGGCCATAACTCCCACCCTGCACCCAAGGAGTGGTGCTGGGGTGGGCAGGTGGGAAAGGGGAGGGAGTCAGAGCTGTGGTCCTGGGGCCACGGAGCTTCCTCAGATCGAAGATGTGCTGCAGCTCCTCAGGCCTGAACAGGAGGGAATCCTCCGTCAGAGGAGAGCCACAAAAAATTATCAGCGGATGGCTGGGAGAGCTGGGGCTCTTCAGCTGCACAAGAGAAGGCTCCAGGGAGAGCTCAGAGCCCCTGCCAGGGCCTCAAGGGGCTCCAGCAGAGCTGCAGAGGGACTGGGGCCAAGGCATGGAGGGACAGGACACAGGCAATGGCTTCCCAGTGCCAGAGGGCAGGGCTGGATGGGATCTTGGCAAGGAATTGCTGTCTGTGAGGGTGGGCAGGCCCTGGCCCAGGGTGCCCAGAGCAGCTGTGGCTGCCCCTGGATCCCTGGCAGTGCCCAAGGCCAGGCTGGACACTGGGGCTTGGAGCAGCCTGGGACAGTGGAGGGTGTCCCTGCCCATGGCAGGGGGTGGCACTGGATGGACTTAGAGGTCCCTTCGACCCTAAACCATCCTGGAATTCTCTCACTGGTTTACATCTCTGTTACAAGCAGTGGATCTGACCTGTATTCAGGCACCTGTACTCAGGAGAGTATTTTCAGATAATTTATTTTAAGAAGTGTAGTTCTTCTTCTCTCTGGGAATTCTCCTGCCTCCATAGTTTTTTTCTCTGTTTTTATTTTTTATTAATGTGAGGTTGTATCAACTTGAGAAAGACTTTATCCAGAGCTTGAAATGAGCAGGCCAGGCTTAACTCCCTTTCCACAAAACCTCCCAGGCTGAGCAGGAATGGCATAAATTAGAAATAATGATGTGTTTCTAGTGAGGCAGTGAGCAGGGAAGGCCCGTTCTCTTGCTCAGCAAAGCTGGGAGCAGGGAATGGGTGGCCAGGGAGCTGTTCCGGGGGAGCCCAAACACCAAGAGTTGTGAAGCAGAAATCTCCACCTGTGAGGTGGAGAGGGATCTCCTGCAGTTACTGCTGGGCTGAAAGGGATATGGCCGCCCTGGGGCCAGGTGTGTCCAGCTGTGCTAGCACAGCAGCTGGGATGTGCTCCTCTCTCCTTCACACCTGTGCCACCATCTCCTGAACTTCAGTCACCTGCATTTTAGTGCAAAATTGAAGTTTCTCCATTTTTTCCCCCCCCACCATGTTTGCTCTACACCTGGCGTCAGTTTTGGGCTCCGTGGTAGAAGAGTCAAGGCAATGTGAAATTTGATGAGACTCCTTCAGGAAAACGAAGTTGGAGCTGTAAGTGGTGGCCACGAAGGGATCGAGATGCTCACGGTGCCATCCCTGAGTCATCTCCTTTCTGCCTGAGTAAAGGGGCAGGGGAATCACACAGAGCATCGTGATGGGCTTCACATTTGCCAGAAAATGTCATGGTTTGGTATTGCTGACTGTGGGCTCGCCTTTCATTCCGAGCCCTGTCATCAGGCAGGGGCTTGCCCTGCTTATTTAAAAGGATAGAAAACCTCTGAGCGTGCCGAGGTGGCCGCGCCTGCTCCCAAAATCCCTGCCGGAGGTGCGGCAGGACAGGTACCCGGCCACCTGTGCGACCCTGCGGCTGCAGAGGCGCGGCTGCATCCCTGCCCTGCTCCGGGGGGAACGCGTCTGGGAAATACCGAGCGATCGGCGGGGCCAGAGCGCTGCAGGCTGGGCTGGAGTCTGATCACAGCGCTCCAGGAGCCTCCTTATCTCCCCTGTTTGGAGGCAAATCTGCTTTCGGGAAAGGCTTCTAGAGACTTTGTCTCTTTGAGTCATTAGGAGCACCCCGGTCTCTTCTGTTGAAGACGGGTCTAAGATTGAAAAAAAAAAAAAAAAAATCACGTTATCTCTGAGCTGGAAAGCTAATTGCTGTCTGCTTCAAACGCAGGGCATGTTGTAGGGGAAAAAAGAGAGAAGTAGCCGGGAGGAAATCCCGATTATAACACTCGCACTGGATCTTTTCAGGACGTGCAAATGTTGTGTTGCAGCAGATCGCGGCAGCGGTGGCAGGATTAATCCATGGCTGAACAGGCAGGGAGGGAAAAGCCATGGAAAAGTTTGGGAAGCCCATTGTGGAGGAGCCTGGGTTGGTGTTTGTGCTCATCTCACCCCTCTCCCCTCACCCTGAGGCTGAGGGGGTCGGGCAGCCCTGCAGACCGCCGGGGGGTGATGCTAACACTGGACATTCCCAGTGCCTGGCACCCCTGGAGACATCACATCTCCCAGTGGTTTGGACTCTGTGGAATTTAAGCTCATTTCCAACTCTGACCTCCTTTATCTGAATAAATCTCACGTGCCTGCTACTGCTCGGACAGCGAAAATAATCTTTATTGCCGTAATACATGTGCGTCAGCTTTTCTTTATCCCAGGAAAGCGCTGTAGGAGCTGCAAAATGTTTCGGAAACGTGGGGACTTTTCGAGCAACACAGATTGAAAGGGGAGGATAAAAACCGAGTCTCTGGGACTTAGCAAACCAAACCCCTCAGCCAGGTTTCCTTGGCATGATTCCTTTTGCAAAATGGCCATCCTGCTGCCCACGGGAGCCAGACGTGAAGGAAGTGATTAGGGCTGTGAAACTGCTCCGTCGCCGTGGCTCTGTCACAGTCCCGGGCAGAGCAGAAGGCACGTTTCAGAGCAACATTTAGCTGAATAAATGCTGGGCACCGGGGGTCTGGAGCCCGGGCTGGTGCTGAGGGCATTGCTTGCCTTGCTCTCGGCGAGGCTCTGCTCCAACCTTGCATTTAAACCATCGGGTCTGGAAACAGAGCAAGACCTGCCCAAGCCACCAGCAAGCTCCAGCGGTGCTGTGGAGCTGCTGCCCCGCTCCCTCCTCCCTTCTGGGCTCCCAGCTCTGGCTGGGGAGCGGGATCCCGCGGGGTTCAGACCATCCTTCTGCAGTAGGCAGTGCTCGGCTCTGTTCCTGCTAGGGGCTCCGAGACCTCTGCCCACCTCCTGCTTTGAGTCTTTTTTCTTCTCCAAAAGTGTGGTGGTGGACCGTTCCTCCTCCTGAGCCTGGATCAGCTTGGATACGAAGGGCTGGGTGTGGAGTCCCGCCCCGAGGGAGGAGGGAGCGCCCAGGATTCACAGGTTGAAAGGGGAAACAAAAGCTCGCAGGGGTCTTTAGCAGATTACACCCTTGGCATAGTGGAAATAGGTGTGTTAGTCCTTGACGTTCCGGTGTAAGCACTCGGCAGTGGAGTTTGGATAAAGGGGTGAGATGAAAGGGAAGAGAGAAAGAAAGATGAATTAAGAACAAAAGAGAGAGGGAGAAAGAAGAAAAAGAGATCATCAGTTCTGACTCCATCTCGATCCAGTTGATGGGATGTCCTGGGGCCCTGGGCTGTGTGGGGCAGCTTCCCCTCCCTGGAGTGAAGTTTCTCACTTTCTGTGCAAATCAGTTCTCATTCACAGTCAGTTCTTTCAGACCTTTCTGGAAATGTGTTGGAGGCTTTGGAGTCTTGGATGGGCTTGTTCCCCCTTACAGTCCCTGGCCCTTCTTGGCCTCATCCCTGTGCCTGCTCTGAGCTGGGCTGAGCTTTTCTGCAGGAGCCACAACCAGGAGAAAAGCTGCCCGGAAAAGTTGTCGCAGAAAAGCTGCCCTGCCTCCACATGGCCCCTGCTCCACCTACATCATGGTTGTTCTCATTTGTGTTTTTACCAACAATCCTTGGCTGTTATTCCCAAAAATCCCTGGTTGGCTGCACACCAACCAGCTACTTGTGTTTGGGAAATGTACATTAGCCCCTGATCCCCCGGGATTCTGCACTGGGCAGTGCCTGAGGAGCACAGGCCACACCTGGGACAGAGCAGAACTTCCCGGGGCTCTGGGGGACTCTGGTGCTGGGCTCACCCTCTCAGTTTTGTCGTCCTGGTGTGAGGCATGAGAATTTCAGAGCTGCCTGAAGCTCTCCCTGAGGGTCACCCAGCAGCCTGGGTGCCTGCACAGGAGCCCGGGTGGGGCAAACCCAGCAGAACCGAGCCTGGCCCTGGTTGCAGAGCAGCTGGGAGGGCTGGCTGGATGTGCTCCCTCCCTCACCACCACCCCATTAAAATTTAAGGGTGAAAGTGGGAGTAATGAAAGAGAATTTTCTATTTAAGGCTTTTAATTCAGTTTTACCTCCAGCGTTAGCTGGGGTTTGTGCAAACCACTGGCAAGGCAATTAAAGCAACTTTTTAATGGGTTATTTTTGTCACCTCACCATGGTGGGAGCTAAAGATCCCAGGCTGTGAGCTGCCTGGGGTAGGGGCCATCCTTTTGCTGGGCTGCTCTGATGTTTAGTTCCTAATTGGGTTTTATTCACGAGCCCTGGCTGAGTCCCAACAAGAGGGAGAAGGTGCGGGGTTACAGCTGGATGGAACGCGGGGAGCAAAATACCCAGGCTGCAGTTCCCCAGGGCTTCCAGGCTGGATGCATCCTGGAGAGGAAGAGTAAAGGGCTTTGGAAAGTGAAGTGCACGGTTTGTTTTGGATGGTTGGTGGGTATTTTGTAGGAGTGAGCTCCAAGGGCGAAAAGCAGTGGGAAAAACAAATAAACAAACAAACAAACCAGGTTGCCTGAGAGCTCCTCTTAAATCCTGAGGACTGCTGGGAGAAAATGAGGGTGGGTGGGTGAGCGTGGGATTTCCTGGGTGAGAATGTGATGCCTGCAGAGCAGACCTGTCCCTCCAGGTGCTGGGCAAGCTGCCTGGACACGGGCATCCCCTGCATGGTCCTGCTGGTCCCACCTGGTGACGGATGCTGTGGTGGCCAGGAAGTCTAATTTCAGACTCGTTTTTGGGGACGTTTTCCTGGGAACTACCCCGTGTGCAGGCAGAGGGAAGGCTTGCGGCTTGTCAGCTCTGCGGGAGTGCAGGTACCCCGAGGGCCCCCGGCACCAATCCCAGCGATTCATCCCGGGCTGATTCAGCCCGGCCTCGGCGTTCCCGGCTCAGCACAGCGTGTCCTGTGCTCCTGTTCCCCTGCGAGCCCCGAGTCCATTTCACAGCTCAGCATGGGAGGAATGCAGGCTTGGGTCTGGCTCAGTTGATTTCTTGTGCAGCTCGGCCAAAGGGAAGGCGGGGATGGATCTGCTCCCCTCGGCAGCGATCGCTCCTTCCTTCATTCAGCTCCTGCCCGTGCTACCACACCTCTGCTGCCTTCTGATCTCCCTTCACCCAGGTCATCTGGAGACGTGATTTCTAAAAATAGCCTTATCGGCAATGAAGAGAGGGGGAGAGACTGACTGGGTTGTGGTCAGAATCTAAATTTATTGTGGGCTACACACGTTTATATACTATTCTAGGAAGGCTAGTAAATTTTTACTACAAGGATTGGGTTAATCATCACATAAACAAATTTATGCATTTTACAATAACTCTTGCTTGCAGAAGTTGATGTAATTTTCCTTTTCTGGTAAGCCCTGATTTAATCTTCAGCTAGTCTTGATTTAATCCTCAAAGTTCTGTTTGCTCTTGCCAAGGCATCCTGATTATCGAATCTCTTATGCTAATCAGGTCCAGAGTGCTCTCTGTCCTGCGTACCCCAATATAGCCTCCCGGTTTTTCCAGTGTTATTCTGAGCAGCTCTAAAAAACCTGCCTGGAAAGGCTGTCCAGCTCATTGATGTTTCCTTAAAATACAGCTAATCCATGTAATCTCATTATAGTAGTAATGGTGATTACACTGACAGCAGGCTTTAGCAGTGGTCCACCAAAGCCTTTTATTCCCTGTCTGTTGTGTGGGTGGCTAAAAGTCGCCGGGAGCGCATTTTGGGTTTGGTCGGCTTATTTTAGGAGCAGGACTTAAAATATTTTTGTTTTAATTCCCTAGAAAATGCCCTGCATGGTCTGTGGCAATGCCAGCACCTTTTTTGCCACAGTCCCTCAGCTTTGCTGGCTGCTGGCAACAGGGTCTCCCAAAACTACTGGGAAGCATTAAAGCAGCAGAGATTTGGTTTCGGGTTTTTTTCCCCCTAGAGTAAATGAGGGGGAGCTTTGCCACGTGCAGTGTGGGATTCCCGATGTCCTTTTTGCAGGTGTGGGATGGCCCTGCTGTCCAGGGAGTCAGCCCAAGGAAAAGGTGGATTTTGGGATGCTGGGAAGACCTGCCCTGTGTGGGTCGGGCACACGGAGAGCAGCAGAGCAGTTTGGGCTGGGGAGGCAGCTCCAGCCCAGGCCCGGACAGGGGCAGATCCCAGGACAGGCTCCTTGCTGGGCCCCCCTGTGCTGGGATCAAGGACTGGCTGGACAGGGGCCAAATACCTCTGTGCCTCTTGCTGCATCTGGGCAGGCTGCTGGGGGTCCTGCTGATTGTCCCCAAGGCCTGGGCAGCCTGGCTGGCTGGGGTGGGTCATGGGGCTCTGTGTGCTCTGTTCTGCCTCTGATGGGTTCTGGCTCTACTGGGTTCTGCCTCTGCTGAGTTCTGCCTCTACTGGGTTCTGCCTGTGATGGGTTCTGCCTCTGATGAGTTCCGGCTCTACTGGGTTCTGGCTCTGCTGGGGCCTTGCCGCCTCGATGGTGTCCCTGATGCCCCCAGGACAGGGCTGTCCCTCCTGGCTCCAGGGCACTGCTGGCTCAGACCCAGCTGGCCATGGAGGGGATGCCCAGGTCCCTTTCCGTGGCCCTGCTGTCCAGCAGTGGCCTGGCAGCCCCTTTGGCCACGGCTCTGTCCTGCAGGGGGGTGTCTGATGTCCCGCTGCTCCCCGGGCAGGGGAGGCACCAGCATCGGGCTGGAGTGCAGCTCCCGAAGCCCCGGGGGTGCTCCCGGGAGGGAAAGAGGGGCGCTGGGGGTGTTTCTGGTGAGGGCACAGCTCAAGTCCCCTCCCCACGTGGCTCTGCCCCCTTTCCATGGCATTGGGAGGGTCTGTCCTGCCGTGCTGGGGCTGCCGCGGCGTGGGGCCGTGGCCGTGGGGCTGCAGTGCCAGCAGGGAGGGTGGAAACCCTTTTGCCGAGGGGTTTGTGCAGACAAACGCAGGGGTTTTAACCTCTCCATAAAGCCTGTCTTCGCTGTGTGCCCAAGCTGAGCATGCAGATCTGCGAGCGGCCCCGGCCCCCAGAGTAAAGCGGGTGGGATTTGCCAGTGAGAGGGAGGATTAAAGGGGAGGCAGCGTGCAAGCGCCCTGCGAGATCCCAGAGCAGCGTTCGGAGAGGACACCAGGCTCTCTCTCGCAGAGATACCTATCTCTGGGGCCCGTGGAGGGTTGCAGGAGCTGCTCTGCCATCCCTCTGCCTGCTGGCACACGCTGCACATACCTCCTTTGGGGCAAATTCCTCCTGCAGGCTCCTCGGAGACAAGAAAAAAAACCTCCAGGGCTGTTTCTGTATGTTTTTTTAATTTTTTTTTTTTTTTAATAACCATCCTGCTTTTGCTTATCTTGGTCCAGACCCTCCAGTGATAACACAGGCAAGGCCCTGACCCCGTGGTGTCCCGGGGAGGAAGGGCTCAGCTCTCTGACAAAGCGCCTCCTCAGAGTGGGTTTCTCATCTCCCTTTTTCTGCCACAAAAGGCTGTAGGTGCCAAACCAGAAAGGGCAAAGTGATTTGCCCCAATGAAGTATCGCGTTTCTGCTCTGATTTATGGCGAGGGGAGAGGCTTCTGAGTCAGCCGTTCCAGGAATTGCTTTATTTTGGTAACGGAGATAATTCTGCTGGTTTTAAACCTGCGTGTTGTCAGCCAGCAAAGACCCGCAGCGGGCAGGGCTGGGACTGACCAGGGCTGAGACTGACCAGGGCTGGGACTGACCAGGGACTGGGACTGACCAGGGGGTGGGACTGACCAGGACTGGGACTGACCAGGGCTGGGACTAACCAAGGACTGGGACTGACCAGGGACTGGGACTGACCGGGGAGAGGAACTGACCAGGCAGAGGGGCTGGGGCTGACCATGGACAGGGACTGACCAGGGGCTGGGGCTGACCAAGAACAGAGACTGGCCAGAGAGAGGGACTGGAGCTGCCAGGGGGTGGGACAGAGCTACAGGCACAGCCCCTGCAGGGCTCCCCAGGTGCAGTGGCTCAGGTGGTGCCCGGGCGGGTGGCAGGAGGAGGTGGGAGGCACCGGTGGGGGGGCACTGCTGGCCCTGGGCACGGGAGCCTGGCCGTGTTTGTTCAGCCTCTGTCTGGTCACTGTCTGGCTGCAGACAGCCGGGCCCAGAGCTGTTTCCCGTGCTGGGTCCCACCGGGAAGCCAGGCCTGTCCCCAGTCTGGGCTCTGCCCAGCCACTGACGGCCCCTGCACGGCTGACTGAGCAGGGCCAGCTGCCTGCTCGGGGACAGATGGGTGCCTTTCCCACACTGCCTAAAGCCCCTGTGAGTGTCAGCAAGTTCTTCTTTGTTTTCTGTTCTTTCTGTGAGATAATGAGCGTTGTCTGATTTTTCTTTCTCCTTTTATTTTTTTTTTTTCTTTCCGAGTGTAATTTGGCCTGTCCACAATTGTCCTAGCTGTTAAGGAGGAGAATTCCTGTTTTCCTGAGTGAGGCTTGATGGCTTTGCAGAGCTGGGTAATGCTGCCCTGCTTGCTGAGAGTGCATGGGAAAAACTTGTGTTTTACTGCTGTGCTCGCCAGGATTTGGGGTTGTTTAGTGCTGTTTCCCTTTGGTTTGCCTTTTCCCTCTGGCTTCCCCCACAGGCTCGTTAAGATGTTTCCCTCCTTGCTTGATGCCTTCTGGCTTTTAGCTGCTCACCTTGCTGGTGAGTTTCTGCTTGGTTCCTGGTGTTAGAGACATCTCAGGAAGGGTTGTTCTCAGAGGAACAGCAACACCATCCACGCCTGAGCAGGAGACCCCGGGAGAGCAGGCTTTGGGGAAAGCAGGCTGCTGGGATGGGCGAGGGCACCCGGTGTGCCCTGCCCCTGCGGCTCTGGCGAGGCTGGGAGGGCAGAAACACAGACACAGAGTGTCACTGGTGTGACCCGCCATCTCCGTCTCTCTGCTGTAACCAGCTCTGGCATGAGAGGGTCTGATTCTAGCCCGGGGGGAGCTTGTGCCGGCAGTGATCAGCCGGAGCTGCAGTCAGAGCAGCTGGCAGTGGCTCTGCAGCTGGCTGGCAGACAGCTCCCAGCCGTG
This sequence comes from Chaetops frenatus, assembly GCA_013400775.1. NCBI lineage: Eukaryota > Metazoa > Chordata > Aves > Passeriformes > Picathartidae > Chaetops > Chaetops frenatus. Next base: position 84,081 of record VZTR01016419.1, on the reverse strand, counting down.
CCAGCTGCACTGCCGGGGCTCCTGAGTGCCAGGGTGGCAGAGGACACCCAGCAGCACAGGAGCATCCCCAGCGCCCTGCTGGGATGAGCAGCTGGCTGTGTTAGGAAAATACACCCACAAACACCAGGGGTTTATGTCCAAAAAGGAGACAGAGGACCCTTTTACTTTATTCAAATAAAGGGGGAGGCCATGGGGCATTTCCCCTGAGATCTCTCAGATTTTTGGAGGGCGCAGCCTCCTTTTTATCCCAATTTCCCGGCCGCATTTTCCCTCTCCCNTCTTTTAATTCCTGGAATTCATGGTTCTTCCCATTGTTTCTTTCATCTCTCAATATTATACAATTTCACTTAACAGTGGACTTAGAGTTTATCTGTAAGGGCAGATGTCTTTCATTCCATCCATCAATCAGTGGAATCCTTCCCGTTGTTTCTTACCTCTCTCAGTGTCAGTCTTATCCACCGCAGGCCCACAGCTTGTTTGTAAAGACAGGCCCCTCATTCCTTTCAGCTGGCTGCCGTCACCACGAGGTTTGGGGAACCTGGAATTGTTCTACAGGCCCGTGGGTGTGGCTGGTGCTGCCAGGTTAATGTTTGGACTCAGTGACCTTGGGGGCCTTTTCCCACTTTACTGATTCTCGGAACAGCTTCTTCTGCTGAGCTCAGGTTGGTTCTCAGGCCGGGCTGGGTCCTTGCCCCGTGATTTTCGTTTCCCTGGGGTGTCCTGTGCCACCTCTGGTGTCCCTTTGTGCTGCTGCCCTCTGGTGCCAGGGCAGAGCACAGCCTGTCCGTGCTGGGGCAGGGTCACAGGGAGGGGACACAGGCAGACCCCTGGAACCCTGTGACGGACACCTGGGGCGAGGCAGGAGGCTGCAAAGCAGAGAACCAGGCCCTCATTTTGCAGCTGGAGCTGCAGCAGGGGAGGGAGGAGGCTGCTTGCCTCTCAGGAGGAGAGCAGAGCTTTGGCCTCCACCTGCGCTGGTCTCCGCAGAGCCACCCTCCCCGGGGCTCTCTGCAGAGCTGAGCACCGGGAGCCGTGTTTATCCCTGGGCTGGACTAAGTAAATCTCAGCCACTGAGCAGTCGCTGGCCTGGGAGCAAATAGCAGCTGGAGCCCTGTCCTTGTTTCCTGCTGCTTCAGTAGCTCCAGCTCTGTGACCAAAGCTTGGAGAGCTTTCCTGAAGAGAGGAAGGTGCTCAGCCAGTCTGGAGGCTCACGGGGCGGTGGGACAGGGATAAAGGACGTCTGAAAGGCTTTTGCTGTGGGGGGAGGGATGCTGGGGTGAAGAGAAGTAGGGAAAAAATGAATCTCGTCGTGCTCCTGCCGGAGCTGCACCGTGGGAGGTGTGATGGCCTGTGGGGCCCGGCCCTTTACACGGTGTGCAAGCCAGAGATCACTGCCAGCCCTCTTTAATTAGCACCCGCGCTGCCCTGCTAATGACAGGCATCCCGCTCAGACTCGGGACCTTTAATGAACTCATCCAGCTGGAGAGATCACTGCCCCTCGGGGCCGGGTTGGTGGCAAGGAACAGCTCGCTCAGGTGTCACCCTTGGGCTTGCGCTGGGAGCTCGCTGGGATGTGACAGCAGAGAGCCCCTGTGAGGGCACCCTGAGCCCCCCAAAGCCCCTGTGAGGGCACCCCAAGCCCCTGAGAGGGCACCCCGAGCCCCCCCCCGAGCCCTCAAGGGCGAGCAGGGAGCAGCAAGGTCTGTGCAAATCCCAGCAGCACCATCAGGGCAAGCGCTTCCCTTGCGCAGAGGAGGGCAGGAGGGAGAGAGGAAGAACGGCAGAATAGAATAAAACTTCTCTGTTCTTCCCTCACCTTTGTATTTCGTGGCGCTGGGGGTACCAGTTATAAAATCTCGGCATCTGTGCAGAGGCAGCTGCTGCAGCTGCCCCTGGTGAAAAGGCGAGTGAGAGGTGAATCGAAACTGTAAAATACGGTTGTTGCTCATCAGGAGGGAATACCTCTACATTTCCTGCATTATTCTTAAAAGCAGAGCGGGTTTTTTTTTTTAATTTTGGAATTTTTTCGGTTTTGGTGGCTTCTCTGTATAAGCACCACCATCCTTTTCTGGTCACCTCCCCGTGTCCATCCGTTCCCGGGTGGCTGCAGGGCAGGCTGGTGGCATCACAGGGGCTCCTGACCCTTCCCTCAAGCCCTGGTGCAGGTCTGAGTGATGACTTGACACATGTTTATTAAGTTAAGGGGACTCATGGTCTGCACCACAGGTGCAGTTCTGTGTGCCCAGAACTTTCCTGTCTCTGAACCAGAACTGAGGGAAAGGGGCTGGGAATGAAGTCGGCACTCAGATCCCTTAGCACTGCTGTCCCTTTCTATTTACTGGCTTCCAGTGTGCCAGCAAAGCCCTCTGTGGAGCACAGGAGCAGCAGGCTATGGTGCCTCCCCCAGTACAAACAGGTTTATTTTCCCTGCACGCTGCTCTGGTGCAGCCCCAAACTCTGTTACTCTGTTCCCCACACCCTGTTGTGCTGCAGGACCTGTTGGCCGTGTTCTGCTGCAGCTTTCTCTGAATCTCCCACTGAAATTGACTCCTTGGGTGGGTGTCAGATCCCAGCCTGACCAGCCTGAAAAGCTGCTGGGGCTCTGGTCTGCAGTCCCATAAAAGCTGATCACATTTTCCATCCTCCACAGCCCAACACCATGGCTGCTGGTTTTATGGGCGCCGCAGCCATTCTCATCAGGCTGCTGAAATAGCACTTCTCCATTACCACAGCCACGGAGAGCCACGGCCAGGGGAGGAACTGGCACCTTCCACTGTCCCAGGCAGCTCCAAGCCCCAGTGTCCAGCCTGGCCTTGGGCACTGCCAGGGATCCAGGGGCAGCCACAGCTGCTCTGGGCACCCTGGGCCAGGGCCTGCCCACCCTCACAGACAGCAATTCCTTGCCAAGATCCCATCCAGCCCTGCCCTCTGGCACTGGGAAGCCATTGCCTGTGTCCTGTCCCTCCATGCCTTGGCCCCAGTCCCTCTGCAGCTCTGCTGGAGCCCCTTGAGGCCCTGGCAGGGGCTCTGAGCTCTCCCTGGAGCCTTCTCTTGTGCAGCTGAAGAGCCCCAGCTCTCCCAGCCTGGCTCCAGAGCAGAGGGGCTCCAGCCCTGGCAGCAGCTCCGGGGCCTCCTCTGGCCTGGCTGCAGCGGCTCCGGGCCCTTGTGCTGTTGGAGCCCAGGGCTGGAGGCAGCTCTGCAGGTGGGGTCTCACCTGAGCGGGGCAGAGGGGCAGAGTCTCCCCTGCCCTGCCTCTCTCCCACTCCTGCTGTCTGCTGGTCCCCTGGCCATGGAACACGTCCCAGCAGCTTTTCCCTGGATGTTCCGAGAGAAAGAAGCAGCCACCAGAGTCAGGACAGGCCTGTGACTTGCTGGGTTCCAGGGCCACCCTGCCCCAGCCCCTCCAACTGCAGAAGTTCAGCTGGGCACTGAGACACAGCCAGGAGCACCACAAGGGCCATCGCTTTGCTTGTGAGATAAAACAAGGCTCTTTCTTCCCCTTTCCCCCCCTCTCTTGTTCCACGCTTTCCCTTTCAGTGCGTCTACTAATGATTAATTATTAGGCTGGCGAGGCAAAACTTGGTTTCTTTCCATTGTGTCTCGAGTTAAGCCAAGCAGCCTGGTGTGGGAGCTGGTGCTGGGTCCCACCCAGCCCTGCCCGGGCTCGGCAGCCCCTGTGGAGCCTGGCTGAGGGAATCACGGCAGGGCGTGGGTGGGAGGGACCCTGAGGAGCACCCAGCCCCAGCCCTGCCCTGGGCTGGGACACCCCACCAGACCAGAGGTGAGAAGTGTAAGAAACAGAGTTCAATGTAAAGAACTTCTGGTAAGGTTCAGTAAGGGATAAAAGAAGAGAGAAAAGTGCCGCGCTGGTGCTCCTGGCCAAGAGCCAAAGAACATCCCGGTATATACAGACAGGGTTATTTTTACAGGGTTACATTGCTGAGGTACATGCATATTTCATGTGTTTCATACATAACTGAAACATTCTTTCGAACTTTCTGATGCTTTGGGAATTCCTTTGTTTGGTTTCTTCACACTCTGGCTTATCTGCATGACATCTTGGGTGTCAGATCAATATGTTTCTTTTTTGTGTGTGTGTTTCTATCCTGTTGTTTTACATCTTCTGATAAGGATTTAGTAAATCCTTAAATTTAACATGGTATTCACTAGTTGTCCTCTGGTGCTCTGGTTTGTGTCACGGTTATCTTGTCACTTGGAGGGTTCAGTCGAGGGAAAGGGGAACAACATGATCGCTTTACACCATTTGTTTGGTTACATAGAGGTATTTTAACATCCAGTGTTCAGCTAAGGCCTAAAATATAGTATATTCACCCTACTACTATCTCTATAAACTATGCAGTACGTACTTAAACTTACAGATTTCGTTATACCAACAGCTAACTAAAGGTATACATGATATTATATCTGAATACTTAGGATCAATGCAAAAACTAATGTATAAATGTGAAAGCCAATATCATATTGCAGACCTCTTCTTTAACATCCCTTTCGTTCCCCACCTGTTTTTGTCCCCCTGGTCTGCCTGTAGACCAGGGCACCTCTCTGGCTGTGCCTGCCTTGCTCTCCTGGTAGCACCAGCTGCTTCCTCTGCCCAGCCCTTGCGTGCAAAACCCAGTGTTAGATAACTGCTGGATCGAAAAGAGGCTTGTAATTTATTTTTGTGCTTCCCGGCTCCAGGAGCAGGCAGCGCTCTGCCACACGGCTCGGGAGCTGCTGGCAGATGCTCTTCAGAGGGTATCCCTGCCCTGCCTGCACCCTCCCTGCCCTCAGATGCTCCCTGCGTTTTCATTTTAACCCTTGGCTGCCTCCCTCTTCAAATCGCTGCCCCGAAGCGCTGTTTCTCATCTGCCCTCGGCAGTGGGCTATTACTCAGCGTTTAATGCTTTTCCTGGTGTTTTGTTATTCCTGGCAACTTCTGCCGAGGAGCAGGAGGGTCCCAGCAGCCGTGCTTGGGACAGGAGCAGGCTGTGGACCCTCTGCTGGGTTAATGGAACAGCTCCGGTGATAAAGAGCTCTATCAGAGACATCCTTCTGGCAACGAAGAACACAGCAGGGGCAGATGCACTGTTATTCTGCTTTATTTTGTTTTATTTGCTTCCTGTGAGCAGCGCCGGGACCAGCTGCTAGGCTGGGACCTCCCTGTGCAAGGTCACAGCCCTTGTGCAGCTGGGTGGTCCCTGCAGGTCCCCCTGGGCTTGGAAGGACCATGAAGGGGGGGGCATGAGGGTGGAGATGGGGTGCAGCAAGAGGAGGCATCAGGGGGTGTTTGGCAGAGCAGGGTGGGGGCCAGGCTCAGGCAGGAGAGGTGTCCTTGCTCCTCTGAGACTCACAAACAGCTGCAGGGAGACGTCGTGGGTTGAAAACCTTGAGCTGGTCATCTGGAGGAAAAAGCCCAGCTGTTTCCCCGTGCTTCAGGCCTTTTGTTCCATTCTGTTTTCCAAATGAAGTGTCTGCAGGTAAAAACCACGGTGGAAAACATGAAGTGCTTTGAGGGTCCTGAACTGTCTTTTCCCAGCTGAAACAGTTGTGAGAAGTGGTCCCTTGCCCATGGCCACCTCTGCACAGTCACGTGCCACCAGAAAATGGCATTTTGTCAGGAAGATCCTCCAAATATTGGGATCCTCTGGCTGAATGCACATCCTCATCCCCGGCAGGTGCTGGTGTTTGCCAGCAGGGGTGAGGGTCTGCCATGGTGCCAGCAGATTCCTCTGTTGCTTTTCTTTCCTTCAGAAGTCATTGCACCTTGATGAGAGGCTCCTCCGTTGCCCAGGGGAGAACACTGGCCCAACCAAAAGGCAGAGAGGCTCTGAGATTTGGGGCTGTGCTCCAGAGATGCTGACACTGCTCACCCAGTTCGTGCTGGGTCCACATTCATCAGCTCCAGCTTCTGAATGCTTTAGTGGGCGAGAAGACACATTTCATGTCCTTCATATATAAATATATACACATATTTACCTGTTCAGTTGTTAATTTCAGGCAGGACCAGGGATGGCATTCCCTGGCTGCTGCCGACGTTTGCTGTGGGACCTGAGTTTTGGGGAGTGTCTCATCTCCACAGGCAGCTCTGAAGGCCTTTTGCCAAAATCACCTCATTTTCCTGAGCAGTTTCGGTTGTTACAAGCTGAAAACCCCCTCAGCTGCCTGGCAGGGAGGGTTTGTACCCTCATTTCTGTGCTTTTTTTGAACCGTGTGGTTTACATGGCCAGTCACGGACAAAGCACGCTGTTCAGCTACTGCAAATAGCTCTGTAACATTTTCAAGGAAATTGAAAAAAAAAGGAAGAAAAAGGCAACAAATTGGAAAGGAAGAGTTACAGTTCTGTGCATCTTAAAAATGGAGAAGGGAAAATTAGGCAGGTGGAAAATGCTGCATGCATTGGGAGGGGATAACTGACAATCCTCAGAAAGGTGGTGGTTCTGCTCAGGGTTAACTTTCACTGAGCTGTTCCCTGGGCAGGGCACTGCCATCAAATGGATCCCTCCCTTCTCTTCTCTTCCAGGAGTGAGGCAGGACCTGCAGAGGGGTGACCAGGCCGTGCAGCACAGGGAGCTCCTCGGGACGCTGTGACCATCAGGCAGCACTCGGCTCCGCCAGGGAAAGGCACACGGAGGGGGAAAGGAGTTGGAACTGCAAACCTGCGCTGAAAGCAGCCGAAAACTGGGTTTTTTCCTGCAAAACACCTGCTGCCGTTGGGCTCTGTGTGTGCTGGTGAGGAGGATGGGACCAGCCCATGCTGGAAAGGGAGCGAGAAGGGCGAAGCTCTGCTGATCGCCGGGGAGCCCTGGCGTGGCTGACTGGTGGGGAAAACTCAGCCAAGGCTCTGGGCAGGGAGGTTTTGGGGCAGGGCAGGGCCATGGGGCTGCTCTGGGCTCTGCCCCACAGGAGGGCTGGCTGGCTGCCCCGGCACTGAGACACCAGGGACACGGGGCTGTGCCACCAGCCCTGCGCTCCAGCACTGTCCCCGGGATCCCCCAGAAGGGAAGCGAGGCAGGGGCTGAAAAACGTGGCTGTCCTGATTTTTTAATCTCAAGAAGAAAGAACCTTTCTGCTTTGTCTGCTTTGCTGGAGACCTCTGGGCTGCATTTCTCTGCTGCTGCTGGGAAAGTCTGTTGATTTCTCACCTGGTTTAGAAGATTTTATTTCTCTGTGTGTGTGTGCGTGTGTGTGTGTTTGGAACATTTTATTTCTCTCTCTGTGTGTGTGTATGCCCTCAGATTTATTTTCACCCTGTACGTGTATATGTCCTCAGATTTATCTTCACCCACCTCGAACTGACGGGCTCAGAGCGAGACCCCTCTCACCTGGCTCCTGCAAGGAACCATGAGGGCCTTGGCTCCCAGCTGGGTTTTTGCCCCGGAGGCCCTGGGGCTCTGCTGGCTGTTGGAGTGAGGAGGGAGGAGGAAGCGGGCGGAGCCGGGGCGCACCATGGCGGAGAAGTGCGAGTGCATCGCCAGCATGTACGGCTACGACCTGGGCTGCCGCTTCGTGAACTTCCGCCCGCTGGGCTTCGGGGCCAACGGGCTGGTGCTGTCGGCCCTGGACAGCCGCAGCTGCCGCAAGGTGGCCGTGAAGAAGCTGACGCTGGGCGACGCCCGCAGCGTCAAGCACGCCTTCCGCGAGATCAAGATCATCCGCCGCCTCGACCACGAGAACATCGTCAAGGTCTACGAGGTGCTGGGCCCCAAGGGCGCCAGCCTCCGCGGGGACTTCTTCAAGTTCAACGTGGTGTACGTGGTGCAGGAGTACATGGAGACAGACCTGGCGCGGCTGCTGGAGCAGGGGAAGCTCGCCGAGGAGCACGCCAAGCTCTTCATGTACCAGCTGCTGCGCGGGCTCAAGTACATCCACTCAGCCAACGTCCTGCACCGCGACCTCAAGCCGGCCAACATCTTCATCAGCACGGAGGACCTAGTGCTGAAGATCGGCGATTTTGGCCTGGCCAGGATCGTGGATCAGCACTACTCGCACAAGGTAGGCCCTGCAGAGCTGTGATGCCTGAAGTGGCTCCCTGGAAACAGAGACCAGACAGCAGTGAGGGAATAAAGGTGGATATTTATTGGAAAGGCCTTCAAAGGCTCACCCTGGGGAGCCAGAGGCTGCTCTCACAATGGAGCCCAAGATGGACCCCGAGTCACGAGTTCTTCACACCTTTAGAGCTTTGATCCAATTGCAGATCAGCATCAATTCCCCAATTAAAACTTTAGCTAATGATGTCATTTCCCCAGCTTACCCCCACCCCCGCTCACGATGTTCAGTTACCCATTTCGGGCCCAGGACAGTCTGGGTGTCCTTGGAGAGCAGGCTGGGAGAGGCTTTGTTATGTTCATCTTAACGTGAGAGAGCAGCAGCTCCCAGGCTACAAAACCCTGCAGAGTCATACATGTGAGCACTGCAGGGCTGAGAAAATATGGAAGTTAAAATCCAGGGCATCATCTGAATGGCACAGGTGGGTGGCCAGGGCTTGTAGGGGGATGTGGTTGGGCTACAGTGGATCTTTTTTTTACAGAAAGGGGGATAAGTATAGGAATGGTCTGCCTGGGGAGGTGGTGGATTCACCATCTCTGGATGTGTTTGAGACAAGACTGGATGTGGCACTCGGTGCCAGGGTTTAGTTGAGGTGTTAGGGTTGGGTTGGACTTGATGGTCTTGGAGCTCTCTTGCAACCCAGTGATGCTGTGACTCTGTGTGACTCTGTGTGACTCTGTGTGACTCTGTGTGACTCTGTGTGACTCTGTGTGACTCTGTGTGACTCTGTGTGACTCTGTGTGACTCTGTGTGACTCTGTGTGACTCTGTGTGACTCTGTGTGACTCTGTGTGACTCTGTGTGACTCTGTGTGACTCTGTGTGACTCTGTGTGACTCTGTGTGACTCTGTGTGACTCTGTGTGACTCTGTGTGACTCTGTGTGACTCTGTGTGACTCTGTGTGACTCTGTGTGACTCTGTGTGACTCTGTGTGACTCTGTGTGACTCTGTGTGACTCTGTGTGACTCTGTGTGACTCTGTGTGACTCTGTGTGACTCTGTGTGACTCTGTGTGACTCTGTGTGACTCTGTGTGACTCTGTGTGACTCTGTGTGACTCTGTGTGACTCTGTGTGACTCTGTGTGACTCTGTGTGACTCTGTGTGACTCTGTGTGACTCTGTGTGACTCTGTGTGACTCTGTGTGATTCTGTGTGACTCTGTGTGACTCTGTGTGACTCTGTGTGATTCTGTGTGACTCTGTGTGACTCTGTGTGACTCTGTGTGACTCTGTGTGACTCTGTGTGATTCTGTGTGACTCTGTGTGACTCTATGTGACTCTTTGAACTGGTGCTTGAGCCTGTTTGGGCAGCAGTGAGCCCTGCTAGGCAGTCACTGCTGGTGACCACTCTGCCCCAAGCCAAGACACCATGGAATCATGGTTTGTGTGGGCAGGGACCTTTAGAGCTGACCTAGTCCAAGCCCCCAGCAGAGAGCAGGGACACCTTCCTTCCCCTAGGTGGGGTTGCTCAGAGCCCTGTCCAGCCTGACCTGCAATGTTTTCTGGGCATAGCCCAGGCACTGAGCTCTGCCAAAGGTCCCCAGGGCTCTGCAGTTCTGCAAAGAGAGCACAGGAGGGGTTCGAGTGCCCCTCAGCTGCCTTTCCTGGCTTGATATTGTGTGTATCAAATAAATACTCAGCTATTGGATTCTGTCTCAGCAGCGGACTGTGGGCAGGCGTGTGTTTGCTTGCTTTACTCAAATGACTGAGCTCTGTGTTTCTTGCTTTGCTGCTGATAAAAAGCACAAAAAGCTGCTGGAAGCACGTGGAGAGGGGACCTAGAGTGTCCACACCCACTCTGCTGGGCTTTGTCCTCGCTTTGGCACCAGCCGGCTTCTTAAAAACTGAATTTCATTTGAATTACATTCATTCATCAGAGGGGGAGAGGAATGGGTCTCTGAGACTCAGTCAGACTCTTTCATCTGAGGTCCAGATGCAAAGAACATACAAAGTCCTTTGCTGTTGGGCACTCAGTGTATCACGGAGCAACAATAACGTGGGTGACAGGGGCAGCCTGCCGTGCTGACAGCGGGCAGGCAGCGTGGGAGGAAGGCCTGGATAATGGCTGAGAAGGCTCTGTAATGCACAGTCCTGATGCTGATGGATCTTGAGCAGAGATGCAGATGTAAAAGGCAGTGTGCCTTCCAGGCTGGAGCTCACGAGCACTGGAGGAGCGTGGCCGAAGCCCCGTGAGTCCACGCGTCCCTGGGAGAAAGCAAAGGCATGGTGTGGTCTGCAGCTGGCCTCTGGTTGAAGCTACTGTTTGGTGTTGTGAGATGAGATAAAGTCTGTGTTCTTGAGCTGGATGTGTCCACGGATGAGGCTGGGGTCCTCCATGAATCTGTTGTTGTGCCTGTGCCAAGGGTTAAATGTGCTTTGCATTCACCAGTGGGTTCCTGCCCGTGGTTTTTTTTTTTTTTTTGCCCATTGCGTGGAAGGGGAGGCAGCAGAGAACGGCAAGAAGGCAACCCTTGTGATCCTGAGATGGTTTATTCTGGACATGAGTCTGGGCTGTGGGGAGGAGCAGAGCTGGGGAAAAGGGATGAGGTTGCAGGGAGCCAGCACAGGGTCCCTGTCACTCTGGCTGCCCTTTCTGCGCTCCCTTCCTCACTCATTATTTATGGCCCAGCTCAGGAAGAGGCTCCTGGCTTTTCAAACGCGTGGCTTGTTTGTTTAAAGTCAGGTAACTGCCAGAGAAAAGCCCTGGAAACAAGACAAGCTACATGAAGGCAGACAGTCTCTGATTTAAGGAACATCGTGCTGTCAAGGACTGCGGGATCAGGGTAGGAGTCATCTGTCCGTATCTGCTGCAGGATTGCTGTCATTTCTAAGCAGTTCTCCGTTGCCTCAATGGCAGCCAGTGCAGTGGAAGGAGCTGTCAAGGGCTGCAGCTTCATGTTGGTGTTTAACTCTGCCAGATGCCTTTGCATGAGCGTCCCCCAGTCCCTCACGGGGTGGGAGGCTGGAGCATCAGTGCAAAAAACCCATCTGAGTGTGCAGAGAAAGCTGGGTGCTGCTCCAGAGCAGAGCTGAAAACAGCAGATAATGCCAGCGACGGGTGACTCCTGGCTGTGGGCAGGGCTGTGACGGCCCAGCAGAGGCAGGGGTACAACAGGGGGGTTTGGGTGGGCTGTGGGTCAGTCCTGCCTTTGATTTCCAGCCCTTCTGAGATGACTCAGAGAAATCAATTCCTTTCCACATTTCCCTTCCAAGCCCCGCTCTCCTCCAAGGCTCATACAGATTTATGAGCTCCCTGGCTGTGCTCTGGCAGGAGGCAGAGCAGGGGAGCAGCGCTGAGTCTGAGGCTGCAGGGCCTCCACCCCGGGGACCCCCAAGCAGAGCAGGGACCCTCCCAGCCCAGACTTGGAGCTGCCAGCCCGTGCTCAGGCAGAGCAGATGAAATCCTGTGTGTAATTAATTGCTCGAAGACCCCATAGATCCAAACCTCTGGAGGCAGAGCAGAGCAGCACCTCTATAATTTCTTTTTTTCCTGCAGGCCTTTGAGGCAAGGAAGAGTCATCTTAAGCAGATGGATTTTTATTCTGTTAGCATGTTTTGTGCCTGGGATATGCTTATGCTAATGCCTGGGCTCTGCTAACACAAAAGATTGCAGGTTGTGTGGTGTTTTTTGTCTCAAAGGTCGCATCTCTTCTGACCTGATGTTTCTGAAACCCCAAATGGTCCTGCTGAGTGTTAAAATGGCAAATAAGAACCATGCTCGATTGTGAGTAGAATTTTAAACTCAGCTCAGAATATACAAAACAGCTGACCCTTGCCTGGCAAGATGTCTTGTTTCTGTGACTTTCAGCTGGCAAGTGTTGAGTTGGGATAACAGGGTGGGAAGGGGAGAGCAGAGATCCCCAGCTCTGGGAGAGGCTGAGTTTGGATAACAGGGTGGGAAGGGGAGAGAGCAAAGCTGCCCAGCTCTGGGAGATGCCCTGCCCTGGCCAGGTGTAACAGGAGAGGCCCTTCAGGAGATGATCCAGTGCATCCATGTTTCTCTCTCATCCCATCTCTTCCCCAGAGCTCTCACCACCCAGCTGTGCAGTCTCCTTTCCTTTCCATCTCACTGCTCTTCATCCCTGGGAGAACATCTCCCCATTTTGCCTTTTTCCTTGGGTGCTGCTCTTTGTGGTTTGCACACTTGGCCCTGCACCTCGGTGCCCAAGTGCTGAGTGAAGGGGGGCTGGAGATGAAGAGCATTCCCAGCCTCCACGAGGTTCTTGTCCTTGTGCAGGAGAGGTGAAGCTGGGCGTTTCCTGTTTGATAACCCTTCATCCCCTGGGTGAATGCAGGCACCTCGCCTTTCCTGCTGGAACGCTCTGCCATGGCCCCCGGGGCCCTGCCTGCCATGGCCCTGTCCCTGCCTGTGTGTCTGCAGAGGCCCCTGGGCCTGCTGCCCATCCATCCATCCGTCATCCATGCATCATTCCATGGATCCATCCATTCATCCACCTGTCCATCTGTCCATCCATCATTCCATGGATCCATCCCTCCAGCTCTCTATCCATCCATCCCCCCATCCCTCCATGGATCCATCCATCCATCCATCATCCATCCCTCCATCCATCCATCCCTCCATCCATCCCTCCATCCATCCATCCATCATCCGTCCCTCCATCCATCCCTCCATCCATCCATCCATCATCCGTCCCTCCATCCATCCCTCCATCCATCCATCCATCATCCGTCCCTCCATCCATCCCTCCATCCATCCATCCATCATCCGTCCCTCCATCCATCCCTCCATCCATCAATACCCTGTCTTCATGCCCTAGTAAACGCCCTTGGCTCCAAACGTGAGTTCAGATCCGACTGCACCAGGTTTGGGCAGGAAGAATGTAAAGGTGAGGGTCCCCTCCTGAGCACCCTCAGCTTGTGGGAGAGCAGGGAGACAACGAAGTCAAGCATTAAAAATTGGCATAAATACCAGCAGATTCCCAGACTAAATAATAAATGTTTTGGAGGGCAGGCTTGTCTGTGGCTGTGGTCCTGTCTGGGAAAGGCAGGTGATTCCTGCTGATGGGGACACAGAGACTCGCTGAATGTCTTCCCTCGGGTGATAAAACACTCAACTAGAACGTCCCTTACCAGCCCTGTGTTGGACAAGATAAATTATCTTTCCTAGGAGCTCTGCCTGGTGCTCCAAAGCACCTGGGGACACCTGCACAGGGTTCCCAGCGGACCTGCTCTCCCTTTGCCTGTTGGCAGCATTCATTACACAATTAATTGGCAGAAACTCCACGCCACGGAGGTGTATCAGCCCTTTTGAGGTGAGTTCTTAAATGGTAAATACTTCACAGACCATCTTCAAAGCTTTGAAGTCCTCCTTTAGTTCTGTACTTGCTGTTCAGCGCACACATAATGGCTTTCAGCCCATCCAGTGAAAACACAAAATTCCCAGGTGGGTCGTGGCGAGGAGGAGTTCAGAGGAGGTGAGGCTGTGGGGCGTTGCTCTGGGCTCTGGACCACCCTCCACGTCCAGCCCGGTGCTGAGCCTCCCTGCTGTGAGCCCGGCTCCTTTGTTGTTCTGCTGCCCTGCCCTCCGACCAGGCACGTAATCCTCCGTGCTCCTGAAATAAACGCGCTCTGTCATCCCAAAAACCGAGCGGAGCCACAGCCCTTCTCTTGTCCTCCTGTGGCGCAGCACCAGGTTCCTGCAGGCCCGGCCTCTTCCACAGCCCCTCCTAGAGCTGCCCCACCTGCATTTAAAAAAAAATGAGCTTAAAAGCCCTGCTGTGAAGAGGCAGGAGCTCGCTGCTGCTCCGGGATTCTTCCAAAAGCTTGGGCTTGTTGCTATTTTGAGCCCCTCTTCTGCAGCAGGAGCTGACCCGGCTCCCCCCCGGTGCAGCAGCAGAAATCCCGAGTGTGGCTGGGGGTGGAAGGCACAAAGACACGGGCTGTGCTTGGATCCTGGCGGATTTCCAGTTTGTGAGCACCTGGTCTGCACCTCTGCAGCTTTTTGGCAGCAGGAAGGTGGATTCCGGTGTGAAACCCTTCTGGGAGGAGCCCGGGGCTGTGGCCACTCGGTTTGCAGCAGGTGGGATCCTGAATTCCCACATCCCCTGGATCCCGCTGGCCCCGAGGAGCAGCTCCAGGCTTGGATGGTGGTGTGTGTTGGAGCACCAGCAGGAACTGTGCTCCCTGTGTGTGCCATGGTGTGCCAGATCCCCTCAGTGCCCGTGGGATGTGGGTTCAGCATCACCTGAGTGACACTGGGGTGCAGCAGCACCTGCCCAAAATCTTCTCCTTCTGGTGTCACAAGCAAAACACAAAATATGTGTTGTGTAAAGATTAGAAAAAAACATCAATTTTTCTTCCCTTTCCAGTTCCCTGGCTGTCTGATACGAGGTGATGCTTATCCTGCCTGTAGTGAATTCATCACCTTTGCAGATTGCCTGAGCTGTTGCCACACACGCCGGAGGAGAAGAGGAGAGGCAGGAAAATGATACTTGAAAATTGCAAAGGGAAAAAAAAAAAAAAATTAAAAAAAAATATATATAGCATGGAAGGGCTTAGACTTGAAACTACTTCTATTTTTCAATTAATTCCATTATGTTGTTTTTTAAAGAGATTCTAGTGGTTCTCCAGTGCAGAAAGGGCTGCGCTGAATCCATGGAATGTTACGAAGATGTATGTTCTGTCTTAATTAGAACTAATTAATATGCTTCGGCTCTCGGTCTTTCTGTCTGATTGAATCTACGTAAATGGTGAATTTTTTGTGCTGGAGCCCTGGCCAGAAATGCCCAGGCTCCCCACCCTGTCAGCACAGGTCAGGGCTGAGTCCACACCCAACCCAGGTGGGTCCTCGACCCGTGGCAGTGACTTTGTGATCCTGGATCCCAAAGCTCTGGTGGCATTTCTCCACAGAACCTCGGGACTGCAGTCACTTCCTCCAGCTGGCAGGACAGGAGCTCAGGTATTTTCTAAAACTGGGAATTTAACCCATGTTTTTAGCCATGTGAAGGTGTTGGAGCTGTATCAGCTGTTCAGGACTGGGATGCTGTGCTGGCCCTGGGAGGATCTTGAGCCAGGTTGGAAAAATCTTGATTTCCAACCCTGCAATCACTGCTTCCCTGTGTTTTCCTGCTGAGACAAGGGAGGGGTAACACCGACCCTGGTGGTGGAATGCCCTGGGAAGCAGTGGGGTCCAGCTCTGAGCACCATGAGTGGGTGGGATGGAGGGCAGCTGCAGGTTCCTCCTCTCCGTGGGTCCTTCCTGGCTGTGGTGGGGGGGGATCCAAGGTTTTTCCAGGAGGTGGAAGCAGGGAGATGTCAGCCAGGCACGGGGTGATGGTCAGCAGGAGAGGGCAGCACGGTGAGAGGTGCTGCCGACCACCAGGAACCTCACCTGGCAGCAGAGGGGCCAGAGGTGTGTCCATTCGGCCAGTTTCTGCAGGGAATTTCCTCCAGTACACCTGGGGAGGAAAATGTTTGGCTTGTTGTGGGTTTCAGGTGTTGCAGAGTATTGCTGGTGCATTTTGCATGGGGCACACGCCCCTGAGGACTCAGATCCAGCCTGCTGACAGAGAGGAGGAACATACCAACAGTGTTAAATTCATAAGGAGTGTGGCACTGCTTTCCTGGGAGAGGGAATAAATTCCAGCTAGGAATTGCCCTGGATTACTACCCTCAGAGTTTATTTTCGTGGGATTCTCCAATAAACACCAGCGTCTCCATTGCTGGGAATAATTGCAGCAGCTGAGAAGTGGTGGTTTGATCGGATAATGCCTGGGGGCTTTTGTGCTGGTTCTGATTGAGCAGCATTAGCAAAAATATAGCAGCATTAAATTAAACTCCTCAGCTAATCAGTCTCCATTACAACTTATCATGAGCAGGCCAAAATTAAAAT
The DNA here is from genome assembly GCA_013400775.1 of Chaetops frenatus. NCBI lineage: Eukaryota > Metazoa > Chordata > Aves > Passeriformes > Picathartidae > Chaetops > Chaetops frenatus. Next base: position 68,186 of record VZTR01016419.1, on the reverse strand, counting down.
GTTCATTTAAAAGCAAGCCCTTCATGATTAAAAGGCTGATGACTCGCACGTTTGGGAACTGGCACAGAACCCTGCACTGGGGGAAGAGGAGCGTGACCAGCCTCGTGGTGTTTGTGCTGGTGCACCACTCTCGTGTTGAGGTGGAGAAATGCATCCTGCAGCCTCCTAGGAAATGCTGGACAGCACCACTCCAGGTGTGTTGCAGCTGAAAACAGCCCGTGGAACTGAATCCGCAGGGACGGAGTTTTTAAATGGGCATTTATGTGAACTGTGTCCGTGCTGTCCTTGCATTTTGACATTCTCCAAACTCTTCACAGCATTCAAATGCAATTCACCTTTATAATTTAATTTTATTTTGCTGCTCCTGCGGCATCTCAATCCGCCTCCTTCTGTTAATGTGTTATATTTAATAGAGAAAAGGCTGCTTATGAATATTGCAGTGTTATCCTGATGAGATAACCGCCCGTGCCCAACCCCAGCAGGGCACTGAGGGGCCCCTGCTGGTGCCAGGGTTATTTCTAGGCTGGTACACAAACCCCTGGCTCCAGCCAGAGCTGCTGGGCACTGGTGATAAAACTCTGGTGAGCTCAGGAGCAGGAGGGCCCTGCTTCAGCCAGGTGGTGGCCTTTGTCCCGTGGATGCTGCTAAGAGCTTCACCTATGGAGCCAGGTGAAGAATCCAAAATTACATCCTCGGTGTGAGCAGAGTGAGCCTGAGGATGAAGAGCTGCCCCTCCTCATCCTCGGTGTGAGCAGAGTGGGGCTGAGGGTGAGGAGCTGCCCCTCGCCGTGCCAGAGCCCCAGCAGCCGGTGACAAAGGGAGGGAGGTNCGAAGCCGTCTGTGCTGTGCAGGAGGTGCTGCATCGAGCACCGCGCTGACAAACAGGGGCGCTGGGGTCCCTCTGTGTCCCCCGGTGCCCAGCAGGTCCCTGCCCAGCCTGCCAGGGGCGCAGCACGGGCGGGGCGGGGGCAGGATGTCCTGCAGTGTCCGACGGTGCGGCCGCAGCCGGGAGTGGCCGGGCCGGGCTGGGGGAGCTCTGCTGCAAACCTGCCAGGGTTGTGGGGAGAGACGGGGCCACTCCGGCAGGGTTCAAAGCTTGATTTATTGCTGCAGTGGCATGAAGGCACGAGAGCGTCTTCACAGGACAAGGCAGAGGACAACCATTAG
>VZTR01016419.1:42728-66563 GCA_013400775.1 Chaetops frenatus | reverse complement strand
TAATTGGTCAATAAACTACTGCCACACATATTAACCTTCACACCAATGATTAATTAAAACTGTCGTACACGTCTTGCCGCAGTGCAGGCTTTTTCATCCAATCATATAACGACATACAATTCTATATTATTACATTTTAAAACTTCTTACTTAGTTTTATAACTATTTATGTATCTAAACCCCAAACTTCAAAACCTTCTGTGATCTAACTTAACATGCTGCTTCTTAAACTACAGACCCACATTCTTGCCACAGGTCTCTAAGTCTGGAAGCCTTTTCCACAGCCTCAAGTCAAATGTTGTAGTAATTTTAAACTCAGAGCCTACAGGCACAAGGTTTTGGGAGCTTTCTGTGCCTTGGGCTCTGGGACAAACTCTCCTCCCTGAGGCCTCTCTCTCTGCTCTTCCAGGGTTACCTCTCTGAAGGCTTGGTGACCAAGTGGTACCGCTCCCCGAGGCTGCTCCTGTCCCCCAACAACTACACCAAAGCCATCGACATGTGGGCAGCTGGCTGCATCCTGGCCGAGATGCTGACAGGGAGGATGCTCTTTGCTGGTAGGTTTCTGTCTCCTGCTCGTTCCTCTTACCCCCACTCCTTCCTTGCTGCCCAGTCCCGAGCTTTTCTAGCAGGGCAGAGGGAATTCCCCTGCACAAGGGCAGGAGATAACCGTGCCCTAATGGAGATAACAGTTCCAGGAGGCTTGTGTGGATCTACACCACGGATTTGAATCCTGGCTGGGGCCTTCAGGCTATTTTTTTTCTTCGAGAGAAGGCGTACCAATTGCGCGCCACCACCCATTTTTAGGATTTACCCGTGAGCACGAGCTGCAGCTGCAAGAGTGTCGTGCGAGAAAAAGCAGACAGCAAAAGCACAGCAAGGAGTCATCAAAGCAGCATTTGAAGCTCAGCTCTGATGTCCTGGAGCAGAAAATAGGTGTCTAACAAAGTCCCAAAGGTGCCGTGGCAGCAGCGAAGCTGTGCTGCCCAAGCTGGGACGCAGAGCCATTCACTCAGGGATGGGTCGGCTGCCTGTCAAAGGAGCTGCTCCCCGTGCCTGCCCGAGGTGTGCAGCTCCTCCTGGGCTGCCTCTCCGTGGCCTGACAGTGCTCTGAATGACGAGGTTTGACTCGTTTTGCGAGCAGCTGTTTGCAGAGCTGTGTAAATAAATAATCAGGGCCGTCAATAATGGAGGAGGACGTTTCCTTCGCAGATACCTCCGCGCACCACGGGGCTCCCCACACTTGGTTGCAGCTGCTCTGCTGCTCCCTCCCTACCCCTGCCTGCAGCTTCCAGGTTTCGTTTGTGGAAGCTTGAAAAGCAGCAGTCAGTACCATTCTGAAGAGATCATTAAAATTGCCTCCCTTTCCTTCCTTCTTTTTTTGTCCTCAATTTCACCCAAACTTTCCGGCCCAGGGGTTTCGGCTTTGGAAATCACGCATTTAACCTGTCTGCTCCTGATGTTTGCTGGGGATATGTTCTAGGAGCGGGGACACCTCGGGGTGCCACTTGTCCCTGCACATGCAGGGCACTGTCTGATACTGCCGGGAGGTGCTGCAATCTCTGTCCTCCTGTACTTATCCCTCACGTCAAACAGCAAAACAAGAGCTGCACGTCGAGGTCCTCCACTGGCCATCCCGGCACAGCACCCCAGCGTTCCTGGCTTTTCAAACTGTGCTTGACCCCTCTCTCAGCCCCAGCTTGGGGGTTTGGTTTTTTTTGCACTTTGTGGATCCCAGGGTGTAAGTGACGTTGGGTGACACCACTGAGGTGTCCAGGGTGGTGCTTTAAGCTCATTTCGTGGTAGAGCAGAGGCAGAAGTGGCCCCAGGATGGGATTCATCTGTCCCCTGCCTGGGTGAGATGTCCCAGAGCAGCAGCACAGGAACGTCCCCAGGCTGGTTCCTGAGAGCCCGCAGCAGGTGGAGATCGGAGATGGGATTTGGCACACACAGGCTGGGCTCTGCCAAACACATGCTGTGAGCAGCCCTTCTCCTCTGCCTTCCAGCCCAGTGAAATCACTTAATAACTCCCCAGGTGCTGGCAGGATGCTTGGTTAAAGGGTGGGGATCAAAGCCAGACTCAAAATATCAACTCCTTCTGGGTGGCTTTGAAAATACATCATTGCCATGGGGAAGTTCTGGCCCCCTGCCCCTTTTTCCTGGCCTCCCCCTGTGCCAGCAGGTAAAGCAGGGCCAGAGTAGAAGCCTAGTGCCCTTGGAGTCCTTTATCTGCTGCTGTCCAAAGAGAAGGAGGAGAATAAAGCCCCTCAGAGCAGCTAAAACTCACAAAAACCTGCCCAGCAATGTGGATTTCTCTTGGCTGCTGCTCTTCTCCTCTTCGCTTGGGAGAAGGAGTCACCCCCAGGCAGCTGCAGCCCCTGTGCCTGCAGGGTGAGGGTTCCAGGGAGCCCCGGGTCTCCAGCCAGGGTCCCCTGGGGAATCCCAGCAGTGTGGCTCAGCTGCAGACCCCCAGCCAAGTGCCCTGCCCCGGGTAAGTGGCTCCTTGAGCCCTTGTCAGGGGCGGCTCAAACCCAGTGCTTAGCATAAATCAGTACCAGAAACTCGGCAGCGCAGGTGAATTAAGGCAGTGGGTTCTTAGGAGTAGGTGCCACTCACTGCTCCCGTTCTCCCACAGCAATTAATTGGACGTGCAGCAAGAACCGACCCCAGCCCCTCCCGGAGCCCCCTTCCCTGGGGGCTGCAGCTCGGGGTTTGGCAGAGCCCATGTGGGGCTCAGCAAGTCCGGCTGTCCTGGAGCTCTCAGGAGCACAGCACACCTTCAGCAGCTGGAATCTGGCTTGCAGGCCCCTGGAGAGCTCCCCAGCAGCTGCAGCACAGAAAGCAGGGAGCAGCGCCCGTAGCCGAGCAGCTGCAGCTCCTTCCAGAGCCTTTCCCACCCAGGGCAGCATCAGTGGAAGCAGGAGGAAATGGGGGAAAAGGAGTAAAAAGGAGGAAAGATCTGTCCTGGCAGATCTCCTTGGGGTTCGCCAGTGGGGCTGTGCCTGTGACCGAGAGCTGGAAGATGGAGCAGGGACTTTCCCCATGGGATCAGGGCCTGGGTGCTTCCCTGGGACTGGGCTGCAAGGCTGGAGAAGGTTCCCTTTTCCCAGACATGGCGCACAGCTCCTCGCTCTCTCCCTGGGTGACAGCAGCTTGCCGCGTTTATTCTGTCTGTAGCTCATGTTTTCCTTTCCGGGAGCTGATACCTTCAGAAAAAGGCCCCTGGGAATTCCATAAATAGAGGATAATGGAGGAGAATGGGGTTTCTGGAGAGCCATAATTCAAGGCTGCCAGCGTTGCGTTAGCAGCTTCTTTGTGTGACTGAGCCCGGTGTCTTCTGGCTGCCAGGTGCCTTCAGTGAGCAGTGGCTGGGGCTGCACCGAGAGAAAAGACAAAAAGCCTTTATGACTTTTATCACCCTGTAATTGTGATCACGGCTTGGGAATTAGCCTGACTAACAAGGTGTTCGTTTCCTCATAGATATCCTTAGTTTCCACTGGAGTCACGCTGTGTATGTCCGAATGACCTAAAATTAGTCTTTCCCGAGGAAAGCAAATTAATTTGCCCAGGACAGATAGGGGAAGGGCATCCCTCCCTTTGTGTTTTTTGCTTTTCCCATTGCTTTATCTTCTCCCAGGGCGTTGATCCGAGTGGACATGGGGTGGTGGTGACCAGCTGGGCAGTGTCAGCCCTGCTTTGGGGCTGCCTGAGCTCACTGCCGTGTCACTGAGCTCTGCCCTGCGGGGTGAGCGTGCCCGTTGCTGAATGGAGCCAGACTTTGCTGGGGTGGCCAGGCCAGAATGGCAGGAGGCCGTTTCCCAACACCTGTGACAGTCCCTACCCTTGTCCAAGGGGGTTGTGTTGGGGGTGTGAGTCTGTAAACCCCTGCTGACCCACAGGGAGCTCTGGGCTGTGCAGGGGAGCCCCTGCAAGGTGCCAAGGACAGCGTTGCCTCGGGACAAGTGGTCTCCACCACCTCCTGTGAGGCGGCCTCCCCACCCTCCCTGCTGGCTAATCAGAAGTGCTGGGCTATAACTGAGGTTGGCTCTTGTCGTGGATCAGACGGGCAGTGCTCAGCAATGAAGCAGCCTGAGATCTGTGACTGGGACAGCAGGGACTTGGTAGCCCGAAAATCCTCGTTGTTTTGGCTGTCCCAGGCTGCTCCCTGCCCCACTGCCTCCAAGGACAGAGCATTTCCCAGCTGACAGAAAATCAATGGCACAACTCCTCGTTCCTGCCAGGCTCCTCTCTGCTCACGCAGGAGGCTGGAAATCAGCCATGGAGCCCTTGGTCACATCCAAGAGAGTGCTGAAGAATGGGATTAGTGCTCATTAATGAGATGCTCTGCTCTACCAGCNTAAATATGTCCTGAAGGAAAAAGATTAAAAACAGTCAGCAGTTCTGGGGATTGTCACCAGCACAGCCGAGCCTTGGTGTCCAGCTGGGAGCTGGTCAGAAAACGCCTTCCCCGTTGGGGCTGGACACCTGCACTCCTTTGAAGAGTGGCCCCCTGGAGCTGACCATACCCCCCAGCCTCCCCAGTGCAACTTGTGTTTCTCATCCCACTGCCCGTCTTCCTCCCGCTCAGGGGGCCACGAGCTGGAGCAGATGCAGCTGATCCTGGAGACCATCCCCGTCATCCACCAGGAGGACAAAGAGGAGCTGCTGAAGGTGATGCCCGCCTTCATCAACAGCACGTGGGAAGTGCGGAAGCCGCTGCGCAAGCTGCTGCCCGAGGTGGACAGTGAAGGTACCGTGGTGATGCCCTCCCTCCCGGGGCTTCTCCTGCCCGCCGTGTCTCACAGCTGTGTCCTTGGAGTGCCACGGGAGCTGTCCTGCAGGGGCCTGAGCCCTGGAGAAGGGGATGTAGGTCCCTGGGGGTGTGCAGCGGGTGGTCCCAGCTGCAGCTGACGTGTCCCCACTGCTGTCCCCTCACAGCTGCCCTGTCCCCAGGCCCTGTTCTCCCTGTGCCTCTGCGGGACAGCACTCACCATGCTGTAGTTTGGTAGCTCTAAGGGTGAAAGGCCCTTGGAAGGTACATCCCTGGCTTCCCAGAGACCTGAGGGCCTCTCCCCGAGTAAGGGTTCAGCCCAGAAGTTCTTTGCAAGCCCCATTTGTCCTCTGGCTGTGCTTGCAGCAGGAACGCAGCTGAGCAGTCCAGCCAGGCACTGGCTTTCCCCTCACACATCCCAGCTCCGGGAGGTGGTTGTTACACACAGGAAGGCTGACCAGGTGCTCCCCTGAGCTCCTGCTGAGGGTTGAACTTGGCCACCTGCTCTGGGGAAGATGTCAAGACCAGGCTCAGCTGATGCTTGCTGGTGTAACCCTTCCCGTGCCTTGGCAACACGGAACCCATCAGCCCGGGGTAAGCAGGGGCCGCGTCACCCTCAGCGGGCTGGAACAGATTTATTCTCCGCCGTGACTGCGGGGAGAAAGGTCACTCGTGCCCCTTCCATAGCTCACTGTCACTTTGCTGCCTCTCTGACCCGCGATGCGTGGCAATTTATTATAAGCTGTGACGCGCTGCTCCGCCCCGCTCCGCGCCCGCAGTCCGTGGCCGCACCCAGCTGTTGATTGCTTCCCGCTTAATTAGTCAGAGCCCTGAGGTAACCTCGCGGGAGACAGCCGGAAACTGGTTAATGTTCAAGCATTTTGTAATGTGGCTGTCCTTTCTGCCGAGAGGTGCTGCCCCTGCAGAAGCTGGCCCGCTCACAGAGTTACACCTCCGGCGGGGGTGTTCCTGAGGGTGCAATGTGAAACTGTATCTGAAGAAAGGCATATTCCTGTTTTTATTGCCTGGACTCCAAGGGACTTTCCTGTGAAAGGGTCAACTGGTACAGCAACAGCTTCAGTGACAGGATTTTATCTTTTCGGATAACCTTAGTAAAAGCTATCATCACAGCAATCATAGCAGACCCTCTAGGTTTAGATTTAATTGTGCTTAAATTTCCACAGAGAGAGTTCACGCACCACAGTCTTTCTAAAATTATTTTAGCCTCTCAGAATTCTTCAAATATTAATTTCGTAGCACTGGTCACAGCAAAGACTTTTAAAAATTGCAGTAACTCTAATCCACTTCAGCGACACGTAAGATGTGTAACCAGTTGTGTGACACGCAGCGCACTTGTCAAATGGATCTGTGGAACCGAATCCCAGCACCATCCAAAGGTGTTTCTGGGGTGAGATCATGGCGTGCTGCTGGGGGCAGTAGCACTGGGTGTGACAGGAGAGCCCTTTCCCCAGCTGTGCTGGAGGAGGTGGCACCTGAGGGCTGCAGGATTGCTGCCACAGCTCCTGTGAGGGGCAAGGGGGATGCAGCAAGGACAGAAGTGCCTGCTTTGGGTCCACCTGGGGTCTGGCCTTTAAGTCACCCCTTATTTCGGGGGGAATTTGTTGCGGGGGCTCTACGTCCTGGCAAGGAAGCCGTCACTGCTTTTGAGGAATCGGTGAGCTTGTTTGTCTGTGCTCGGCAGCTATTGATTTCCTGGAGAAAATACTGACCTTTAACCCCATGGATCGACTGACGGCCGAGATGGGGCTGCAGCATCCCTACATGAGCCCCTACTCCTGCCCTGAGGACGAGCCCGTGTCCCAGCACCCCTTCCGGATCGAGGACGAGATTGACGATATCCTGCTGATGGAAGCCAACCAGAGCCAGATGTCCAACTGGGACAGGTATGGTGCCAGGGCTGGGCTGCAGAGCTGGAGGCAGAACTGGGCTGGTCAGTGTCTGACGTGTGCTCTCGGCTGGGTTCCACCACATGTGCTCCAGACCTGTGGAAGGTGCCTGCTTTCCCTTCCTTTATGCCATATTGTGATTCCAGCCCAAGCTGACCCCTTGCTGAAGCCAACCAGAGGCTCATTGTGGATTTCCACGGGGACTGGAAGTTGAGCCTGCACATCCTGGTCGCTGAGTACCTTTTTATTCACAGATTATGTTGTCTTCATCTGGGTTTAAGCGGCTCTTCAACCCTTCCCTCTGCCCTCTGTCCCTATAATACAGGTTACAAAATATTGTCATCCTTGTATCTTTTGGGGACAGGGGGCGCCTGGTTTGGAGTGCTGTATTCATCACTTTTCAAGGCATGTAAGCCCCAGAGGCCACAGATCTGGGGGCCTTGTAAGAAATCCTGAATTGTGTTGACATTTGAATGGGTTGCTGGAAGCCGTAATGGAAGTTCAGAACAGCTCAAAGCCTTGAGCTGAGGTCTTTCACATGCTAGGTGATTACCCCAGTCCCTGGGCCAGTCCCACTGCTGGAGCAGGGAGGATGAAATAAGCAGCTAAGGATTAACAAGGTTCAATTTTCTGTAGAACTCCTTCCATCAGCGGGCGATGAACTGGCTGAGGATGTTTGCAGCATTGTTCCTCCCTGCATAGCAATTAAATCTCCTCATCTTCCTAATCCACTAGATTCCACCAGCACTGAAAAAATTACCTAATGTAACCCCTTCCTTCACTATCAGTAGTTTCTTTGTCTGAGTGAACAAGTGTCAGGGCGGAGGCTGGGGGGACTGCCAGCTCAACCATGTAAGGAGGAAGGCTGGAAGCAGGAAATCCATCTTCAGTTCCAGCATCCCTGCCAGTTTTAGCCCCCAGAGCAGCAAATCAGTTGCTGGAGGTCACCTTGTCACCTTTTGCTCAGCTGGCTTTCTCAGTGGGGCACAAGAAGCTGAGACTGAGGCTGTCCTGCCACCCAGCTGGGGACATCTGCCACAGGGCTGCAGATCCTGCAGCACAAACCAAGTGTTTTGGGGGCAAGAGATGATTTTGGCTGTTTGTTATGGGACAGCTGAAGAGCAATTTTTTGCTGTGACAGAGCCCCAATACCTGGGATAAGATGTGTTTTAAAGGCAGCTCAGTCAGGAACCAGTAAAGCAGGTGTCACTTGGAAAACCATGGCTAGGAACAGGTATTGTCAGGTAATGGCAAGTGAGTTCAGCTGGCTTGAGAAGTTATCACTTAGCAAGGTGACCCTTCAGGAATGCTCTTGGTCCTTCACATCAGAATGAACTGGTGATGCCCAGTCTCAGTGGGGTTTTAAGGTCATCTCTTTTGTGTTATGTCACCAAACAGGGAGCACTCACACCATGGCCCCTGTCTGTGGGCTGAGGGGCAGATTGGTTACTAATGGTGTTAACCATGTTTTAAGTAGAGGGGAGGTGATAGACACCTAAAGAAAGGGGCCACTAGGTTTGGTTGTTGGGCTTTTATTCCTCAGGCTCTTGATAAATTACTCGCCCTCCTGACATTTTAGCCCACCAGAAGGTTATCTCTGCTGTCAGTAAGACATTCAACCAGCAAGCAGAAAGCAAAGCCAGCAGAGCAGTGCAGGAGATGTTCTGGGCGCTGCAGCTGCCAGCCAAGTGTCTAACAGCCCGTGTCTAACAGCAGCCTGTCTTTGGCAGGTACCACATCAGCCTCTCCTCCGACCTGGACTGGAGGCACGACAAGCACCATGACATGGACGAGGTCCAGCGGGACCCCCGGGCAGGGTCGGAGTCCACCGCCGAGGAGGCGCAGGTGGACCCCCGGAAATACTCACAGAGCAGCTCGGAGAGGTTCTTGGAGCTGTCCCACTCTTCCATGGACCGAGTGTTCGATGCCGACTGCGGGAAATCGTGCGATTACAAAGTGGGGTCACCCTCCTACTTGGACAAGCTGCTGTGGAGGGACAGCAAGCCCCACCACTACTCGGAGCCCAAGCTAATCCTGGATTTATCCCACTGGAAAAGGGCGACCATAGCGCCCGCGGCTGAGCTGTCGCTGGAGGAGGAGCCATCCAACCTCTTTCTGGAGATTGCCCAGTGGGTGAAGAGCACGCAGGTGGGGCTGGAGTGCCCCAGTTCTCTCCCGAAGATGCAGGAGAGCAGCCTGCCCTCCTCTCCTCACCGCCTCCACAAGGAGCCCGCCGAGGTCACCAGCGAGACCGACCCTGAGTTTGACTTGGACGTCTTCATCTCCAGGGCGCTGAAACTTTGCACAAAGCCCGAGGACCTTCCAGACAACAAGCTCAACGAGATCAATGGGGCCTGCATCTCCGAGCACCCCGGGGACATGGTGCAGGCAGAGGTGTTCCAGAAGGAGCGGTGGTGAGGGGCCCGCGGCCGCCGCCCGGGGCTGAGCGGCTCCCGACTGTCACTGAGCATCCCTTTTTCACACTGTACCAAATGCCTTTTGTGGGAAAGGCAAGCACAAACCACACGCCCCTTTTGACGCCTTAGGAGTGATTCTAAGGGGATCGAGAGGTGTGGAATGAAACACTGAGCTTCTTACACTGCCTTAACAATCTTGCCTTGCGGTCTCTGGGACCTGTTTGAAACTTAAATGTGCAAGGGGAAAGATGACGGTACATGGTAGGTCTACAAATAGTAGTCAAATCAACTTCCTTTCTTTTTCTATAGCAACTTGAAGAGACAAGGACAAAATTAGCATTTTCAGTATGGTCAGACACCCTCCTGGTTGGACAGGTTCCCAAATCAGCGAACTTTGAGCTCCTCTGAGGCACCTGTGTGAGTACAGGTGTGGAATAAAGTGAAGCCAGCCATCAGTCAGCAGAGATGGGAACTAGAGGTAGAGTTTGGCCATCAGAAAAAAGCCCACAAAACTCTCTGAGAATGTTAACAGGGAAGAAATTTGACCTACAAAATATGGGCCATTGGGGATTTATTTTTTCTGATGGAAGGACAAAGTTTTTTGCTAAGTGCATTTTGCTGGCTTGTGGTTTCTCACACCAAAATTTTCCCTTCTGTTGCGCGGGGTGCAGCAGGGGGTGCACGGGGATCTGAGCTTTCCGAGCATTCAGGAGGGCCCATGTGTTGCATTTCAGTGCAACACCCTGGTGCTGCGAGTCCTGCCTTGGACAGCTGCCCATCAGACCAGCAAACACCAGCGGCGAGGGCTGGACAGGAGCTGAGAGCTGGGATCTGGGTGTCCCACGGTGTGCTGCTGCCTGGCACTACCAGCCACACGGACACAGCAGGGGCACCCACCCTGCTCTGCCACTGCAAAAGGAACTCAAGTACCACTGGTTTTCCTTCCAGCAAAGATCTCGTGAAGAAAACAGCAGTTCCTGTGGCATAAGATTCGTAACTGGCCACTTTGTTCCCAGCTTCCCTGGGAGATGCTGGTGGCAGCAGGCAACTGTGTGTAAATAGATGATGACACAACTGATCTACTCTTAACTTCAGTTTTCATCCACACTTCTGAGCACCTTAACAATTAGTCAGCTAACAAGAGTTTGTATATGGAAGAAATGTTCTATACTTGTATTTAATCCAACTTGGCAGCTTTTTAAATGGGAGATCTGTAAATAGTGCCATACAAGACAGTCTCTGCTTTCCTCACCATCCTGTTGCTGTGCTGGCCAGCACAGTGGCACTACTTACACTTTGTTTTACTTTGTAAAAGAGAAACTGCTGTATTTATCACTGCAAGGCCCATATTTAACTACTCCTATATGAATTATTTCTACCCTTTTAACAAGAAATCTGTTAGATGCTCTGAGATGTGAAGAAAACTTGTGCGAGGCTCAGATAACTAACAGCAACGTTTACTGTATTAGCCCTGGTTTCTGTTCTAGCTGGGACCGGGTGCAGGTTTAGCTGTAGTAGGCCTTGCCAAGCCCAAAAACGTGGTTTTACTGTGAAGATCTCACATCAGGGTGATGGAAATGCCACTGCTGCAGCCGATCAGCAGCACTGGTATGAAGGCAGCACGGCAGGGATGGGGTGCAAGTCCAGGTGCAGGGGTGGAGAAGGCAGAGCTGACGGAGGAGGCCTCGGAAAGACAAAGCCGTTTGTCTCTGGCCTTTGCTTTCGGTGTTTGGATGTCCCCCAGAGTGGCTTAGGAAGGGGAAATGGGCAGGAACAGAGGTTTGGTTTCTGGTGTGTTGCAGATGATTGATATACCTCAACTAAAGCTCAGCACTTTTACTGGTGGTGGGGGACATTGCCGTACCGGGAAGCAGCTGCCCCTGCGCTGGAGCAGATCGCAGATCTGACCAGCCAGATCTGACCAGCCAGACCCCAGCAGAGGCTGTGAATGGGATTGCTGGGCTCAGGGAGAGTGTGCCAGGGGAGGAGGAGGCAGCAGGAGCCTCAGGAGCTGTGTCCCACGGCCTTTGGTGCCACCAAAGGAGGAGCCAGGAGCGCCCATCCTCAGGTGGGAGAGGCAGCAGTGCTGCGGCCAGAGGTGCCAGCTCGCAGTCAGGCTTTGGGAGCCAGCAGAGTCAGACCCAAAGGGTGACACCAGCATGGTGAGAGTGCACTTTGGAAGCTCTTCTAACAGACATACCAGCCCTTTGCTGCCGTGGGGTTGAACAGAAGTCAGCCTGGTCAAACCATGCCAGTGCTCTGCTCGCCAGCCATGGGTGGCCACGTCCCCTAAAACCAGAAGCCATGTCCCGTGGGCTGCTGCTTCTTCTTCTTCTCTGGAGATCTGCAGGACTATTTATTTATGGCCATGAAAGAAACAGTTTTGCTTTTGAGTGCTATCCTGAGGGCCCGCAGCTGAAGTGTGATATTGACTCCATAACAAGCAAACGGAGCGTGCTGCTGCCACTCCAGATTTTCCATCTCGCTTCGTGAGCTCTTATTTAATGTTGTTCTAAAACCTCAGCGCCACATGCTGGGAAAAGGGGATAAGAGGGATGGCTTTAATTTGTTACCTGAGTGTGCTTAGCTGATCACAAGCCAGATCTTTCTCTCATTTACAGAAATAAAATGTAAGGCCTGAGCCTTCCTTGCGTGGCAGTGTGTAATTATTTTATAAATTATTATGATCAGTTTTACTGTGAAGTGTTTATTCCAGTACTGGTGTCTGGGTTTCTTTCACAAACCATAGGATTCATTCAGGTTGGAAAAGACCTTTAAGAACGAACATGAGGACCTGAATCATGAATATTTATCATCACATGAATATTTGCACTCTGAGGTTACTTGGTGTTGGGCTGCTTTTCACCCAGCTTTGTTTTGGCAGGTTCAGGCTGCCTGAGCACTCAGGGTCGCAGGGAGGGAATTTAGACTTTGTCACCATCTGCATCTCGTGCAGTTTGAGGAATCACTTCAGTGCAAGATCGCCCATCAGGTATTTCAGTCCATTTGCAGAAGGTGTTTATTGGAAGAGACACAGGAGCACTGCTGTTCCTGATGAGACTGTGGTGGCCCCGGGATGGGTGCACACCCTGGATTTAGGGATGTGGGCCCCAGCTGCTCTGGGTTTTACTTAAAGAACAACAGAGGGAGCAGAAAAATCCCACCCTGAAACGGCAGGAGCTGCTCCTGGTGGCTCCTTGCAAGGATCTGACCTCCCACAAGGGCCACTCAGTGGCCACAAGCTGGAGCCTGGGAATCCGTCAGGGGGGTGAGCTAACAACTCCTTTAAATGTCAGAAAGATGCCTCCAACCGTTCTGTTGCTGCCCCAGTGACTGTTCTTCCTCAGTCACAAATACGTGACTATTTTTACTGCAGTTTATTTTTAATCATGCTGGGACCCAGCAGCTGTTACAGCACCGCAGAGCTGCGCTAACCAGATCTTCAGAGCGTTACCGTTACAGTAACAAAAATACCGACTTCAGCTGCTTTTTAAAAGGGGCTTTGGGGACATCCTGGGAGCCTTTTCCTGTGGAAATCCCACCCAGACCCCAGAGTAAAACCACAACGTAGTGTCAGTGAATTTTACAAGTGGACTTTTTGGAGACTGGACTGCAAATGATCAGTTCTGTCCCTCTGAGCAGTTTCAGGCCATCATCTGCAGTTTTTGAGAGCTTGCAGTGAGGACAGTGTATAGTGTATCATGCAGACATTTCAGCTCTGAAATGTTCTTTTTTCTTCAGCTGGTTCTAAGAGGAATTGAAGAGAACAAATACACCATATGGTGTTTGCTTGTGAATTGTTGCCTTTGACATTTTGAAAGGCAGAGTTTGATTTTGAAGCAGTGCAGTATGCGGGTGAATGGAGTCCTCTCAAAGTGCATCTTCTCTTTCTGAAGCCATGGTCACCACGGTATTTTAAACTGCCATCTGGACACTGGTGAAGCTGGTTTATAACAATCTCATTGCTTAGATTCAGAGTAGGCTTTTATTTATTAAAAAGAAAAAAAAAAGACTGTCTTTAAAATAAGCTTTTCACACAAGGTCTTGTTCTCATTGGGTTGTGGCAGAATAAAGTATAGCAAAAGGATCTTGGAATGGTTGCTTTGATTAATTAAGCCACTCCCAGTGGCTCCCCAGGTGAGGATCCAGAAGTGATGACATTTCCCCAGTGAGCAGTAACATGCAGCAAGGGAAGAAAACACTTTCAGCCCAGAGCATTCTTCCTCTGTTCTGCAAATCCCTGTGCCCATGAGCAGCTGGATGCTGGGAAGCCGCCAGTCATCCAGGTAAGTCCTTCCTTAAAACACCCCACAGTTCAGGCTGGGAAAGGTGAAAGGAAACCTGCCCTGTGCATGAGCTGGACCCAGCCAGGCTCAGCAGCATTTACCTCTGTGTGTGTCAACATTAACCCACGTGTTTCATGTGCTGAACACCTGGTGGATCAGAACTTCCCACTCAGACTGGGAAGGTTTGGGTCCAACCTCACAGTCCCACCTTTCCCTCTCACCACAAAGCCCAGCCACATCTTTTCACCCTCCTTCACCTGGGGAGGTGAGGATTCCTGCATTAGGAGAACTCCTCTGTGCTGCTGTAGGGATAAAATCCCCAGGAGGTTAGGAGACCACAAATGAACTACACAGAACATCCAAGCTCTCCCCACACAAGCCATCTGCTTTTCCAGCTTGCTGGAGGTGGTTAACATTCAAGTTATTCCATCCCTGAGCAAGTAGCCCCCATGTTTGTAGGAACTGGACGTGCTGGGTGTTTGTGGATGTGCAGTGTCCCATCCCACCAAGGAGCTCTCATCAGTCCTCAAAGCAGTGCCTGGGGGGGACAGCAGAGCCTCACCTGGGAATGTCTCCTCGGGCTCCAGGGTCAATCCTCGGGCACAGCTGGGCTTGAGGAGGGCTGGGCAAGGCAAGAGGGACACGTGTACTGCTGCTGTCTGGGCACTGTGGGCAAACAGCCCTCAGGGAGGTCCATAAACCCTCCTGGAAACAGCTACGTATGAATGGGAGGGGCCTCCAGGTTTTCCCCGTGTGACCCCATGCAAGAGAAAGGAAGGAAGGAGAAAACCTCCCTCTCCAGAGAAGATGGTATGTGATGTTTATTCTTTAGAGGCTGAGAAGTCTGTCACTGCAGCAAAGCCAGGCCAGACACTGGAGTGCTTCTGCCACTACTTCAGCCTGCTGAGGAGCTCTGTGTCCCACAGATAGCTCATCATTCTCTTCTGAGGAGCCCAGAGAGCTCATCATTCTCTTCCTACAAAAGGATGCAGAGAAATCAGCTTTTCGGCCCAAAATCACATCACATCAGGGGCTCACGCTGCCTGTGCATGGCCCATGCCATTTCTGACCCATCTCATCCTGCTGCCTGCCTCCAGAGCTGCACCCCAGCACCTTCTGAGTGCCACCACAGCCTGGGAGCCTCCTCCATCTCCCCGGCAGCAGGAGAATCACAATCACAGAATCACAGAAACACAGAACTACAGAGTCATTAGGCTGGAAGAGACCTTTGAGGTCATCGAGTCCAACCCATGCCCCAACACCTCACCTAAACCATGGCACTGAGTGCCACATCCCATCTTTTCATAAACACATGCAGGGGTGATGACTCCACCACCTCCCCAGGCAGGCCATTCCAGTACTTGATGACTCAGTAAAAAACTTTTTCCTGACATCTAATCTGTTATGAATTTCTCTTGGTGCAGCTTAAGGCTGTGTCCTCTCGTTCTGGCACTTGCTGCCTGGGTAAATCCCGTGCAGGGACAGAGATGTTGCTGGCCTGCAGTGGTGTGTCTGCAAAGAGCTGGTTGGCAGCCTGTGCCACCCCTTAATCCTCAGGCAGGCTGATGGATAAACAAGCAGGGAACCGAAGGCCACGGTGGCAGAAATGTCAGCCTGTGAGCTGCTGAGCAACACACAGAGATACTTATCCAGAGAGGCATTGACAGAGGGGCCGAGCAGCAGGAGCCTTGGTGCCTTCCTTTGGCTGTGGCTCCTGCGTCTCCAGAGGCACCGACTGACATTTCACACCAACTGAAGCTGGCTCGTTAAAAGCCAGACGTGGGCAGACCTGTTTGTTCTCCCTCCACAGGGCGAGGGGTCTGCTCCCACAGCACCAGGTACTTTGTCACTCTAAATTACATCCCTGGAACGCAGGAGCTGTCAGTAAATGCTAAGCTGTTGCCTTCTCTCGTCTGCCACTTTGAGCTGCTCCCCCAGGAGCAGTACAGCCTCTCTGTGCTGCTGCATCTTCACACAAGCATCACTGTGCTCACACTCAGCTTCTGCCAGCCAGCCCTGCTGCTCCAGATCTGTGTTTAGGAGCCAGGCAGAGCTGCTCTGGGGCTGGCTCTGCATCCTGCTCTTCCTCCCTGAGGTCTGCTGAGCTCTGTGTGCGTGTCCTCAGCCTCACCTGTAAAATGGTGGGGTGGAAAAAAATGCTTTGAGACTGACTGATGAAAAGAGGGACGTGTGCTCTGGCTTTCTTTGCCAACTGTGAAGCTCTTCTAGAATCATGGAGTGGTTTGGGGTGGAAGGTACCTTTAAAGGTCAGCTAGCTCAGAGCACTGAAGTTAAAACAAGGTGGGGAGCCCATGTCCTACACTAGCTGATCAGGGGAAGGGCAGGCACTGAGCCCACATGTCCCAGCTGCTCTGGCTCTACTGCTGGCTGAGGTTCCTGCTCAGCAACAACCACAAAAGAGCCAGGATCTGCTCTCTGAGGATAAAGAGGCTGTGAAGGGAGAAACGATGAGACAGGAAGCCATGGAAGAAGCAGAGCTGCCTGATGGATTCAGGGGCCCCCAGCCCCTGAACAGGAGCCCGTTTCCATCCGAAATGTCTGGGGTGCAGAACTGCAGACAGACGGAGGTCTCCAAGCCAGGGCTGGCACCCCACAAGGCAGCTCTTTCCCGGCCACTGGCAGGTGGGAGTAGTTGTGTTTCCTGCCTAAAGCTGTTCGATTTCAGAATCGTGCTGCTCTTAGGGCCGAGAGCCGTCTTAGGTGAGGACAGGCCGCCCCCTGCAGGGAAATTCATCAAACCTGGGTTCCGGCTTTCCCCATCCACCGCCTGGATTAACCCCCACAGATCAACCCCAAACTGATGCCACCCCAGGGCCGGAGCCCTGCTCTCACCTTGCATCTTCCAGGATTTCCGGTGCCCGTGCTGCAGAGAAGATTTGCAGGAAGGTGCACCAGCGGTCGGTGATTTGACACCAAGCTTTTCCCCCTGCTGGGAGAAATAATGGGATCACACCTGCTGGGGTATGTGTAAGCTGTGAGGAGCAGGTGTAGGTCTGGGTGAGTGCTCCCTGCCCCGGTGAAGAAAGCCAGGAGGTGTTTTGTCTTGCTGAATTGCGTCTGGCAGGTTTTCTGCAGCAACTGTATTTCGGCACATCATCACCAGGAAGGTCGGCAAAGTCATGTAAGTCAACTTTGTTGCCTGCACGTCTGTGGCAGTGCACTTTGCTTGCTTGGGTTGGTATTTTGGCAGCAGATGTACGAACAGAAAAGGAAATTTTGCTGTTTCTGGAGACCTGAGTCCACACTGGCCAGGTCTCCTGGGTTGTATCAGTGTGGGTAAAAAATAAAAGTTCCTATCTTCAGCTTTGACAGAACATTTGCTGTCCCCTCAGAAGGGAGAACGTTCCTCTCCCCGGGTAGGACAGAGCTGGTAGGTGTGCCTGCTAAATTAAGTAGCTTTTAAAATCCAAGAGGCTCATCATTTGTAACAATATTTTTAAATTTATGTTGCAAGCTGCTTTTGGTTTTAGAGAGAGCAACATAAGGTCTGCTGGAGGAGCTAAAACTGAGAAGTCAAAATCTTTCTAAGCAGGAACCTGGTGCTGTAGCCCTCAGAGCTCTGCAACCCCCCAGATGTTTGGGAGACAGATGATGGAGAGGTTTCATTTACACAAGTTGATCAGAAGCTGTAAAAGTACCATATCTTGTTGTTCAGGCCTTTGTAAATATCCTAAAAGCAACAGGTGCAGCTGCAGAGAGCACTCTCTGACAGCTGCACTCCGTGGGCAGCACTGAGGCTGAGGAGCAGCAATGAACTGACTCTCTCAGGCTCAATCACACGGAAAACACACCCTGACTGCAGTCCTGCTCAGGCCTGGTCACACTGAGGGCTCAGGGGTGGCTGTGGTGAGGTTGTGACAACCTCCAGCATCTCCTGCTGGCAGTGTCCCAGCTGTGAGGGAGCCCAGCACCCCTTCAGCTGATGCTAGGAGTGGGGAGCAGCAGCCCTGGGACTGCACTAAATGAGAGCATTAAATCACAGCAGGGGTACCTGGCCTCCCCAAAACCCCTCCTGAGGGCAGGAGGGCGTGATTGAGCCTGCAGGTCACACAGCCTCAGCTGAGGGCCTGCAACGAAAAGGGAACAAATCTTCCTGGGAGCCATTCTGGGGACCCTGAAGTGGATAATGGTGGTCAGGGGGAGAGTGAATTGCTCCTAAAAGCTCAGCTGTCTGATGGCTTTCTGCCTTCAGCATACTGCCTTAGACCTTAGAGCAGAGCAAAGGCTGTGGCCCCTGCAGCTCTCTCCTGCCTCTTTAATCCTCACCTACTTTTAGGCATTGATTCCATTCAGCCTCAGCCCACCTGACCCTTGCGTTGAGGAAAACAAGCTTAAACCAGGACAGAAAAAAAGAAACAAAACATGTTAGCTAAGTAGGTCTGGATTTTTAAGAGACTCAAGTTCCTTTGCTTTCAGAAAAGAGAAAAATCCTGTTTGTGAAGTTGTTGAGAATTGGAGACTTCCTTTCACAACATTGTTGGTAAAATCTTGATTGAGTTAGGTTCTCTGTAATTTAAACTACAGAAGAGCTTCTGAATAAGTGCTGAAGCTTGCGTTATAGCAGAGGCTTTGTACCTGGCTTGTATCTCCCTATCCAGATGTCCCATAACTCCCTCTCCTGATATCTCATAACTGAGACATCTGACACTGCCCCAAATCCAGATATCTGAGCATTCTGTAAAGTGATAAAATGCACACCTGATGTAAAGGATTTATGTCCTTTACTCTTTGTGTGAGATGTAAAAACTCATCACATCATTGTGTCCCCTTGATGAGGTAATTTCCAACCTAAACATTTCGGTGTTTTAATGTCAGCAGGAGGAGTTGAATTTTGAGATTCAGCTAGCAGCATGTGTCCAGTGAGAGTACTCGTGGGATGAAATGTAGAGGAGTTCAGCAGGACACAGAGGGAACGCGTGGGTCAGCAACTGTAACCCTGCTTTAGCAGTCCCATGGATTGCCGTGCCTTCAGCAGGGGAATGAGGACTCAAACAGCAAAAGCCATTTCTCCTTACAGCCAGGATGGTACTCTGCTCATCATCTCCCTCCTCACCTTGTAGAAAATTAAGTCATTTTGCACTGGTTAGGATGCCTTCCTTCGCCTGAGAAAAGTCAGGGCTGACACTACGGCACTGTGCTAACAAGCGCAGAAAATGCATTTTACAGCATCTCAAGCCAGTGCAATTTGAGACCTGTGAAGGTTAATGGATCTTTTCTGGCAGGTTTCTCTATTATGTTTGTCAGTTGCTGCCGCATGGAGACAAAAGCAGAGAGACTGTCCAGCCTGAGGTAGCAGTGTGGCTGCCTGGGAGCCCAGGCTGAGAGAGAGGTGTCCATCAGCTTGAAGGCAGAAACAAGAGTCATCGAGTGTGCATAGGCTGATGGGACTCATCCTTCCACTTCCAAGGCTCATTCTGGCTCTGATCAGGCTCTGTAAGGTCCATTCTCATCTTGCACCACACACACACAGCCTGTGAGGTGAGAGAGACCAAAAAGCACTGTATGCTGATTTCAAGACCTTTAACCCAAGTGCAGCATCCCCAGACGCTGCTGATGGGGTCAGACTCTCTGCTGAGGTACCTGAGTGACGCCTCTTTCCAGCTTAACCGAGCTCAGCCAAACCTCGGGACTTGCAAACTCACGGCGAATTTAGCGGTTTTGGTGCTTTTTGTCCGCGCCCTGGCCAAACAAAGGCAGGCAGCGGCGGCTTGGTATCTGCTGAACGATCAGAAGAGGGCAGTCCTCCCCCTCGGTGCTGGCCCGGCTTTGTGCTCGGGTTGAGTCCCAGAGACGCGAGCCGCTGCCGCAGACCGGCCTCACACTGATCCGGGACGTGGATGCAGCCAGCCCCTGGATGTCCTGCTGTCCTCCCATCAGCGCAGCCACCCGAGGCGGAACAAAGCCACACGCTGTCAGGGGGAGATGATTCAGGGCGCAGAGCTGGGTGGCTGCGGGATGGTTTCTGGAAGGAAGCTCCCGGTGATGAGGAGGCTGTAGGAAAAAGGTCCCTGTGTGTCCGCGCCAGATCTAGGAGTGGTGGCACAGCACAGATAAATAAATACACCTGGGTGTTAATGCTGTGGGGACAACCAGCAGCAGTGAGGGGGAAGGGGTTACAGCGATTCCCGGCAGAAAAGCAGGTTTGTTGGGGGGTGAACGCATGAAAATGGCCGCAGCATCCCCCTGTGAGAGCCACTCGCTGTGGTACCTGTGGTCTCCACCAGACCAGGATGCTCAGAGCCCCATCCAGCCTGGCCTTGAATGTTTCCAGGGACGTCCATCACCTCACTGGGCAACCTGGGCCACCCTCATTAGGAAATTTGCCAGCCTCATTATAATTTACCTCAACAAATTTACCACCCTCACCATAAAAAGCCTCTATCTAGTCGAATATCACCTGGTCAGTCCATCTCAGGTTTTCTCACCACGTCCCTGGCTGTCCACAAGCTCAGCAGATTAGAGCCAACCCATGACCTGAGGTCAAACTGGCCTAAAAAGAGGCTGCAGATCACAAGAAGAGAAAGTAAAACTTCAATTAGAAAGCAGCGAAAGATAAATGTGTTAACCTACAAGGAGAGTCACTGACAAAGGGATTTTTCACTCAGCATGAGTCTGGGCTGCTCCCCTGTGAGCTGGTCGTTGGGCCAGAGACTCTTCTGCATACACTGGACACCAAAAAAAGCTAAGCGGGAAATTTTATGCAGAAATGCTTTAAAACATGGAATGAAATTACCAGTCAGAAACCAAATGCCAGAAATGGAAACAGTGTAAACAGCTATGTTGTTGCTGTAAAGAAGTAAAAGGGGCAAGAAGGCTGGTGGAGAGAAGTAATATCGTTTAGTGGAATTGGTGTAATAAGAGACATTCTTTTTGTTCACAAACCTTTCCTCAGGGTAGCCATCATCTTTACTGCCCAGTTCCTGCGTCAGCCTCATGTGAATGTGAGGAGTGGGTCAGGTCATCTCTCTGTGTCAGGCTCAGCCTGACCATGTCAGAGTGAGCAGTCAACACTGCTTTTTAACAGAAATAAAGAGCAGAAAGCAAAGGGGCCAGCTCTTATCAAACCACAGAAACTGCCTTCTGAGGGATGGCTTGTTCTGCTAGTCTGAATTGCAAAGCCTTCTGAGATTGGAGTGAGATAAAACCCAATACCACTACCTAAAGAAATTATTTGTTCTGTGTTAGCTGTATGCACACAGCTACATTATCAGTGTATTTATGAGAGTGACAGTGTGGCACCATGGAAGGGATGAAAGGACAGATCTAGGCAACCAGAACAGAGATTATTTTAGTTTATTTATTTGCATCAATGATCAGTGATAGAAAAAAACAAGAACACAGGGTCCAGTGCTGGTGATGTTACTTTAAATAAGATATTTGAAAAACTGAAAATGTTACAGAAAGGAGAGTCAAAACTATCTCAAGGATGGGGAACAAAAGCCCTTTGTGCATTTTATCAGGCATAAGTGGTTACAACCAGTATAGTTTATCACAGGAGAAATTAAGCAGGAAGTTCTCTTCAGTAAAGAGACAAAAAATAAGCCAAAAACAACCACAAGTCTAGGAAAACTCTAAAGAGAAATAGAACAGAGTTTTAGGATGGTAGAAGTGACTGAAGAAACCAGCTTGATGTGACTTAAGAAAACTAGCTTCAAACAGTGATGATTTTTGGGAGACGCAATGTTAATTTAGCACAAACCCCTGGCTCCTTCTGGAAAGGAAGCCTGCTAAAATGCAATGGCTTGTGCATGCAGGAAATGTGGAGTGATCATGAAATAGTCATCTGCTGCATTAAAAATTTCTGAATGAATTCTCACCCTCCAGTGGGTGAGCTGTGACTCTTGTGGAGGCTGCTCCAGCACAGCTAGGAGGGACAGCAGCTCGGTGCTGGCTGGCGTTGCAGAGCCAAGGAGCTCCCAGCGCTCAGGATTCTACTCCTGGCAACAGCAAAGCAGCAACATTTCTTGTGCCAGGAGAAACTCTTCTGAGTGAGCACCAAATACGGTGATAAAAGCCCTGCGGAGGAAGGAGAAACAACTGGTGTTCTTGTTCCACAGCACAGGCAGTGGCACAGAAGAGTCACAGGGAGAGACATGGAGGGGCTGGAGCATGTTCAGGACAGGGAACGGAGCTGGGGAAGGGGCTGGAGCCCCAGGAGGGGCTGAGGGAGCTGAGAAAGGGGCTGAACCTGGAGAAAAGGAGGCTCAGGGGGGACCTTCTGGCTCTGCACAACTCCTGACAGGAGGGGCAGTGAGGGGGGCTCAGGCTCTGCTCCCAGGGAACAGAGACAGGAGGAGACGGAATGGCCTCGGGCTGGGCCAGGGGAGGCTGAGGTTGGACATCAGGAGGGATTTCCCCATGGAAAGGGTGGTCAGCCCTGGCACGGCTGCCCAGGGCAGTGGTGAGTCCCCATCCCCTGAGCCGTGCAGATGTGGCACTTGGGGATATGGACAGTGCTGCAGAAATTGTTGACTTTGAGGGTCTGAGGGCTTTTCTGACCCAAATGATTCTGTGAGTCCCCGACCCTGCTGCCCCCCTGTGCCAGCTGGGGCCATGCTGGGGCAAAAAGGGTGGCCCAGGCGCCTCTCCACGGCAACCTGTATTCTGGGAAAGGTTTGGAGCCCGGATTTGAGAACAAAACTGGTTCCACAGGGCTGCAGGGAGAACACAGGCGGGCTCGGAAGCGGTGGGTGCTGTCTGGAAATGACAGCTCTCCCTCCCATCAAAGCCCGCTGCTGGAGTTGTGGGCCCCGCAGCCCTGGCAGATTGCAGCCCCTGGGGTGCAGGTTTTTCTCTGCTGTGACTAATTACAGTGCAGCTTTCGAGGCAGCCATTCTTTCACAACAATATGTTGCACAGTGTGCTCCAGCAAGGCCTCAGCTGTTCATTAGGTGATCCTGCGGAATATCCTCCACTGGCCTGAAGAGACACGGGTTTACAGCAGAGGTGATTTATGCAATTTGGGTACCAAGCCAGGCGTTTTTAAAAGCCTCCAATTTGGGCTATTTTTAGCCTGGCACAAAGTCATGACCTTGCAGGTTATTTTTGCAATCTCCTTTGTTTATAGGTGCAGAGCAGCATTATTCAGAAACGTTTCAAAGCCATCACAGTCATGCTGAGAGGGGGGTAAAGCAGCTGAATGTGCTCTTCATGACAGGCCTCAAACTCATTATTAGGAGAGGGAGTTTTGATTAAGTAGGTTTACATTTTTGATACTGTTACTATAGTGATTCTGCTTCTTTTAACTGCGCAGTGCTCCTTCATACATCAAACTATTTAAATCGTGTTCTGTGCTGGTGACAATTAAAATTCTTACTTAATGAAAGTTCATGTTAAAATAAAAATATCAGCTTTTAACTGACAGCAGGCAGGGCTGGATGGGATCTTGGCAAGGAATTGCTGTCTGTGAGGGTGGGCAGGCCCTGGCCCAGGGTGCCCAGAGCAGCTGTGGCTGCCCCTGGATCCCTGGCAGTGCCCAAGGCCAGGCTGGACACTGGGGCTTGGAGCAGCCTGGGACACTGGAAGGTGCCCCTGTGCATGGATGAGCTTTAAGGTCCTTTCCAACCCAAACCGTTCCAGGATCCTGTGATTAACAGTCTCAAAATGTGCAGCACTGGAAAACATCTGAGTCTGGGCTGGAGAGAAGGCAGATGAAGACTGGAATGGGCTGAGCTGCCACATATCCTGCTGTTGTACTTTCCCTCTCTAAACACTGTGGAGGGCTGAGCTGGGGACAGGTATCACTTCCACTGAGGTGAGACCATTGTTACAAGGAACAGCCCAGTGTAATTGTGGAAAGTGATGGTTTGGCTCTTTTCTTCTGCAGTTGCAATGCTGACTTGCTGTATTAGCTGCCTTGATGACTTCCGCCAAGCTTTCTGTTTGAGTCCAAGGGTATCCCAGCCCTGCAGGCTCCATCAGGCAGCAGACCAGGTAGGGGTTAATCAGTGCCTTGGTTCAGCATGTTTTGAGGAGCCATATTCCACACAGGGCATCCAGAGTGGTGGCCCTGGCCATTGGGAGCAACTTCATGTTGCTTCAAGGAACTCTGTGTGGAACCCCATTTCCCTGTCAACACTCTGTTGCCTTCCTCGTGCTTTGCCTTTCCCCCTCAGCCTCCGCCCCAGCCAGATGCCCCCTGGGAGCCACAGTCCCCCGCCATTCTGGATGCCACATGGCACTCACAGCCCTGTCCCCTCACGGGCCCAGACTTCTTATGGACCCCAACTCCTCACAGCCCCATACACTCAGACCCTCATCCCCTCACAGCCCCAAACCCCTCAAGGACCTCAGCTCCTCACAATCCCCAATCCTTCACAGCCTCATCTCCTCACAGACCTCCATCTTCTTATGGCTTCCAACCCCTCATGGATCCTGTCCCACTCACATTCCCCATCCCCTGACAGCCCCATCCCCTCACATCCCCCATTCCCTAG
>VZTR01016419.1:1643-42207 GCA_013400775.1 Chaetops frenatus | reverse complement strand
GGCCGGCATCGCTCAGCGGGCAGCAGCCGCAGGAGGAGGTAGATCCCGTTCTGGTAACAATTATACAACTGCGGCGGCGCACCACAGGCCTCTCTCTCTTTATAAACCCGTGTCTACGGGGCGTCCTGAGGGGCTGGAGGCCGCCCCGGGCGCGGGGAGGGGATGGAGCCCGCCCGGGATGCTCCGTGTCCCCGGTCCGGCCCCGCGGGGGGTTGTGCCGAAGCAACAGCACGGTGGTGCGAGGCCCCGAGGCTCGGCCTGCGGCGGGGGCAGCCCTGGGCCCTGCGGCAGGTGCGGAGCTGCCGGGGGAAACAGTCCTGGCTGTGCCCGTGCGTGTTTACCCCCCTGTCAGAACGGTAACAAATGGAGCTGCCAGCCCGCCAGGAGCCGCCCAGGCCCGCGGGGAGCGCCCCCGCAGCGGGCTCAGCCGCCCCCCGCGCCGGGCGCGACCTGCCCTGAACTTCCGTGGCCCTGGAGAGTGAAAGTTGGGAAGGAGCGGAGCAGCCGGCGAGGCCTTGGAGCAGGAAGTGCCGCCTGGTACTTTAGAGTTGGTGTTTGGGTTTGGCCTCCCGGCTGCTTGTTCACAGAAGTGGCCGTGGCTGACACGCCGCCGTCGCTGGCCCCACGCTCCACTGTAAAATACTAAATATGTGGTGGTGTCTGAACAACCCGCGGCGTTGTGTCATGGCAGGAGTCTCATAATTAATAGGAAAAAAACCAAACCAAACTTAGAGCACATTGGTAAAGGGTTGGTGGAAAAGGACAGTCTTAAAGCCAAGCAAGATCAAAACCACCAAATGTCGATTCCTTGGTGTCTTTGTGTTGGTAATTCCAAAAAGCAGTGAACATCAAAGGGAGGTTTTCTATGCACCTGTAATTTACATACGGACAAGAGAAGGAGCTGGGCAGAATGTGCAGCTGTGCAAGTAGCCCGTGTGTCTGCAGCCAGCACTGTCTGATGCCTTATTAGACACGATAAGATCTGTAGAAATTTAACCTGAGCCGGTGTTTTAGAAGAAACTGAGCATTACAGTCACAGGAGGAAAGTTCTGACAATCCTGTGTGGTGGCTTGTGAGTCAGCAGCCTGAGTGCAGGCAAGATTTGGAGCTTTTCCTCCTGCAAACTGAGGCAGAAGCTGTCAAAGTGCGTGGTAGCACGCCGTGGTGGAGTGAGGACTGATGGAATGTTCATCTTTACAGGGGGTGCCAGCTCCTTCACTGCAGCAGAAGCAGCACTTGGTAGCTCATGGTGCATGGAGAGATTCCTCAGGTTCTTCTGTAATTTAAGGGGGGGTATTTCCATTTTTGAGCCCTGACCAGTGCATGCTGAGGTTTGTAAGAGGTTGGCAGGCTGATACTTCACCTGGCCAGCACTTGGTTTCTCTGTGCCCAGTGCTGAGCTGTTTTCCCAGGAAGAACTCCCATTTCTAAGTGCAGCAGTTGTTTGAGAGCATCCTTGGCCAACTTGTATCCAGAAAAAAATCTGTGAAAAAATGAGCTCCAACGCAAGGGTATACCAGTTCTCCAGAACAGAGCGTGAGTGCCTTTCTGCTTATTCCTAGAGTGTTTCTGAGGGGTTTTCAGGGTGAGGCCTTTGTCCTTACCTTTACGATCAGTAGTTCTCCCAGTTACACAAATGATAATAAATCAAGAGTGTGAATACATCTTCTTGTCAGGCTGGGCCAAAAATACTGCTGCTACAGTTTCCACAGTAAAAGGCAATGGACTTTCTGGTGCTTAAGAACCAGAATATTCAGGTCAGGTTCATTAATGTATAAAAATATATCTCTCTGGTGTTCTCTTGCAAGAGCTGCTACAAACCAAGACTCTAATACCAAACAGTTCAGCCCTAGTTTCTGCTTGTGCTGCAAGAATTGTCTTCTAATACTGTAAATTACAGTAATTCACAAATACTCGTTTTAGGAAGGTGTTCTGAAATAATTCTAATGTGAGTTCACCCAAGTGTGGTTTGTTTAGTGAATATTTCCAGCCTCAAGTGGTGAACTGACTTACTCTGCTGAAGTTCTCCACACCTGACTTTTCTCCCTGTTGAACTGGCTGCCTCAGAATAAAAGGGAAGAAAAGTAATTTCAATATGCTGAAGACCTGCTTCCAAAATAACACGCCCGCCTCTGCCAAATGCTTCATTAGTAATTTCTCCCCATGACTGCTCCTTTTAATCTGCAGATCTCAAGGTGCCTTAGAAATGTCCTTTAAAGTGGTGGTTCAGGACTTTGCTGCAAGGAACCTGAAGCAGTTTTGCCACTCTTCCCTGCTAACTTTCCTCAGCAGCAGCAGCTGGTCAGCTCAGGGAGCCAGAGCTGCTGTGCAGAGCCACGTCCCTCGTCGCCAGCCCTCTGCTCCTCCCTCCTGGGATGCTCCTGCTCTGAAATGAAAGTGACTCCTTGGCGTGCTGAAGGGTGCAGGGAGAGCTGCTTTCCTTAGGCAAAAGTCTCGTGGGGAGATACACTTATAGCTGGTGCTTGCCTAATGTAATAATTTTAGAGTGCTTTATCATTACTGAAGTGATGAAGCCAGCTCGTCTGTGCCTGGTTTGTGTCGTGCTTGGGTGGGCCAGGCTAAGCTGGTTATTGCTTTAAAAAAAAACAACAACAAAATAGAGTGCACGGTGCATCCACACTAGGCTTGGGCTGGTCCAGGCTCACCTGATGGATTGCTTAGGAGATACCTAAGCCAGTTTGTTGGCTTAAAAATGGGTGAGGCCTAAAAAATTGGGGATTCTGTGAGGCTTCTATTGCCTTGAATTAACGATTTCAGCTTGCCAATGAAAGAAAAAGCTCCTCAGCACACAGGTGAGCTTGTACAGAAAAGAGAGACTGGAAGCGTTCACTGACACAGGGTTTCAGGAGCACCCGAAGTGTGTTCCTTTGTGCCCAGCCTCCAAACAGAAGGCAGCCTGCAGAGTCATGCAGCACAGGTTGCTGTATACTGGCAGACACTCCTTGGCACTGAGGGGAGACCCACAGGTCAGGCAGCCTGGGCAGTAATTGAAGCTGGCCTTGATTTAATTGACTCTGAGCTTCCCGACTGTCTGACCAGCGTCATTCTGCCTCTTAGGAGTGTGATGAACGCTTCCCTTAAAAGTAGCTTTTGCCATTTAACAGGTCCATAATTGGAGCAGCAGCAGATTTGCTCCCAGATAAGGGCGCTTGTGCCTGTTGGTAATTAGTTTGACCTGGCCGGATGCCTCCTGATAAGGCGCAGCAGGGCGCTGTCCTCTGGTGTGCTGAAGAGTACAACCCCCTTAAATTGTGACACAGCAAGTCAAAAATTACCAGCTGTACTGGACTAAGTCTAGAGGTGCACCACAGCCTGGTTTAGTTCCCACCATTTTCAGGCACTGAAGGGAGAACAGAAGTCCTGGTTATGCTGACACATGTTTGGGCAGGAATTTATTCCTCATTCAGTTCTGCTGCTTTCTTCCCAATTCCTCCTCACGGGACATTGCACAACCCCAGTCCTCTGTGTGTGTTTTCACATCCTTGCAAGTGCTGCTCTTTCCCCCGTTTCACATCCCTTCCCCACGGAGCTGCTGCCAGGGCTGGAGCCCCTCTGCTCTGGAGCCAGGCTGGGAGAGCTGGGGCTCTTCAGCTGCACAAGAGAAGGCTCCAGGGAGAGCTCAGAGCCCCTGCCAGGGCCTCAAGGGGCTCCAGCAGAGCTGCAGAGGGACTGGGGCCAAGGCATGGAGGGACAGGACACAGGCAATGGCTTCCCAGTGCCAGAGGGCAGGGCTGGATGGGATCTTGGCAAGGAATTGCTGTCTGTGAGGGTGGGCAGGCCCTGGCCCAGGGTGCCCAGAGCAGCTGTGGCTGCCCCTGGATCCCTGGCAGTGGCCAAGGCCAGGCTGGACACTGGGGCTTGGAGCAGCCTGGCACAGTGGGAGATGTCCCTGCCCATGGCAGGGACTGGGATGGGATGGGCCTTGAGGTCTCTTCCCACCCAAACCATTCTGGGATTCTTTGTCAGCCTCTACTGCCGAAATCATCTCTCCTTTTTCTTATGTTTAAACTACTACTCTCTCAAGCCTGGCCTCTCTCCTACAAAACCATCATAAACCATTTAAAACCCTCCCCAGGCAGCAGCATGATCCATCCCTTCCATCTGCTGGAAACCAGGTGGTGGTTTAGGGACCTTTCCTCAGACCTCTCCTTGCAGCTTTCCCACAAAGAAGTGCTCCCCAGCAAACGTGAGCCATAGACCGTGAGGCTTCGTGTCCCTTTGTCCTTCCCCACGAGGGCAGGGGGCAGGGCTGGTGGCCAGCAGAGCTGGGGTGGGTCAGAGAGGGCCACGGCCAGGCGGGCAGAGCTCCTGGCAGCCCTGCAGAGCAGCGGGGACAGGCTTGGGGAAGGATTTCCTGCCTTGCGGGGTCAGGGTAGGTCAGGTTGAGGTGGGTTGGAGGCAAGCCCTTGCTAAACCGCATGTAGAAAGAAGTCTGTGACAAAAGGAGCTGCAGAGTTGCGCAAGAGGAGGGGAAACAAAACTGGGAACAATTAGAAGAGCAGGGGAGGGAGAGCCCAGCGCTGAGTGACCAGTCAGGTTTTGTGCTGGAAATAAATTAACTGGTATCGTATCTCTCGGATCTAAACAGAGGGCTTGGTGGAAAATGAAACTTGATTCTCCCCCTTTATGAATCTTAGATACCTCCATCAACAGAATGGTGCTGGTGTGACACCTCAGAGAGGAGCAATTCTCACACACCAGAGAAGAAAGCAAGATTTGTATCACACCTCTGAAAAGTCTTTTCCCTCTGCCTCGTTGATTAGAGTTAATTGATCAAGTTAGAGTGAATCTGGGCCACAATCTTAAATGCTTGTTAATTGCAACAAAGTAATTTATATTTAATTAGAGTAAGGTAAGCTGTGGTGTTTGTCCTGCATTTTAATTCCATGTTTAAGGTATTTGCTGGTGCCAGATTGAAGCCACCGTGGCACCAGGCTGATGGGACAGTGGGATGGGGTTTGCTGTGACACTGGAAACGCAGACCATTTTTGGCCTCCCCTGCACCATGCAGCTATGTGGTGATGGCAGATGAGTAACCAAAATTAAAACCAGTTAAAATTGAATTTGGTGATCCTAGAGGCAGCACAAAATCAGTGTGTTTTGCAGCAGAAAGGAAATTTCCCTTGTCTGATCCCGATTTCTAGAGTGCTGGCAGACCAGGTGTGCTCGTTCCACCACTACCAGGTTTGGGGAGGAACAAGCACGTTAAAGGCAACATTTGTTTGTAGCGCTGGCAAAGCTTCCATGCCTCCTGCCCCACTCCACCCTGCAAATTAATGGTCTTTACCCCAAAACAAATAAACACAGGGGTTTTCAGTGGAACTTGTGTCAGTTGTAGGCCTGAACACACAGGTAAAGGTTGAGAGAAAGGGATGCTTCTGAATTCAGAGCAGCTTCTCTCTCTGCTTCATAGTGGGTAGAAGGAAAACTCGGGCATAACTGATGATGGAAAATATTAAATGTTTGCATGTTTTTTAAAAGCTTGGGAAGATTTTCAAGAAAATCCTCAGATTGTAACTTGTAAGATCAGTCTGCCATCTTAAAAGCTGATTATGTGCAAATTTGATTATAGAAAGGTTTTCTAAAGTATTCCAGCCATGTTTAAGATAATGAAGTTTTGTTCCTTAATTCAATTTTGTCTCCCATCTGGAAGAAATTAAAAATCCAAGCCATGCATTTCATTCCTTGAAAATGTCTGTTTTGCTGTCCTTGCCTGTGTGGGCTGTGGATGTACACCGGGGCTGGGGGGTGATGGGTCCCCTCTCCTGGTGCCCTGCTGTCCTTGCTGTCCCCCCTCTGTGTCACCACACAGACTTTGGTCCTCAGTTAGGTCCTGCTGTGCTTCCCATTGTCTCTCTGTCTCAGTGAAATAATCTCCAGGAGATGAGTTCACTGCACATTCCCTGCCGGTCCCGCCTTGCACAAGCCTGTAATAAATGGTAATTTCTTCTCCAAAGAGCTTGTGATCAATAATTGAGTAAAATGAGTTCAGGAGTTGCTTGCACCTGTCCGGATGAGAACGCAGTTTTTGAGTGATATTAACAATTTTTAAAGTTTTTTTAAGGAAACATCCTTTACTTTAAAAGATACATATTCCCTCTAAAAATAACTTTTCTTTTTTTAAGTTTGGAACTGTAAAAATCTAAACCTGGAACCCACAGTTCAGTGGAGTTTTTGGCCATTAATTCCACTTTTTTTTGTTGCAGCACAGCTTTAATAATACACGGGCAGACACAGTTTCTCTCCTGTGTTGTGCAGCCCAGGAGGTTTCATTGTTAGAAAGCTCCCAGAGGATCTCGGTGAGGATTTTGTGGCCACACCTGCCCAGGCTGGCATTTGCACCGGTGCCACTCCCGCGGGCAGGTTGAAATTGCTGCTGGCCCTTCTGCTCTGCCGTGATGGTGTAAGGCAACAGCGAGGGCGCTCTGCCTGCCCGCTCTGGGGATCCCCGCGCGTTCCCTCCGCTGCCATGCTCTCATCCTTCCAAACCCTGCCTTCTCTGTGCCCCTATCCTGGCTGCCGCGAGGCCAGTTTGGGTTGCCGCTTGACGTCGTTCTAAAGGAGCCTCTCTCGGCATTGCACCTCATTCCTTTTCAGCAGAGGGCCTGCGGGCGGGGCCGCGGGCGGGGCCGCGGGCGGTGCGGGTGTCTGAGCGCTGTCTTTGCCTCCGCAGGTGCCCCGCAGGAAGGCAGGATGCTGTCCCGGGTGCGTGCAGCCGCCGTGCCCTGCGCGCTGGCGCGGCGCAGCCTGCACACCAAGGAGAAGGGCAAGCCGCTCATGCTCAACCCGCGCACCAACAAGGTGGGTGCCCTGTCCTTCACAGCTGCTGGCTTTATCTGCGTCTGCTGACAGCCCAGCAGACCTTGTCCCGCGGCCCAGCCACCTGGGGCACGGCCAGAACGGGGTGGTGCAGGCAGGGAGCAGCTCCGGGCAGTGCCAGGGTGATGCCTGAAGTGGCTCCCTGGAAACAGAGACCAGACAGCAGTGAGGGAATAAAGGTGGGTATTTATTGGAAAGTCCTTCAAAGGCTCACCCTGGGGAGCCAGAGGCTGCTCTCACAATGCTGCCCAAGATGGGCCCCGAGTCACAAGTTCTTCACATCTTTAATTTTTTTTCCATTTGCAGATCAGCATCAATTCCCCAGTTAAAACTTTAGCTAATGATGTCATTTCCCCAGCTTACCCCCCCACCCCGCTCATGATGTTGGGTTCCACATTTTGGGCCCAGGACAGGCTGGGTGTCCTTGGAGAGCAGGCTGGGAGAGGCTTTGTTATGTTCATCTGAACATGAGAGAGCAGCAGCTCCCAGGCTAAAAAACCCTGCAGAGTTTGGAAAATATGAAAGTTAAAATCCAAGGTGTCAGGGCTCCCAGGGCCACCCACTGCTCCTGCCAGGCTGTGCTGGCCTGGCCGCCGCTCCCTGTGCACGGGAAGGGCTGGCACTGCCCCAGCACCAGTGTCTTGTGGGGCTGGCTGGGCTGGAGGAAAGCTCTAGCACAGCCAAGGTCTGATGACATGGTTTGCAAAAGTTAATTCTGAATTGAGTCCTGCTAGTGATACAAAGTGGTAGACCCTCTGTGCTG
The DNA here is from genome assembly GCA_013400775.1 of Chaetops frenatus. Lineage (NCBI taxonomy): Eukaryota > Metazoa > Chordata > Aves > Passeriformes > Picathartidae > Chaetops > Chaetops frenatus. The sequence continues at coordinate 34,604 of VZTR01016419.1, read as the reverse complement.
GCCCTTTCCTGGAAGACTGAGAATTGGGACTGAGCCACATCACTTAAGAAACATCTCTGTGCAGAGTCTGAAAGAGCATCTAAAAATAAGCCTTGATGGGAGCTAACTGGGAGGTAGAGATATCATGTTAATTCCATGTATTGAGGCAAACTTACAAGAAAGTAGCATTTTTCTTCCCTTTACAAAACTGTTCCTATTTCCAAAAGCCCATCCTCAGCCTCTTGGGTTTTTTTTCCCATGGAGTTGTAGCGGCCTTCAGGACTCTGGAAGCCATTAATGTGTAAAAAGTGGTAAGAAATCAGATGAGGGCTTTTGGTGGCTGAAGTGGTCAAGAAAGGTGAAAAATCCGCCTGTCTCTGACAAGGCATTTCCCGAACAATGGAAAACTGGGTTATTTTCCCCTTCCTTACCCCCTGGACAGCAGAGCATCAGATGCCTCAATCCTGCTTGAATCCAGGCTGCCTAAAGAGAGGGAGAGCAACTGTGCAAGGTAGAGACTGGCTGACTGCAGAAGTAAAATTGAGATTGCTGTGTCAGGGAAGGAGAAAAGCGTAAATTGGTGTGCTTTGTCCAAATCAGATTATCTCGAGACTTTGTGAGCTCTAAAGACTTTGACATGCCAGTGGAAATTACTTCAACCCCTGTAAGCTTTCCCAAATGCTGATTATGCAACAGTATTCAGAAACGAGAACAATAGGTAATTTCTTACTGTTTTTCTAGCAGCAATATCCTTCCATTTTTTAAAGTTTTTTTTAACCCTGGAGTTCTCTGCTGGATTGAGCACAATGTAGTTCGGGTTTTTTGAGGAGTAGGAGGGAGTAGGGAGCTTCTGGTTAATGGGAATTGATTTTTTGATTTTTTTTAATACCTCCAAGAAGTTGTGAGACTTCTTTCTCACCCCGTTCTGCATTAGTTTGTCTCTGCTGTATCAGCCTATCCTTCCTGCTGACACCTGTTGGAATGTATCACTCAGCTCACTGAGAGATATTGCTGGATGCAGTATCTGTGTGGAAACACATTTTGGATATTCAGCAGAGAAATAAATGATTTATTAAACACACCGTGTACTTTACCCCCTGTGCTTTCCTTGCCCACAGTGCCTCACATGCATATAGATAGATATGTATATTTATTATCTACGTACAGGCACAGATAAAGAGTGTTATCTCTTGCTGGCAGCTTGTTGAGATTATCATGTTTTACTTGATTAGACTAATTTTTACAGTCCTCTATCAGCTCTGCGGAACATTTGGTCTCCCCTAGGCCACGTGTCCCTAAAACAAGAGCTGCAGAAGGACAGCACCAGGGGCAGGAACCAACCCTTGTGCAAAATAATCTGTTGCTCTTTGCCACTGGAGTAGGCAATTTTTTTTCTTTTCTTGCCCACCCTTACCTGTCTCTTGCAGGTGGGCACCAGCCCTCCACCAGCTGGTTTGGGGATTTTGTGTTTGAGGGCCAGATTTCAGGTGTTCATTGTCAGGGGGGCTGGAAGAGGCAGTGAGCTCAGTGCTGCAGCCAAACAATTGGAGAGCCTTCTGTGATGGGTGTTTTCTGCTCCCTGACAGGGATTCAAATTGCAGATAATTGGCTGCAGGACATTCTGTTCTGATGGAGGTCCTTGCTGTGCCCAGGCAGCATTTTAAGCTTTCTGGGCACTTAGAACTCTGTTAGGGCAATCTGACTGGTTTAGTGCTGGCAATTAAATTGTTACTGGTACTGTGTAGTGCTTCAGATGGACCAAGGTTTGTTCTTCAGCACAGAACAGCACAAGTGATGTGTAAGGACAAGATCCCTGACTTGGTGATGTCTGTCCTGCCACGTGGAGTGCCATCAGAGTCTCCTTGTCTCCACTGGAAATACACAACCTGTAACCTTATTTGTATGTTTGCTTTCACGGCTTTTTCAGCCCAGTTTATTTTCATGCCTGGCTTACTGGATGCTTCCAGAAACTGTGATAAATTTACCTTTGTGTAAAGAGACAATTGTCTTAGCAAACTTGTACGTCATCTCTCTGACTTCTGGGAAGTACCCTAACAGCACATTTCTGATTCAGAATAAAAAAATAAACAGAAAACCCCCAACCAGAGTCAAAGCTATTGGGACAAAATAAGAGGGATAGGACAAGAGAACGCAAAGAAAGGATTTTATGAGCTTGAAGATGTAAAAGCAGATGCTCCCTTTCACATTTCATTTAATTTAATACATTTTAGATTTAGACTGAGTCAGCTGGGCTGAGCAGCCAGGGCATGGAATATGCAGTGCCCGTGTGCCTTCCTGGGGAAACCAGGATAAACAGGATGTGGGGAGGGAATGCCATGGTGATTGTCCCATTGCTGTCAGTTTCTGATCAGTCAGGAAGAAAGGTCCTGGAAGGCAGGAAACTAACAGAAACAGACCCACACCCCCAGCCCAAAAGTCCCACCACAGATCTGTGTCTGGCTTGGAGACAGAGGGATTCTTGGATGGAGTTTGCACGGCCCTGCACCTGCAGGTTTTGCCAGCTTCCCTGGGATCTGCCTGCTCTCAGAAGGAATTACATGTGGAGAGATGGAGCTGTTTAATCTGTAACCAGGTGCCAAAGGTGGTGGGAGGGTATTATATATCATTTACCTTAGCTCAGGTGTTCTGCCCAGCACCTGTGGACGGATGGGGGGGGGCAGGGGGAGGAAGGGTTTTTTATGGTAGGATTAATGCCCTTAAAGGAGAGCAGGAGCAGCCATGTCTGCTCAGCTGGAAAAACAGCAGTTTGAAGGGCTGTCCCCAGGGTGTTCAGGGATGCCATTTCAATCATCATGCTCATGATGTGCAGTGTGCAGCTCTGCCCTAACTGTGGAAAATGCACCCTGGAGAGGCTGGGCTGCTTCCTTGGCAGGGAGGGAAGGCTTTCTGCTCCTGGCTTCCCCCTTTTCTGCAGGGGAATGCTTTCAGCTGCCCAAGGAGGAAAGAAATCAGGAGAGATTTTCCTATTGTGACCCTGTTCTCATGAACTTTTAATCTCTGGTAGAGATAGCAAAGACACCTTTGATTCTTATGAATGAACTTGATTAATTGAATGCAGAGGCATCTTGTGCAATAGTGAACTTTGTGTTTAGCTGGAGGGAGCAAAGTCAAGGAGAAGCAGCCCACAATCCCACATAAAACCTACTTCATTTTCAGGATGTTTATGGTGCTGCTTCAAAGGCAGCCAAATCTGGTGTAACAATTATTAGGAGTTACAAGGAAACCATGTTAAATCTTTTGTGAAATAGAGTAACCCATTTTCCAAACAGTGGCGTGTTTGGACATAAACTGCATGTGCATCTTTGTCAGGAGCCCTGAGTGGGGTTTTTGCTGAATATGAGAGCATTTATGGTCAGTTAAAAGTTACACCCTCATACGTATATATGCCTGCAAGACTTTGCAGGTGGGGAAGACGTACCACCACTGCCACCTCCCTGCTTGGAAACCTCTCAGAATTACTTACCCAGTGGTGCTATAAAAGCCCTGCTTCTGGGATCCAGGCTGCTCCATGCAAAGCAGGCAGCTAGAATTTGTATATGCTGGTATTTATAGCAGCCCTGGCTTTGTGTGATGGAGCCCAGTTGCTGCAAGGTCCCAGTGCCAGGGAGCTTGTGGATTAAAGTTCATGGTGGTTCGATGTGAGCTTCTCTTAACTAAATTACTGTCAACATTTCACTCTGGTTGGATTTTTCATCTCCCCTTCCCGGCAGAACATTGGTTCTGTTGCAGTGAGTTTGTCCGTGGGTGATAATTAATTAATCTGTGTGCTTTGAGCTTCCTCCCGGCTGCTCTCCCTGCTTTGTGCTGTGCTGGAGAGGACACACCTGTTTGTTCTGAGCCCCGAGGAGGATTAAGGAGACTAATCAGAGTGAAAGCCAGCACACAGCACTCGGGGAAAGGATGCCCAGCCTGCAAAAAGTGATCCCTGCTACTTAAACCCAGACTAGAGGAGTGCTTAAGCACTTAATCCCAGGGAGGAAAACTAGAGCGAGTTTGGCCCTTAAGCGCTGGTTCTTGAGTGCCCTTGAGGACAGGCTGGATGCCTCCTGCTGTCCCGGGGCTGGCTGCAGCAGGTGCATGCAGGAGCTGGGTGTGTGACACGGCAGCTCCACTCTGGCAGAGGCTGGGTGGGCAATCCCAAATCCAGATCTAAATCCCAAATCCAAAACAAGCCCGTGGTCATGGAAAAAGGCACAGCCAGTGTCAGAAGGACTCAGGGGTTTTTATCTCACTGCTCTGGACTAAACTTGTTCTGTTCCAGTTGGAACAAGGACTGGATTTCTGATGTCACTCTAATTCCTGGGTTAAGCCTAGGCAGAAATTAAAGCGTCTTTTCAGGCGGCAAGATGTAATTGTCATGTAAATCAACAGCTGAAAGTACTTAGTGTCATTTAAAAATTCACCCCGTTTGATGTTATTGTATCTCCAGGGACACTGAAAACCCAGGTTGCCTACAGACAGGAAAGAATGTGAATGAACTGAATAAAAATAGGTCTCTTCTGCTTGGAACTGAGCTCAGGGCTCGTGGGCATTATTAGCGGCCCAGGTGGTTTAAGGTCACAGGTTCCACTGTGCAGGGAAATTGGGAAAAGCCACGTTCCGTTGTCATGCTAACAGTGGAAATTAGAAATTTGGCAGCCTTTGTTTTTATGTGACTTGATACTTTGTGGAGGGGAGGGTGTGGGTTTTGCTGGTGAGATATTCCAGTTGGTCTGCAGTAAAATGTCAGCGTGGCACCACTGAGGGGACCCTGGCCTTCCCCGAGCTGTAAACTTCAGTGGCCTTGCTGGCTGGAGACTAAACTTCATTTTCCCTTCTTCTTCTTCTTCTTCCTCCTCCTGTAAACACTGCAAATATTTTGGCATCGTTTTTGGTTTTGTGGGGTCTAAAGTGACAGTGATCATTGTACAAATGTTTACCAGCTGTGCTCAGCCTTGCTGCCTCAATCACTCGCACTGCAGGCACAGTTTGTGTTGTTTTTAAAAGGTGTTTAGCTGTACTTAAAAGGTATTAAACTGCTGATGGCAGCAAGCCGGGGGGGGGGCGTGTTGCTGGGGAAAAGGGGAGATAGCTGAGAGGTGTTTGTGTGGACCGTGCGTTTCTGCTCACAGAGAATTAATATTCCTTGTGAAGTATGCAAAAGTGGAACTAATCCTTTGCAATATTCAGAAAACCTCTGTGGCACCCAGAGCATGTTTTTGTGGGTTTTCCTCTCATGCCAGTGCTGTTTACGTGGTCCTGTTCTTTGTGGAAATGTTGGATTATTCAGATCATTAAAAAAAAAAAAATACCACTAAAGTGGCTAAAGTGACTGTTACAAACCACCAAAAAAAAATGTTAAGAAACCAGTGGCAAGGTTAAAAACGTCAGGAATGAACTGTCATCTGAAATTTATTTGTATTTAGTATTGGAAGAATACTGGATAATAACTGTTCGATTGGGAGATTGGGAAAGATAACAGTGGTTTGCAAGTGACTCTTGATTACTTGTAGAAGAACTCTACTATCCTAGGAGTAAAAGGTTAAATTGAAATCAGTATTTTGTGTCAGATCTATTACATGGAAGGTTGGCAGACATGAAAATAAATACAGAGAAAAATTTATTTTAGGCTTAAATACTTGGAGTTTTCTGCAAGAAGGCAAAACACATCAGTTTGGGGGTTTTTTCCCTTGCTTTCTAACTTTCCAAGTATTTTATTGCTGTAGAGCAGTGTAGAATCAGTACAGAAAAGCAGGTGCACTGCTTGAGTCAATGTAGTCAAAACAACTGATATTAAATATCATTTAAATAAGAGAAAAATAATGTAAAAATAGTTATTATTTTAATTATAGGATTTTTGTCTCTAAGGAGTGTGATTGAGAAACCATTCTGGTGTGGTGAATTACACTACAACTAGACTATTTTTAGAGATTTTTGTTGCACTACAACTTGACTTTTAGAGGTTTTTGTTAATGGGAATGCTTTCTACAAATACCTGTGAAGAGTCTGTTCTCACATAAGCAGAGGTGAAAATATTTGTATTCTAATCCGAATTGAAGTCTTTTATTGTCATGGAAAAGTACTGATTTTTTTCTCATCACTTCAGGAGCTGGACCTGGATGATCCTTGTGAGTCCTTTCGAGGTCAGGATATTCTGATTCTCTGACCTTTCTGATGGCAGGAGGAATTTGGAGTGTAATTACAGGGCATAAAGCAAATCTTAGAAAGCTTTTTCTGATTTTTTTTTTTTTTTTTTTAATTTGGCAGTAAGAATGTGAAAGTTGAGAAACAGTTCAAATTAGTACTTAAATAACAATAAGTGTAAAGTCTTCATCCACTGTCTGTGCACTCTCCATCTCCCAACTTGAGAAGTTTTTGCAGTTAAACTCTTCTAATTTGCTGCAAATTAGGATTTTTGGTGGTAGACAAATAGGTTAGATCTATCCCTGAGTGAAAATTAAAGTGTTTGGGTTGAACTGTGTTAGGGCAATTCAGTAACTTGGGCATCAGGCTGCTGTAAAAAATATCAGGAAATGGAGCAATTCAGATGAAAATCTGTGTACTGAATGTTAGTGTCTGTGACCGTGGGGGCCAGCCTGTGTGACCCATGTGAAACAGCTGGAAAAGCAGCTGTTATTTCGCTTTTAACTCATTTGCTGTAGGTTGTCCTCTTGGTTCCTCCACAGAGGAAGATGGAATCTGGCAGAGGGCAAGCTGTGATGAAGAGGAATACCCAAAAGCCCTGAGAACACCCACAGCCTGCCTCCAGAAAAGGGTGCAGCCAAGCAGTTCCTAGAAAAGGAGCTTCCCCCAGGGCAAGAACTGATAATTGTTGCTCACCTCTCCTTTTCAGGGCATGGCCTTTACGTTGCATGAACGGCAAATGCTCGGGCTGCAAGGACTCCTGCCTCCCAAAATAGAGACACAAGACATCCAGGCCTTGCGTTTCCACAAGAACTTGGCAAAAATGACTGACCCCCTGGAAAAGTAAGCGCCGCTCTGGCCTCGTCCTGTAGTGCCAGTGCACAGGAATGTTTGGGATGGAAATTAAATGGAAATGTGAAAATACTCTGTGAGAATAACCAAAGTTTCTAGTGCCTCCGCTGGGTTTTTCAGTTCCTGGGTGTTATTTTCACTTTGGCACAGAAAACTGCTTTCATCCTGTGGTTAAGTGAGGTTGGGAAGCTTTTTTTTTCCTTTCTTTCTTTTGTATTCCATGGTCATAAAACAGCAGAAGAGAATGTGTAACATTCAGTAACAGAGCTGCAAACCTGCCTGTAACCTGTAATACACATTTCTGTGACATGTAAGATGGAGTGGCAGGTTGTTGGAGCACAGGAGGTGGCATTCAGCCCACTCTATAAAAATGTGTGATAATGAAGGTAAATTGAGCCTTTGAGATACCAAAACCAGAGTTTAACATATACAGTAGTTACTGCTAAAAAGGAACCACGAGAATAGAATTTAAAGTCTCATCATGTGTAATTTTTTTTACATCTTTCGTTACTTAACCCACTGGTTTGATGAACTGCAAAGGATTTTGCTATGTTCTATTTTAGAGGACTGTCCGGTTACTGTTTTCACATCATCTTTATGTATCTCTGCCTGTAAAAAATAGGAAGCCTCCTGCAGGCAGGAGGAGAACTGGAACGGTCTGGGGCTCCCTAGACCACATCAAAGCTCTTTTGTTCTCATCAGCTCTTAAATCCACGTGGTGTCACTTGCTGGTCCCAAGCAGTCATGTCACCCGTATTGGCCGAGTGCCCAGTTGCTGTAGCTTAAGGCAGATTGGTAATTCATTGTCTTTATGGTGTTGGGTCAGGCAGGACTCAGTGTGGGCTGATACACAGTAAATTAGAAGAAATTCAGATTTAATTTACACACCCACCTAAGCCCTTCAAAATTAACTTTCTGTTAGGGCTCAGTTTGTTTTAATGTGTGTTGGTGCCGGGATTCACAAGACACAGTTTTCTGGATGGAAAATTCTTTGTTTCACTGATAATTTTGTTTATGAGAGTAACGAGATTCCCAGCTGCGTCCTGCAGCAAATCCATGGGTTGTCTTTAGTCACGCTGGGTGCACTGCCTTGTCAGCACACACTGTGTCCCCCATCCAGTATTTCTATTTCACCTTTTTACCACTGCTGCCTTCTCTTTTCCAACTTATGTTTAGCGCCCGAAGCCTGGCTTGAGGGGGAGTGGGCATTTCACGAAGAAATAGTATGAAGTGTGGGGTTTTTTGCGAGAGTAAGTGGTGTTTCCCCTTGTTCTGATAAATTACAGGTACATCTACATAATGGGGATCCAAGAGAGGAATGAGAAGCTGTTCTACAGGGTGCTGCAGGATGATATCGAGCGGTTAATGCCCATTGTGTACACCCCAACAGTGGGCCTGGCCTGCTCCCAGTACGGACACATCTTCAGGAGACCAAAGTAAGGACAGAAAACACACATTAATGCTGCTTTCAGTGTCATTTTCTCTGCATTCTCGCCCGGGGCTTGGAAATTGTTTGTTTCCTTGTCACTTGGGTTCAGCCAGAGGAGGCTGGCGCCAAGTCAGGGCAGTAAAAGTTTGTTAAAATGTATCTGAAGACACAGTTTATATTGGGAAACAAAACATTGGAAAGCAGACATGGAGATGGGTGACGTAAATACCCCAAGAGCAGGGCTGCAACCCCACTTCCAGCTCTTCCTGGATGCCATACAGCAATTCCAGGGGGGATTTCCCCACTCTGAGAGTCCCATCTGAGGGTCTGTGTCAGGACAGGGCATTTGGGTGGGAGTTTGGAAGGGATTGAAAGGAATTTCTGGACATCACCTTCCCCCCCCCACTGAAGAGGGGTGGTTCCAGGTGGGTTCCTCAGGTCCATGCCCTGGGCAGGAACAGATACTCTCCTTTGAGCTATTTTTGTCAGTGGTTGTAACACTTTGAATTTTAAATTGTCCCATTTGACATTTACAAAGCAAGGTGAAATTTCTATTTCTCACCCATAAAATATTTCTGGTTTGTGATTGTTCTTTTTTTTTTCTTTCAGAGGATTATTTATTTCCATCTCAGACAGAGGCCACATAAGGTCCATTGTGAACAACTGGCCAGAGAACGATGTTAAGGTACTGTCACTGTGTGATTTAGTTCCTGGTTGTTATTCCATCTCAGCTGAGCTTTCTAAGATTTACGAGTGCTTGATGGAAACCTAAATATTAAGTAATGCATCCTTGGCTCTTTAGTGATGATGGCAAAATGCAGCTAATTAAGGTAATGCATATCTTGGAGATCAGTGTTTTATCATAAATACCAGGTTTATGGGTTGAAGAAAATATTCCTTGTAATCTATTCCTTGTTTGGCTGTGCAATCAGACCTCAATTTTTGCCTGGGAAAAAAAAAAACACAACTGCTGTTGATCTAACCTTTATAAATATCAGTGATCATATATTATTTCACCTGCTTTTTTTTTTATTTTTTAATTTCTTCAGGCTGTTGTCGTCACTGATGGAGAAAGAATATTGGGTCTTGGAGACCTGGGGGTGTATGGGATGGGAATTCCAGTGGGAAAGCTGTGTTTGTACACAGCCTGTGCAGGGATACACCCAGATAAATGCCTGCCTGTGTGCATCGACGTTGGAACTGACAACACAGTGAGTTACCCCTATAAAAATGTTTTTTTTTAAAGAATATTCAGTACTGTAAGAGTAGTATTTTTATTTGAGCACTTTTATTTAAGATAAACCCAAGTATTTTATGCAAACAGCAAATGGTTTGGAATTCACTGTGCAGTGATTTAGAAGTGCCTGTTAATTTGCCCATGAAAATGTGCATCTGGAAGTAATTGGGATGCTGGAACTCTGCAAAATAGGCAGTCAGTTTTGACCTGACTTTTAAGAAGCTGGCAGTGGGAGTTAGATTTATTAAAGCATTTTACTGTTGCCAGTATTGATCTGTTCCATTTTAAAAGCAGCCCCGAGCGCCAGCTGAAATTACAGAGCACTGATAGAGACTGGAGGCTGTGTGACCGCAGCACCTCGGGTGTGAAATGTGCCCCTGTGAGCTCTGCAGGGAGTGTGCCTGGGGAAGGGATTCATCCTGCTGCTCCTCTTGGTTCACTCTCTTTCAGACACTCCTGAAAGACCCTTTCTACATGGGGCTGTACCAGAAGAGGGATCGCTCCCAGGTCTACGATGACCTGATAGATGAATTTATGGAAGCCATCACGGACAGGTAGGACACAAGCTGCTGGCACAGGACAGCCCTGACATGCTGTCCTTGAAGCAGTCATCTGAGGAATAGGGAAAGCACTGGAAGCGTGTGTATCTGTCCCTGGAGTGACATCCTCAGCGACCTAGAACACGCTGCTTGTGCTTATCTGTAAATAGGCACAGAACAGGGACAGGGCTGCTCAGCACTGGCAGGCCTGGGGACAGCCTGCTTCCAGAGATAGTGGATTGCATGCAGGGCTTGCTCTTTGTCCCTGTCTCTGTCAAGTGATGGGGATGTTTGCCGTGTTCTGCAGGTATGGCCAGAACACACTCATCCAGTTTGAGGATTTTGGAAACCACAATGCTTTCCGGTTCCTAAGGAAGTACAGAGAGAAGTACTGTACCTTCAATGATGATATTCAAGGTACACCCTTTGTCTGTGTTCCTTCATATCTGTGCAGAGACTTTTCCCAAAGCCACAGCCTGCCATGCAGAAGTGTTCAGCTGCCCTCAGAGTTGCTCTGCTTTCACAGGGACAGCCTCGGTGGCCTTGGCAGGACTGCTGGCAGCTCAGAAAGCCACCGGGAAACCACTGACAGACCAGAAAGTGCTGTTCCTTGGAGCGGGAGAGGTGAGTCCTCTTCAGGGCTCCAGAGCAGCAAGAGATGTATGAAATCTCCATTTTCTCATCATGGAGATCTGCCTTCTCTGAGTTTCACTGCACATCTTTTTCTATAAGGGCAGCTGAAATGCATTAGCAGAAGGAACTCTGCTTAAACAGGGTGGTGTGAAAGGTGTTCAACATTTGCAGGGACTCACATTTTTCATTATATAGCGTGGCCTTAAAAAAAGCATCAGGGACTTGTGTGTATTCAAAGGGAAACTCACCATAAAGTCATGATGGAGTGAGACCATCTTTTTACACACCAGAGAGAACTGCAGGGAGCTTTTCTCAGCAGGGTGATTCAGTTTGCAGCAGGCACCAGTTACTGGGGCAGCCGTGCCAGGAGCAGGTCCTCGGAACATCAGCACAATTGCTCCTGTGGTGCTGACAAAATAACTCAATTAATCTGAGAAGTTCTCCATCTGGGAAAATGATGGCAGCAACTGGCCAGGTCTGCACTGAGCCCTGCTCAGGGACACGGTGCCAGCCACCCCGTCCTGCTGCCCTCTGCCAGGCCCTCATCTCGGGCAGCAGGGGCGGGTTTGGGGAGCAGGGGGCCCTGGCAGAAGGGCTGAGCACTCACCTGCTGTCACTGCCGGGCTGGACTGCCCTGGAGCGGCTGCTGAGCTGGCCCAGGCACTGCTCCCAGGAGAGCTGCCCCTCCTGTTGTGCTCAGAGGCATGTCACTGTCACCCCGGGAGTCTGCCCCATCCATTCCAAGGGAAACATTTTCTGTGCCTCAGAGCAGGCTCACTGCAGGGTTTATGTGGGCATCCTGAGCAGGTGGGGCTGTGGTGGCACCCCTCTCCTGTCACCTGTTACAAACCCAAGCCCTTCCCTCCGCCAGGCCGCCCTGGGAATTGCCAACCTCATTGTGATGGCGATGATGGAGAGCGGTGTTTCCTGCGAGGAGGCCTCCAGGAGAATATGGATGTTTGACAAGCACGGCTTGCTGGTTCAGGTAGGGCTGCCCCACGCCTGAGAGTCCCAGAGCCCGGGGGAGCACTGCCTTCCCTGTCCTCTCACAGGAAGAAACGATGTTTCATCTGCAGGGCCGGGAACAGAAGGTGGATTCCAACCAAGAGCCGTTTACACACCAGGCTCCAGAGCACATACCAAAGACATTTGTGGAGGCAGTGAATGTACTGCGGCCCTCAGCTATCATTGGTGAGCCAGCTTATTTCTCTATAATTTGGTTACTGGCTGCTTTTAATTTGCTAACGTGGCTCCGGGGAGTTTGGTGACAGCAATCTGCATTTCTGCTGGTGTAAATGAGATGAAAATGTGAGGCCAGTTTTCTGCTTGAAAATATACTGAGCTGTGGTTATGAACCCCGTATCCTTGGTGACAGAGAGCAGCCACAACCATGGTATTTCCTGCTCTGCAGGAGTTCCCTAACTTGAGTTGTTTGGGTATTTTCTGACCTTCTGTCCCCCAGTCACCAGCTCTGGTCAGAGTCAGCCAGTAGCGCAGCTGGAAGGAGCAGTTCTGTGCTGCAGGTCACCAGCACCTCTTAGGTCCCTGGCATCTGTAGGTATTCATTTACAACTGTGGCTATCTGCAGAGAGCAGATAGGCTTACAGGTATTTCCTGGCGTGACTGCAATTTCCTTTGCAGGTGATTTATTTCGAAAAGAAAATTGTTTTTTTGGCTGAGTACCCTGCAGATTGTAGCTACTGTACAAATATACACCACAGCTGCCTGTTTGTAGCTGTGGGTTTGGGTGTGGTCAGGAGAACCCGTGTCAGGTGTGCATTGCACAGCTAGCACCCAGCTGGGGTGAATCATCCACAAATCACCTAGAATTCCCACCTGCTTAGCCAGGACTGTGTTCTCTGTACACATCAATACCGAAAAATAATGTGAAATAGGCTTTTGGAACAAACTCCATAGATGTTCCTGTGAAAATTACAAATTTCAGCCAGCCAGGAGCAGTGCCTGGTTTCCATCCCCAGCTGCCAGAGAAGCTCTGCTGTGGGTGGGACACCTGAGGGCTGGCAGGAGCTGTGCCCTGCCCTGAGGCAGCCGAGCACTGAGTTTGTTTTGGTGTGCTTCCATCCCCTCCAGGAGTGGCAGGGGCAGGGCGTCTCTTCTCCCAGGATGTGCTGAAAGCCATGGCCTCCATCAACGAGCGACCCATCATCTTTGCACTGAGCAACCCCACGGTGAAGGCCGAGTGCACAGCAGAGGAGGCTTACACAATAACAGAGGTGTGTGAACTCAGAATTTCTGGGTGGTGGGACTGTTTGTGAGTGCCTGAGCACCAGAAATTGCTTCGTTGTTACTTGGACTTAGTGACATAACAGTACAGTTCTTTCTCAGCTGCTGGCAGAAGTTAGATGCGGGTGATTTGAAAAGAGGTCCTGATTTTTATGTGACAGCATTTTGCAAAGCTTAAAAACAGCCTGAATCTTGTTACCAGATTTTTAAGAGAATGCCTAGCAATACTGCTACATGGCTTTGATCAATTAACTGTTTCTAACCACTCTTTTTAATTATTTCGTGTTTTAATTAAGCACGTTAGCCTTGCAACGGAGACTAAGTGCAAGCTCTGAAATGTCATGGCTGAGTACAGCCCTTGGAGCAGGTGATGCTGTTAAAAAGGGCAGGCGAGCTCCCAAATACAGTGATTTCAGCAGGTTTTATTGCACAGCTTGAAGTGAGGGGGTGGCGGGATGAGCACACGGCGGTGCCTGCCGGAGGCAGAGCAGGAGCTCCCCGAGCAGCGCTGATCGCTGGTGTTCGGCGCTGGTGCTGGGTCTGCTCCGGGCGGCTGGAGCTGCACCTTGATGGCTTTGGCTGGGAGAGGACATCGGGCTGTCTTGAAAGCCTCGTTTTTATACAGTTTTTGGCCCATTTTGATTGGTGCCTTTTTTGGATCCTACATTCGATTGGTTCTCCGGGCTTTATTGAAACTTTATTGGTTATGTGTTGTCACTGATACCAATCTTGGAACGCCCAGGAGGACTTGTCTGGGCTTGTTCTAGGGTGATTTCACATGGCAGGCAAGTACTGTATTTTACAGATGTCTTTTTTTCTTAGGTTTTAGGAGTTATTACAATATTACAATTGCAGTGGCAATTTAATAACTACAATTCTTTTGACAATCATAATGGTTACTTACTTATCTGTTACAACTTAAATTTTTATTAACTCTATTACAATTTTATTGACTTTTTAGCAGTATAACTATTTCCAACTTATTTATAACAATGCCCTTGCAGTGCAGGAGCTGTGCTCTCCCTCAGCCCTGCAGGTGCCATCAGCATTGACCCCTGGAGCCCTGTGCTCCCTGGGCACAGATGGCCTCTGTCCCTGTGTCCCCGGGCAGGGGTGGCCTCTCTGTCCCTGTGTCCCTGGGCAGGGGTGGCCTCTCTGTCCCCAGCCACAGCCTGGCACCACCACGTGTGGAAATGAGTCAGCCAGGAGCAAACACAGCTTGTTCAGCTCCCTCCTCTCGGAGCCATTACACCCTGTGGGGCTCAGGAGTTGGGGTTTTGGGTTGGTTTTTCCCTTAATGGCTCTGCTGTTATCTCAACAAGACTTCCAGACCTTGGTTTTGCCTTTAATTAAGCCAGTCCTTTATGCTTCTGCACAGCTTTTTGTGTGAAGCTGATGGGCTGCTGACTCGAGGGGTGGGGCTTTTGAAAGGACTTTTTTTTCGTTGTTCTGTATCTATTTTTCTAATACAGTCCCAAATCGAGTGGCTCGTATGTGAAAGTGGGTGGGGGGAGACCTTTCCTTGTTTCCCGCTGCAGGCTGTGAGCTCCTCCCTTGCTCTGTCAGTGGGGCTCGGCTCCCAGCAGTCCAGCAGCGTCACCCTGGGAGGGTGGTACTGCACTGTCCCCATCTGACACCCGGATTCTCCTCCACCTTCCTGGGGCTGCCAGCTCGAGGGAACTCCTGACACAGGGATCTGCAGCCTGGAGGGAGCCCTGGAGTAGCAGCCCCTGGGCAAAGTCTGGATCTTATCTTCTAACTGCAGAATAATCTGGGTTGGAAAAGCCCTCCAAGGCCACCGAGTCCATTCGTTCCCAGCACTGCCAAGGCCACTGCTGACTCATGTCCCCAAGTGCCACATCCATACAACTTTTAAATCCTGCCAGTGATGGGGACTCCAGTCTGGGCAGCTGTGCCAGGGCTGGACAACCTTTTCATGGAGAAATCCCTCCTGATGTCCAACCTGAGCCTCCCCTGGCCCAGCCTCAGGCCGTTCCCTCTCCTCCTGTCCCTGTTCCCTGGGAGTAGAGCCCGACCCCCCCTCACTGCCCCTCCTGGCAGGGAGTTGTGCAGAGCCAGAAGGTCCCCCCTGAGCCTCCTTTTCTCCAGGCTGAGCCCCTTTCCCAGCTCCCTCAGCCCCTCCTGGGGCTCCAGACCCTTCCCCAGCTCCGTTCCCAGCCCTGGACAAACTTCTAAATCAATTTCTCAGATACCGTGCATTAACCAGAACAGTGAGCTGGGCAGTATTTCAGTATATAAATTCCAGTTACTCGTACACGTGGATTATTTGGACAATTAAGCACTGCTGGTCAGTAAATGAATGGCTGTAGTTTTGTTCCAGTCCTTACTCATAAATTCTGTAATGTTTCTGTCTCTTTAAAGTTTCCTGCAGTGTTGCGCTGTTTGTTTTCACGATGCTCTTTTGTTCTCTGAAATGTCCTCGGCTGACCCATAGCTTGCCCTTCAGAATGCATTTTCCCCTTCAAAATGCAGTAATTACCTGGAAAATCGACTCCAGAACCCTTACTGTTGCGTGGTCCTCTGAAAATCCCCAGCTTCACTTGCTTTGTCATGTCATACAATTTGTTAGGCCGTGGGGGATCAGAGCTGTCACCCCATGTGTCCCCAGGCCTCCGGGACAGCCTGGTCCTGGCCGGGGTGACATCTCAGCTGCACTGGAGGCAACAAAGAAACAAAGACACCATCACTAACCTTTAAATCCTCATTTGTTTCCCACTAGGTGGCACCTGTAAAAGCCTGTCGATGTCCCTGAGTGTTCTCTGGGCTGCCATTTAATTTGCTTTGTCTTTTGGTCCTGTCCTCTCATGCACCCATTTGCTTTGCTCTTGTCGTGGGTGTGCCCTGGCATTCAAACACAATTCCGGAGCCTTCACCTTCTTCAGTAATGTGTTTTCAAACACACCAGTCCTAGGGAGCCCTAAAGGTTTTAAACTGGTGTTCCTAAACCTGTTACACAAAAGAAAGTCGAGGTTTTTTTCCCTTTCAGTGGCTTCACCGGGTGAGAAGAGAGAGGGCCATTTATCCCGACGGCGTGGGTCGCACTCAGACATGTTTTGATATTTTGTGTCAATTAAAATCCTTTCCAAAGGAAGCACAAGCAAACCACATTTTTCACTCATCTCACAGCTCCGGGCAACAGAAGTCTGACACAGCAGTTCCTCCCTGTGCCCTCCCACCCTCCAGTGAGAAAATGACCTTTTATCTCCACCCCTGCTCCAGTCCCCGGTGGCAGCGGCCACCATTCATCACTCTGCACAGTCCCTGTGGGTGCTGGCCTGTGGCTGCGGTGCTGGTGAGGGTTGGGCTGACACACCAGCGCTTCATTCCGAGCGTGAGCAGTGTGAGAGAGCAGCCAGTAGTTACTAAACAGGCACATCTCCCCCGTGCCTCGCTCTGGGTGCTGGTCCCTGGCTCTGGGGTGGCTGCTCAGAGGCTGCCGGCCCTTGCCAGCTGCCTGATTGACCACTCCTCCCCCCAGGGCCGCTGCCTGTTTGCCAGCGGCAGTCCCTTCGAGCTGGTGACTCTGAAGGATGGGAGAACCTTCAAACCAGGCCAAGGAAACAACGCTTACATTTTTCCAGGTAATAAATGAGACTGTTGCCCTTTAATCCCTGCGACTGGGCTGCCTGCGCCTGTGAGGAACAGATTTGTAGAAAGCTCTCAGAGTCTGACAGAAATATCACATAATTCTGTGCATCTGTACAAAAACTCAGAAATACAGCATGTGGACCAAGAAAAACCATGGGATAGGGATGATGATGTTGAACAAGAATTTGAGTTGGAGCTTCAACTTTGAGAACAGAACTTTTATATTACAGTAGCAGAGCTGCAGAAACACAATGCACAAAGAGAAGCCTGTAGCTTAAACAAAAGCTTTTAGAATTAGCAGAAGACAGGTGCCTTAAATAGACAAAACATGTATTCGTTAAGTTACGGAGAAGATTTTAGAATGTAACAATATAGCAGTACAAGGTTATAGAGCCAAATTAGTTGAAAATAAGTGTATTGTAATAGACCCACGTGGGGCAAACATTAACGATTAGTATAAGCTTTGCTAACAAGCTTTTGTGACATGTTTTGGTAGGTTGAAGAACTCTTGCAGTGTTTTGTAATTAAGAAATAGTCATCGTTTGATGCTATGCTGTGTAATTTACTTCTTTTCTGTCTCGCTCTTTCTATGAGACTCAATGGAATAACGATTTTAGCATAGCCCCTAAATTGCCCCATCCCAGTAGAGTGCTTTATTCCGACGTGCACCTTTTTGTGGTTCCCCTTGCTCCAGGAGGCACAGTTAGTGAAGCAGCACAAAGAGATGTTGGCAGTGTTTGAGAACTTGGGAAAAATGCGTGACTGAGTGACAGTCAGTTCAGGGTGGATGTTAGGCATGTGCAGCTCCCTATGCAAACCCAGCTGGATATTGCTGAGAGAACAGAGGGCTGTCATTAAAGCCTTTTGAAGTTGGTTCTTTGTGGGTTCTCCCGCTTGTTAGGGCACGAAAAGTGAAAACAAATGTGAGCATGCAGTTATGCTAATAATTCCCAAAGTTGATAGCTCTTAAAGTTGTATCTGCACAAGACAGGTAGGAAAGTAACACTGGGGATGTTTTTGTGCCTTCCTCTTCTCTGGTGCAGGCTGCAGGTTTCAAAGTGATGTGTCCCTAATTGTCGGTGGTTGCCTTGTAGGCGTGGCTCTGGCTGTGATCCTCAGCAGTGTCCGGCACATCAGTGATCAGGTTTTCCTCGAGGCTGCCAAGGTGAGGCTGGGGGCAGAGCAGGCTGTGGCTTCTGGCACGACAGGGACGGCTGGATGGGCACTTCTCTCAAATCTTGGTGAAACTCTCTGGTTTCCTGTTCAGTTTCTTTTGGTTTATCCCTCCATAATGGGAAAAAAAAGTGTTTTGATCAAACAAAATGGTGCCAAGAATCTGGTTCTGAAATTGCAGTTTTAATGAAACGGGAAGTGTGTCCCTGTATAAATTATTGTGGCAGCATGGCTGCCTGCTGGCCTGCCCTGGGTTCTGCAGCTGGCACTGTGGCCAGGGGTTTCCATGGCTGTGGGGAGTTCCTCCCCCAAATACCAGAGCTTGTTTGGCTAAATGCTTACAGTCACAGTGTGCTGATTCTCAGTTCCTCAGACTGGAAAGTTCTGGGATCCTGGCTGCCTCACTGCAGTGCTTTGGGAGCACTCTGGTGCTGAGAGCACTGCAGCTTGGTTCTCTCAGGTGCTCTAGCATGTTATTAGTCACCTTTGGGGTGCAGTAAATAAAAAGTGTTTGTTTCTCTCACTCAGGCATTGGCAGAGCAGCTGACAGATGAAGAGCTTGCACAAGGGAGGCTTTATCCTCCACTGTCCAATATCAGGGAAGTTTCCATCTATATTGCTGTCAAGGTGAGTATGAAACATGAAATTGCCCTGCACTAAAAGCAGTTTATGAGTACATTAACCTGCAGAACTGCACAGTGTGACCCTTGCACACAAGGTGCTGGGGCACAAACCACCTGGTTCTCTGTGCTGCAGTAAGAGATGCTTCTAAAAACATTCCCTTTGCTGGGTGCTTCAGCGTGGCAGCAACTTTGGGCCAAAATTGTGGCACTGAAATTAAGTTTTCAGGTCCCAGCTAAGTTGTTTGGGGATAGTACAGGCACTGGTGCTGCTGGTGATGGCGTGGGCACTGTGTGCCCTGTCAGCGGGCAGTGTCCTGGAAGCGGGCAGTGCCCTGGAAGTGGGCAGTGTCCTGGCAGTGGGCAGTGTCCTGGAAGCGGGCAGTGCCCTGGCAGCAGGCACGGAGCCATGGCTGTCCCCCCGCAGGTGATGGAGTTCCTCTATGCCAACAACATGGCGTTCCACTACCCTGAGCCCGCTGACAAGAGCCGCTACATCCGCTCCAAGGTCTGGACCTACGAGTACGAGTCCTTCATGCCGGACGTGTATGACTGGCCCGAGTCCAAGGTGCACTGATGCACTGCAGCACCTCGCTCCTCAGGCAGCACCTCCTACTCTGCAGGGATCCCTTCCTCGCACCAACCTAAATCATGATCTTTGACTCCTCTAATTTATTTGCGCTCATTTCATTGCGTTTTTTTGGGGGGGTTTTCTTTTCCCTCCCCTTTACACCCTGTTTTTGCCTGATTTCTCCCAAGTACCTGATAAAGTGTATGGCACAGGGTTGAGAGAGCCTTCCAAAATTAATTTAAATAATGGCATTGCATTTCTAGCTTAGAGCCGGCACCACGATGGAGAATTCCATTATTAATATTTTAGCTACCTGTGTTTCATGGTGAACTATGGCTCTCTCATCCCTGCTGATATCCAGAACGATTTATTTCTGCCTTTAATAATCAGTCTTCTAATTGTCCTAGTGTTGTCGTGCCACGTTAGCTGTAACATCAAGGGAGATCACTTGTCATAGAAGAAAAAAGGCAGTTAAAGACAACTTTAAGAGTCTAACGGGGATTCTCTTTTGTTTGGTGTTTAAAGATGCCCATGTCCAGACGTCCTTGTGGCATTGGCTGCTGTTTCCTTGAGGAGCAGTGAGATGTGCATGTGTGGAGTCTGCAGCAAAGTTTGCAGCTTTGTTTTTATCACTCCGTGAAATCTGTTCTCAGGAAAAATGCAAACGAGTTCAAATTGTCCTTGGGAAGGCTGAAAATAATACTAACCACTTAACAGCTTTTTTCAAACAAAGCCGCACTATCGCAGAATAAATTTTATTGGGTAGCAGTAGGACCTGAAGTAATTTATGGAAATGTTTTAACAAGGAGATTTTTCACAATGGACTGCAGGATGACATACCAAAGGACTTTTATTTAATTTTTTTTTAAATTTTTTCAATATTTCAGTTTCTCCTAAGCCACGTTGTTTTCTCCCTTGCACCCCTTGTTGTCACAGAAAGACTGGTGTGTGGTGTTTTGTGGCATTGCTGACTCAGAAACTCCAAAGTGGACTCACTTCTAACAAGCACCCCGTAGGCAGCTGCTGAAGCTGAAACAGAAACTGTGGTCAGGCAGCTATTCACACAAGTCTGACTGAATGTTTCCTGTGCTCTCAGTCCTGTTTATTCAGGTCAGTGTGAGTACTGCACTCAAATGATGCAATGCCTACAAAGCTCTGTACTGATCACTCCTCCACTTACAGGTCTAGCTTGCCAGAGTTCTTGTGTGAAAACAGAAATTTCCAGTGGAGTTTTTCATTGCTAGGGGTAGTGCCGCACATTTGCTGCAGATACCACCACAGTGTACATTCCCTCTGATTCCACTGGCATGAGGCTGGAGTGCCCTGGTCACTCTGCAGGGACACCCAGTGATGACCACAGCCCCTGAGCGTGGTCAGTGCAGCAATGTGCCAGGAACAGAAATAAAGGTCCTGTGCTGTTCCACACTTTGCTGCAGCCAGGCAGAAAAAGGACAGGAGTAAATAGATAGATAGGTGTGCCAGCAGTGTCCTGGCAAACATCATCCAAAGAGATAAAATAAAGCTTGCTCAGGGTTTACCCATGGCAAGCACTGCTCCGGTATCCTCAATCATACAGGAAAATGCAGTTTCCACAGAAAAGGCCACAACAGAACAGGGAAAATGGTCTCAGTACCCCCTTAGGCACCTACAGCCTGATCTCTGGCTCTGAAATTATGTTCATACAAAGAACAGTAAACTGTGGGAAGACTCTGCCTAAGCGGGGAAAGAAGACTGATTATATAAACACAGAAAAGAGTGATGTGGGGAAAAAACTGTGGTATTCAAGCTGTGGTAAAGTGTTGTGTGGTGGGGTTCAAAGTGCTCCACTGCTGGGTCCTGAGATGTACACAGACAGGAATTTGCACTTTTAAGTATGTGTACAAAGGACATCAACACACACATAGGATGTTTTTACAAAGAGTGCTTTTTTCATCTATTTTTGCTATGCCTTGTTTTTATCGTATTTAAATTAGTGATCTTACTGAAAAAAATATTATTTATTCGATGTATGAATTATTTTTGCCTTGTGAAAATCCAGCTCTTATCTGAAGCCTGTTATACTGTGCCAGTGGATTTTTGCATCACTGGATTGCAGAGGACTAGGAACACACTCCTCCCCTCTGCCAACAGCCCAGTTAGACAGATGAGTAACAAAAACATCCCAAAATGCACTGATCTCATGTCCCAGCTCAGAGGCGTCACAGAGGCAGGGGAATCCCTCCCTAGCTCTGCCTTACAAAATACAGATCCACGCCCACCCCTTCAGCCTGATTGTTTTATTTTCAGGCAAGGATTGCAGCTGTTGTCCGTGGCGACTGACAGCAGTCAGGAAAAGCTGGAGCCTGGGAAAGCAGCCAGCAGCAGGGCCCTGCTTTGGGCAGGAGTGATCCCAGTTCCCAAAGGGAGCTCCCATGCGTGGAACCCACAGTCAGGCTGGGAGAAGATGCTGTTCTGAGCAGTCCCTCCCCTTCCTGGCACAGCCTCCCCGCTGCCTTCCAGCAGGATGCCAGGAGAGGGATTTTTCCCCAGCACAAACGTTCCTGCATAATGATTTTCTGGAAATCTCAGTGCACAGGTGAGGGAAAAGCAGCCCATAACACACCTGCAGGATCCGGTCAGGAGCAGCCCAGCAGTGTGGACATGGTGGAGTTTTGTTGTTTCCTGTCAGCTCACAGGGTTTTAAGTCCATTTCACCCCTCTTTCACCTTCTTCAGAATTTTTTTTTTTTTTTTTTTTTTTTATACATAGGATTTTAAGATACACAGATTCACATTCAGTTTTTCTTCAGGTACAGTTAATCCTTGAACTGATTACAACCACTAATCCTTCTGGCTAATAAGGAACCACAGTTTTTCATATTCTACTTAACATGATTTCTTCTGTTTGCTGGCTTAGTCAAAGTATTTACTAGTCTTTATCTGTACAGAAAAATTCTCTTAGGCAGTATGCAAAGGGAAACAGGTGTCACCAGGATGCATTTTGTAATGTTACATTGTGTAAGTCTAAAAAATGACGTCACCTGAAGGACCACCAGTGTTCCCACTTGTCACTTGCCCACCAGATGATATAACAGACTGTCTTCCATGCAGAACCCTTCTGAGAGGATCAGGAACTTCCCCTGGGGTCAATCTTTTCCAGGATTTGTCCAACCCTTGCTTCCTTAAAATCAGCAGGGGCAGGACTGAGCCTCTTGGCAGGGGAGAGTAAAGGTAGCTAATGAAGCACAACAGCCTTTCTTTAGGAAATACGTGCGTTTTTGTGCAAAGCTGTTGCAAAGGTTTGTGTGTTCCTGAGGCCTCTGCCCAGGTGCCAAGGTGACACATAGAAGAAGACGATTAAAATGCTGTATCTGATAGATTTTAAACCCTCACTGTGACTCATGGCACAAGTCCTTGGTTACGTTTGTGGACAGTGATGCATCCTGACCTGTTGTGTTCGTTTTCCAAGCTTCAAAAAGCTTCAAGCCAAGTGACACTTTACCTGCAGAGTGGTGTGTAACAGGTTTCCTGTGGTCAGTGCGTGTCTTTCTCTTGTACTGTTGTTTCCAGCACGCTGTTTTATGGGGATAAAGTAACTCTGTCACACTCCTCTGGTAGTACCTGCAAAGACGAACGATACACCTTTTAGCTTCTCTCTAGCAGCCCTCCGTGGTGACTGTTCCTGTGGGAGAGTGGGGATCACTATTGTACAGCCCCAACCCTGGTTTTAGTTCAGCTGACTCTGGGCCCTGGGTAGTGCCAGCTGTTTTTCATTTGTTTTGGGCTCTTGTTGACTGCAGAGGTGCAGAGCTGAGCCTCCCTGGCAGTCACACAGAGCTGCCTGCAAGACTCCCAGATCAGTGTCACAACAGTTTGGGCTGCTGCCTCACTTGCTGGAGAAACCACTGTCATTTCTGGACTCTTGAGCATTCTGTGTGTACTGCTCTCCCATTCCACAACAGCCATGTGTGCTGGGCAGGGACTGCTGTTACACAGAAGGAGGAAATCCAGGGCAAAGCTCTGACCGCGCTGGCTTGGCAGCTGAATTTGAGCAAAGCAAGTCAGCTGCTGCTGCTGAAGGCACATCCAACTGTGTGTGGACCTACACTGAGCTGCTTGCTCCTGAGAGAGACAATGATAAGCTATCAGCACCCTGTGGGACTCTGGGTGAGCACCGAGGATGATCCAGCACCGCTCCAAACCTGCATTTCCCAGCCACAGCTCTGCGTGGGGATGGCACTGACTCACAGAGCTGGTGGCACTACGGGCTGTGGCTACAGCTGGAGGAATTGCTGCTGTCACCACAAGTCCTGCTCATGCTGCAGGAGCCCTGTGCTGGCTGCTCGTGTCCCCCAAACACGTCAGGCTGTTGCTGCATTGAACTCTCCACATTACCATTGACTTGGCCTCATCCATCCCTCAAGTAGATCCTTCCTAGCTGGAATAAAAATACTCTTAGCACTCAAAGCGGCTGGCTTGTCAACAAAACAGCAAAATAATCTGCGTTTGTTTCTATCTTAAACATATCTGCCTTAGGCAAATCAATGTAAGGCTGCTGGGGCGCCTGTGAGAACAGTTCCAGCCTGATGTGTGTGGGGTGGGCCATGCCTGGGAGGGTCATTGCTCAGCTGAAACTAAAACTGTAAAATGTGAACTGGTTGGGGTTTCTTCCTACTTTATAACGTTGTAACTCTATTGAAATGTGTGTTCTAGCCTTCTATTTTCTTAGTAAAATGCATTCCCTTTGCCTAAGTCGTACCTGATGTTGTTTATTCTGAGGGAAAAAAAAAAGAAAAAAAAAGCTTGGCCTATCCGGGATTGGAGCCAGTCCCTCTGTTAAGGGGCTTTCTAAATGGTTGAATGTGATGATCTTTAAGGTATTTTCATAGAATCATGGAATCAGAGGATGGTTTGGCTTGGAAAGGAACCTAAACGACCATCCAGTTCCACTCCGTGCCATGGGCAGGGACACCTTCCACTGTCCCAGGCTGCTCCAAGCCCCAGTGTCCAGCCTGGCCTTGGCCACTGCCAGGGATCCAGGGGCAGCCACAGCTGCTCTGGGCACCCTGGGCCAGGGCCTGCCCACCCTCACAGACAGCAATTCCTTGCCAAGATCCCATCCAGCCCTGCCCTCTGGCACTGGGAAGCCATTGCCTGTGTCCTGTCCCTCCATGCCTTGGCCCCAGTCCCTCTGCAGCTCTGCTGGAGCCCCTTGAGGCCCTGGCAGGGGCTCTGAGCTCTCCCTGGAGCCTTCTCTTGTGCAGCTGAAGAGCCCCAGCTCTCCCAGCCTGGCTCCAGAGCAGAGGGGCTCCAGGCCTGGCAGCAGCTCCGGGGCCTCCTCTGGCCTGGCTGCAGCAGCTCCAGGTCCTTGTGCTGTTGGAGCCCAGGGCTGGAGGCAGCTCTGCAGGTGGGGTCTCACCTGAGCGGGGCAGAGGGGCAGAATCCCCCCTGCCCTGCTGCCCACACTGGGGGATCAGCCCAGGGCACGGGGGGTTCAGGGCTGGGGCAGCTCCAGCTCTCACCCACAGCACCCCCAGGTCCTTCTCCCAGGGTTGCTCCTTCTGCTCACCCCCAGTCTGGATTGAACCCAGGGCTCGCCCTGACCCAGGTGCAGCTCCAGCACTTGGTGTTTTCCAACACAGTTCCAAGGAGCAAATTAGCCCCGCGATTTCCCGCAGCCAGCAGCGCGGGCCGCAGGGCGGGCTCTGCCCTCACGGCCCCTCCCTCAGCCCGGGCCCGCCCGCTGCTGCCCGCCCCGCCTGACGCCGCCCGGGGAGGTAAGGCCGGGACTGGGCCTGGAGCGGGCCGGGGGCTGCGGGCAGGCCAGGAGCAGGACCGAGCCCCGGTAGCCCATCCCCGTGTCCCCGGGCCCCGCCAGACCCGTCCCACATGCCCCGAGCCCGGGCCGGGAAGCGCAGGCGGACCGGGGGTGGCTGAGGAGAGGTCGGTCCCTGCCAGTGGCTATAGGGGCACCCCAGGAGAGCTGCAGAGGGACTGGGGCCAAGGCATGGAGGGACAGGACACAGGCAATGGCTTCCCAGTGCCAGAGGGCAGGGCTGGATGGGATCTTGGCAAGGAATTGCTGTCTGTGAGGGTGGGCAGGCCCTGGCCCAGGGTGCCCAGAGCAGCTGTGGCTGCCCCTGGATCCCTGGCAGTGCCCAAGGCCAGGCTGGACACTGGGGCTTGGAGCAGCCTGGGACAGTGGAAGGTGTCCCTGCACATGGCAGGGGGATTGGAATGCAAGTATTTTCAAGGTTCTTCCCAACCCAAACCATTCAATTCTTGTATGATTCTGTGATTTTACACAGAGGAAAAGGAAAATGCAAATATTTGCATTTGCAAAGTGTTTATTTCTGCGTTTTGGGGTGTAATGAATGTGAATCATTGCTCCCCCTGAGCCCCTAAGCTTGGGCTGCACCTTGGAGTGCTTGGGAGAACTCTGCAAGCCCAGCAGGCAAGAGAGTGCTTTATTTTACAATTCCAGAATCCCAGAATGGTTTGGGTTAGAGAGGCCTCAAAGCCCATCCAGTGTCATAGGCAGGGACACCTTCCACTGTCCCAGGCTGCTCCTAGCCCCAGTGTCCAGCCTGGCCTTGGGCACTGCCAGGGATCCAGGGGCAGCCACAGCTGCTCTGGGCACCTTGGGCCAGGGCCTGCCCACCCTCACTGGGAAAAGAAACTGGAAGGTTGTGGAAACACCTCTAAAAACAGCTAAGCCTGAGGAATTATTTTGAGAGATACCTTAAGATGTTAAAGCACCTGGAGTTTTAAATTCTTCTGAAAACAATGCAGGAATAAATTCTAGGAAGGCTGAGGCTGAGGCTCCCATGACGTGAGCGAGCAGTAGGTTGTCCATGTGGACGTCCTGCTCCTGTTTCCCAAACCTTGTCTGGCCCTGCAGACTAGCCAGGCTCCTCATCTAGACATTATCACAGGCACATCAGCAGCTGGGGTACAGATACTTGGGGTGAAACTGGCCTGTCCCCTTGGGTCACTCCTGCCTCTCGCTGTCTCTGAAGTCGCTCTGAGGGGAGTGACCCTTCCCCCTCTGCATCTCTGGGCTGCCTGCTCCTGAAATCCAGGAATGGTATTTAAATGTCAGCATAAACTGGTGAAAGTAATTCTGAAAAGGCTCCTAGAGGGAAGGCTCATGCAGGAAAATGCAACGTTTAAACAGAGCTCAGAAGAAATAAATAATGGTGGGGTTAGAGATTAGAGCTGTTCCAACTGGACGGGACTGTTTTCTCTGGTAATCCACAAAGGACTTGTGCCTGGGCTCTGTGTTTTCCATCTTCCACCGACATAAAAAGGAAATCTCTGCTAGTAAATAATGAGTTGTCTGAAAGTCATATCCTGCTCCAGGGAGGTTTTGCTTTTATGTTTCAAGGGAAAGGGAATTTGATCCTCACACTGAACTGTGGAGGATGCCTTCACTTAAAGCAAAAATGTTTGTTGGTTTCCCTGCATAAATACATGGAATCACTAAGTATCCTGAGCTGGAAGGGACCCACAGGGATCCTCAACAGCCCCACCGTGCGCATCCCTGGGAGCGGTGTCCAAACTCTCCTGGAGCTCTGGCAGCCTCGGGGCCGTGCCCATTCCCTGGGCAGCCTGGGCAGTGCCCAGCACCCTCTGGGGGAAGAACCTTTCCCTGATTCCCAACCTAAACCTCCCTGGCACAGCTCCAGCCATTCCCTGGCTCCTGCCCCTGCCACCGGGAGCAGAGCTGAGCCCCTGGCGTCGCGCAGCTCCAGATCTCTGTTGCAGGTGCTGTCCCACCCTGGGGATGTCTCTGGAGATCACTTTCCTGGGCACGGGCTCTGCCTACCCGTCCCCGGCGCGGGGAGCCTCGGCGCTGGTGCTGCGCAGGGAAGGGCAGTGCTGGCTCTTCGACTGCGGGGAGGGCACGCAGACACAGCTCATGAGGAGCCACCTCAGAGCAGGTTTGTGCTGCTCGGGTCAGGGGAGGGAGGGGTTTGCTGAGATTAAGCAAAGTGCTGTGTCCTCGCTGGAGCAGCTCTTGGTGTTTGCATGCAGGGTAATGAGTGCAGGCACCTCGGGGGGTGCCTTGGGTGGAAGCTGCCGAACCTGCTCTGCAGTGATCTCGGGTTGCCTCTTGGTGCAGAACTGCTTCCCAGAACTGAACTGCCCTGAATTAACTTCTCAGGCTCGGCAGTTTCCAACGTGGTCCACAGACCAGCTTGAAACAGGAGCGGTTTGTTGTTTGTCTGGAGGCAGCTCTAGATGAAACCTGCCGTGAGCGTTCCTGTGGGTAAATGTTTCTTTCCAAGCGAGGCTGTGTGTATTGGGGGTAACTTTCACAAGTTTATTTTGACAAATAAATCAGAAATAAACCTCACCTCCAGTCACTGCTTTCACAGCCTGCAGTGGCAGGAGGTGAGTTGTGTCCCCCAAGGAATGAAGATGAATTGCCAGTTACAAACAGAAATACAAGATCCCACTCCTCCAAAACCTATCAGGGAATTTAATGACAGGTAGATACACTAATTTCCATGAAATTTTTTACTAAATTCATCTTTAAAAAAAAATAAGAAGATTCTGTTATTCTTCTGGGTCGGTCCCAGCAGGTGCTGGAGGAAATGCCTTGCTGTGTGGAAGTGGGAGCTCAGCAGAGGAGAGGCAGGCAGCCTGGTTAAAGGACATCTGTCTGCAATGAGAGAAAGTTCTGGGCTTTTCTAGCCCAGTGAGGGCAGGCACGAGAGAAACCCCAGACATTTCAAGTGCAATTTTTCACTTTTTTTAAGCAAACTGGTCAGGAACGGTGGGGTTCTTGCCTCTTTTAAAAAAACTCTGAAATCAAAACTGCGTGCTGGTTTGTTGTTTGTGTTTTATTTGCAATTTTGTTCGTTTCATGTGCTGGGTTCAAAAGGAGGAGCGACACAAATTCCTGGTTGTGTTCCTCATTACGCTGCAGTTTTCCTGTAAGATTTAGGCTCAAATGCTTCCCAGCACTTCTCTGCATTTCACGTGGCAGATGTCACCAGCTGGTCCCATCCCATGCTTGTAGAACCTTGGCTTAGAAGGAGCTAAAACTTGCATCTCTACAGCCTTTTCTTAGCAAATCAGGCCAAAAATAAACCCTGTGTGGAAGAGATGGGGGGAAAACCACCTTTTGGTTTGGGATTTGTTTGTTAAACACTGGTTTTAATTTCCCTGCTTGCTTATTTCAAAGGTCTTGCCAAACAGCGATAATTTCTGAGTCATTACATTGTTTATTTTCCTGTCCTTTCCTGGTTTTGTCTTTTCCTGTTCCAACCCACAGCCAGAATTACCAAGATTTTCATAACTCACCTTCATGGCGACCACTTTTTTGGCCTCCCTGGGCTGCTGTGCACACTGAGCCTCCAGAGCAACCCTGATGCCAGCAAAGCACCTGTGGATATCTATGGGCCCCTGGGACTACGGAGCTTCCTCTGGAGGAGCCTGGAGCTGTCCCACTCCCAGCTCCTCTTCCCCTACACCGTCCATGAGCTGGTCCCGACACGGGACCAGTGCCCTCCAGAAGAATTTAAGGACTTTTCTGGCTTGGACAGAGGCGAGGCTGCTCCCCAGGGGCCTCCAGGGAGAGTTCTGCACCTGGATCCAGGAGAAGACTCCTACTTGCTGGTGGAGGACGAGCAGCTGGTGGTGAGAGCGTTCCGCCTCTTCCACCGCGTGCCCTCCTTTGGCTTCGTGCTGGAGGAGAAGCCCCGGCCTGGCAAGCTCAATGTGCAGAAACTGAAAGACCTTGGTAGCTACTTTGACTTATTTTATCTCTTTTTATTTCTTCTATGGCCGCCTTCCTTAGGGGTTGTAGCAAAGCAGAGCTGCTGTCTCTCTCCGTAATCTGTTTTAACGCAGTTTTCTGTCAAAGGCATTTTGGCACTCTGAACTGGTGTCTAACGCTGGTGCCAGGGAATACCACAGGCCATTTCCATGCTGGGAAGAGCTAACAAGTTCAGGTGCCAAAGCTTCAAACAGCTCAGCGTGGCTTTCTTAGGAAGGAAAACATATGGACAGTGTACTTGCATGATTTTATTGACTTTAATATTAATAATATAATTGGGGTTTTTAATATCATTTCCCTGAGTAGCCGTGTCTGCCCCATCCCTGGAAGTATCCAAGCCCAGGCTGGAGCACTCTGGGACAGTGGAAGGTGTCCCTGCCCATAGATGGGCTTTGAGGTCCCTTCCAACCCAAGGATTCTTTGATTTCCTTCAAACACCCTTCCTGCTAATGTTACAAGCTCTTAATTTGCACAAAAAATGTGAAATGCCGGTGGATTTTTATATTGAGGTTGTGCTTTTTTTCAGTGAGACAGCTTTATATCTAGCACATCTCAAGTGATTTTTTTTTTAAAGCTGACACTCACATAGTAATATAATTGGTACGATATTTAATTTTGCCTTTTACCTACCAGGAGTTCAGCCAGGCCCCTTGTATGGGAAACTGAAGAGCGGGACTGCGATTGTGCTGGAAAACGGAGCGACGGTTTCTCCCAGGGAGGTGCTGGAAGCGCCCATCCCCGGCAGGAAGATCTGCATTTTGGGTGACTGCTCGGGGACAGTGGGGGACGGGGCGGTGCAGCTGTGCTGGGAGGCAGATGTGCTGGTGCACGAGGCCACGCTGGGGGACAGCCAGCAGGACAGGGCCAGGGAGCACGGGCACAGCACCCCCGGCATGGCCGCCGCGCTGGCCAGGCGGTGCCGCGCCAAGAGGCTGGTGCTGACACACTTCAGCCAGCGGTACAAACCCGCCGCCACGGCAGGGCCTGGCGACACCGACCTCACCGAGCTGAGGAGGCAGGCTGAGGCCGTGCTGGATGGACGGGAAGTGACCCTGGCTGAGGACTTGATGGTCTTGGAGATTCCGCTGAAAAAGTGACCACTGAGGGCGTTGTGACAATAGAGATTCCACTGAAAATGTGACAACTGAGGGCTCCATGGCCATGGAGATTCCACTGAAATAGTGGCAACTGAGGGCTTTGTGACAAATGAGATTCCAGTGAAAAAGTGACAACTGAGGACATCATGACAAGAGATTCCAGTGAAAAAGTGACCACTGAGGGCTTTGTGACAATAGAGATTCCAATTAAAAAGTGACAACTGAGGGCTCCATAGCCATGGAGTCTCCACTGAAGAGGTGACAGTGGAGGTGTTGGCAGCTGTCTGTGGGCACAGGGAGCAGGCTGGGGTGGCACAGCACAGGAGTCACTGCAGACTGCAGGCAGTTGTTGCTTCTGTAAAGGGAGAGGAAAGGATGCTCCAGCATCTGGCACCTGGAATGAATTCACAAATGATGGGCACCCAGCCTCCACAAAACATAAACAGCCCAAGCCTGCCAGCCCAGGGGCTTTCCTTGGTCCAGGCTCCCAGGGCACTGCACTGGATCATCTGGCTCCATGCAGCCCTCAGGAGGGATTTTCTGCACAGCATTTCAGGTGTCCTGCACGCTAAAAACCTCAGAATAATCTCTCTGCCAGAGCTGTACCCAGAATTTTGTGACCTGATTTCTGTGTAAGGGGACACTGAAATTAATAAAGCATTGACAACTCTAATGAGTGTTTGTAACTGGGGGTGTTGCTGTGCTCAGGTGCTGGAGCTCTTCTCATTCTCCACCTGCACGTGGAGTTTTCTCATAAATAAACAGAATTCAGGCTTCCTGTCAGAAGTTAATTACTCTTAACAATTCAATCCCTTCAAAGATCTAAAGCATCAGCACTGCATTTGCTTACCCAGTAAAGTTTTGGAAGTCTCTAGGCAGATGGTAAGTAGTCTTCCTTAAATTGTCCCCCCAAGTGCACTTTAAAGGTTAAATTATCCTGACAGAAGCATGTTCATATCTGCAGGAACACCCCTACAGAGGAATTTCACCTGCACTTGCTCTGTCTGTTTCTGCAGACTTTATTCCTTCTGTTAAGGGACGCTCAGACCCAACTTCTATCTCCTGTCCTCCCCACCTCAAACTGGAAGGTGGAATTTCCCAAATTTTAGCTGGATTTGCTGATCCAAAGCAAAAACCTTGCAAAACCTGTCCCGGGTATCCTCTAGGATGTGCTGGTGGAAGCTGAAACATTTCACAGCTTTATAACAAACACTGAAAACCCTGTTGGGTTTGGGTGCAGCTGCCAGAGCCTCTGCTGGCACTCCTGGGGCTGAAATTCAGCAGAGGCTTCAAAGAAAGAGAAAAGGAGTGTGATTCCCTGGAGTCTGGCCAGGTGGATCAAGGTGGATTCCACGTGTTACCCCTGTCCTTCAGATAGACCCTGTTCTGCCTTTGCTTATGGTAGATCAGAACTGAATTGCACCAACGTTCATATTTTTGCTTCAAATGTGGAGGGATCCTTTGATTTCTTGAAACAGCAATCCTGGGAAGAGCTGCAGACCTGAGGAAGAAGGATTCTGAAGCAGAAACTTGCTGATGTCCCTGTTTTTCTCTCAGAAATACCATGTAAAGCAGGCAGAGCCTGCAGATCATGCAGTAGCACGTTCTGCCTCCCCATAAATCACCATTCTTTTCTTTGATAAAAACCAGTGGCATGGCAGAGACCTTGGTACCACACTCTCTATTTTGGGCAGTCAGGAGCTGAGCAGACTCCAGCTGTTCTGAGTTTCATACAGGGAAAGAACAACTTCGTTGTCCTGACCCACTCTGCTACATCTGCTTCTCACTGGAACGACCCAAAAACAATCCTGGTTTTACACTTATCCACAGCTGTCACAGGAAGTTCAGGGCACAACTTTGATTTAGGGTCTGAATCCTGGGTAAGAATGGGTCATTTTGGGTAAAGGACAGCAAGGGAAGAGAGGATCAAGCTGAAGCAGCCCCTCCAAGTAATAGGTCCAGGGATTTCATTGCACAATTGAAGTATTAGTGCAATTTTAATGCAATTTATTCTGTATGGAAAGTCAGGGGAGGAAATGTTCCTTTCCCCTGAACTGAGAAGAAAAGCTGGAGGCTGCTTGGTCTGTACCCAAGGCCAGGTCATTTGCTATCAATTTGAAATATGATTGCTTGGGGTATGTCAGTGAATCAGAGTACATTCAGTGCTGGGGTTATGTAAAATTTCTGTGCTTTCAGTTTAATGTATTTTTGTGTTTGAAAACAAGTTCCAGTTGCCTGTTTTCTAGCAGACCCATGTGTCCTTGCTTACTGTGCTCCACTCTCCCAAGTCTGGATTCCAAATTACTTCATAAGTCTTGACTGCTAATGAAACCTGAATTTAATTAATGGGAACATGTGTGCCAGTCAGGAAAAGTTTGGACCATAAATTGCCTGTTTTCTCAATGCGTTTATCCTTCCATTAATAATTTCTTGATTACCAAAGAGCAAAATTCCTTTTCATTAAAAAGAAAATAAAAAATCTGAAAAACATTAAAATAGATCTGCCTGAGAGTTTCATCTGAGGGCAGGCAAGAGCTCTGCTCTGGACTAGGAAGGAGTTTTAACAAATTTGGGGTATAAGTTTTTTTTTTAATTACTTTTAAGCTTTGAATAACTTACTTTGAACATTCTTCTGCCCTCCTGGAAGAGTTCCTCTACGTTTAGTTCCTTTTTTTTTTTTTTTTTTAGCTGTTACCAGTGGAAGGAGTTAATAACAGTGCAAAAGAAGCTTTTTGTGTGATGGGAAAGAGGAAGGAAGAAGAGTTTTGTAAGAGCAGAGATGTTCCTGGCTGGAAGGATGAGCACTGAGAAGGGGAGGGAGGGTGACCATCCCTTTGCTGAGGTCTGCATAAGCTTGAGGAAATGTTGAGGAGGGAGTTCCTTGCAGCACAGAAATATTATCTGCTCCACTGTAGTGTGGTGTGTGTGAAGGATGGAGAGCCCGAGCCTGAACCTGGGTTCTAAATCCAGCTGGGAAGGGAAATCCAGCAGGGAAATCCAACTGTGGAGGGCCCTTAAGGGACTCTTCAGCTGCCAAAGCACAAGAAACACAACCTTTGTTTGGAAGCT
>VZTR01016416.1:71419-89630 GCA_013400775.1 Chaetops frenatus | reverse complement strand
CTCTGCCCATCTCTCCAGCCTGTCAAGGTCCCTCTGAAGGGCTGCACAGCTCTCTGGGCCACTCCTCCCAGCTTTGTGTCACCAGTGAACTTGCAGAGAGGGCATCTGTCCCTTCATCTAAGCCATTGATGGGTAAATCAAATAATACTGGGCCCAGTATTGGACCTTGGGTGACACCACGAGTGATAGGCCTCCAACTAAATCCTGTGCCACTGATAACAACCCTCTGGGATCTGCTGTTCAGACAGTTCTCAATCCACCTCACTGTCCAGTCACTCAGTCACACTTCCTGACTTTGCCCATGAGGATATTGTGAGGGACAGTGTTGAAAACCTTGCTGAAGACACATACATAATAATACACACAGACATAATATTGAAGACAATATTCACTGCTCTTCTCTCATCCATTCAGGTAGTTGTTTCATCATAGAAGGCGGTCAGGTTGATGAAGCATGATTTACCTTTAGTGAATCCATGCTGTCAACTCCCAGTTACATTTTTTTCCTTCCCATGGCTAGGGATGGCTGGCAAGATGAGCTGTTCCATCACCTTTCCCACGACTGAGGTGAGGCTAACTATCTGCTAGTTCCCTGGGTCCTCCTTCTTGCCCTTTTTGAAGACTGNACAGTGTTGAAAACCTTGCTGAAGACACATACATAATAATACACACAGACATAATATTGAAGACAATATTCACTGCTCTTCTCTCATCCATTCAGGTAGTTGTTTCATCATAGAAGGCGGTCAGGTTGATGAAGCATGATTTACCTTTAGTGAATCCATGCTGTCAACTCCCAGTTACATTTTTTTCCTTCCCATGGCTAGGGATGGCTGGCAAGATGAGCTGTTCCATCACCTTTCCCACGACTGAGGTGAGGCTAACTATCTGCTAGTTCCCTGGGTCCTCCTTCTTGCCCTTTTTGAAGACTGGGGTGACACTTGCTTTCTTCCAGTCCTCAGGCACCTTCGCTGATCACCATAACCTTTCAAAGATGATCATGAATGACTTTACTGTGGTATCTGCCAGCTCTCTCAGCACTCATGGATGCATCTTGTCAGGGCTCATGGACTTGTGAATGTCCAGTTTGCCTGGGTGTTCTCTAACCCACATCTCCTTGACCACAGGGAAGCATTCCAACATTCCTTTATTCTGGTCTCCTGGGCCAGAGGTTCTTGAGGGCTGGCCTAGCCAGTGAAGATGTGAAGGAGGTGTTAAGTGACTCTTCTTTCTCTGTCCTCTGTGTTACCAAGGTCCTTCCTCTATTTAGTAAAGAGCCCATATTATCCTTAATTTTCTAATCATGGTTTCACTCCAAGTCTCTACAAATTTTTGCTCTTGTAAATACAGAACGGATTTCTGTCACAGAGGAAGAGTGATGGAGAGAGATGAATCTTGCCTTTGTCACTTCCTGCACCTAAAATATGATTGTTCAGTGTTAAGACCCTTACGAATGGTTCTTAACTCTGCTCCTGTGGAACATTTTTAGATGTTTCAAGCATTGTCAATATCTGAAAGCCTCTGTCCAGTTATGCCTCCTACTGCACACAGGTTGCATTTGCAGAGATAGATGTTGTAAATGAATACTGATTTTAGGTGCCTCTGGGCACTGAACTCCTTCAACAGGCCTCAGTATGTGCAGTGATTTTTGCACTATTGTTATTTACTGTTTGTCAGATCAGTAGCAGGCTAAATGAACATTTAGTCTCTGTGTAATTGCTATGACTGTCTTTCTTTAATGTAAATACATACACCAAAATGCTTTTTTTGGAATGTCTTCAAAATGCAATAGGAGAAGAGGCCTCACCAGCCTCACCAGTTGTTACTCTGAGCACATCCCTGAGCTCTGTGTCATGGCATCCCTCAGACTGCCAAGTAAAAAAATGAGATTAAGAAGAAGAAACACCATTAATTTAGCTCTTCCAGGTCTTTCTTTCTCTGGTTGCAAAAATGTAGCTGAAAAAATTAACTAACCCTGTTTTCAAGCTGCAGCAAGGACCCTGAAATACCTGCTCATATCTTCTCTGAGGATGGAGCTTTGCCTGCCATGTGACATCCCTCAATACACAGCCGAAGTGTCCTGCCTGAGATTGCTGTTTCTGTGGTCCAACCGTGGTATTTAGCTGAAGTCTGTGATCTTCTGCAGCTTGCTGCATATTCAACAAACTTGAAGAGAAATATGTTGCTTCAGAAGAGACCTTGAAAAAGAGATTAATGTAGGTGCTCTGTATTGCCCTCTTGAGAGGACTGTGGATCCCATCTCTCTCTCCCTGACTCAAACAGAATTTAGGAAACTCAGCCTGGGCCTGCTTCTTTTGCATTTAAAATTGGGAAAAGTGTGTTGGGGCCTCAGGAAACAGCTGCTCATTTGAAAAAGCTATTACAATACATTTTATCAGTAGATAAAGCTAATCAACCAAAATAATTTTGGTAGAAGATCAATGTCAAAGCCATACTGACTTCAACAGGGCCAGTATTTCATCCTATGTGATTTTAAACTAGCCACAAAATGGACAATACTGTGCTACTGACATTGGAGCTATCATTTTATCCCTAATTCAGACAGTAAACATTTCACTTGCTAGCACTGAGATGGACAGACTCATACAGAATAACCCTTCAAGGATAAACACCCTTTTTAAATCACTGAAGAATTTGTGTGAGACCTTAATCACTAGCACAGACTGGCAGGTCATTTTTCTGACACTCGCACACAATTTTGAAAATCAGCCAGAACTGACAGGTGCAAAGTTTCCGTAGTCCTGTTATACACAATAATTCAGTAGTAAATGGTTATATGTGTTGTAGATATAAATATAGCTAGAGACTGATTTTGATATATCCAGAGATGTTTTGGCAGCAACTGGTACCCAATAATGGAGGAATATAGTATGAAATTGTGCTCAAATAAAGCAGTAGAGAAAAATATAAGGTATTTAGATTTTTAAAAAGATTAGTATGCTTACTCTTTGAATTTTCCTATAAGACTACATGGTTTAGCACCATTGGAAGATCTAAAAATGAAGAATATTTTTAAAAAGAGTAATGAAGATTCCACTCTTTTTGTGAAAAAGCCATTCCTTAGAAAGCTTAATCTTGAAAACCTTTGCCAGTAAGATACATTTATGAAATTTAGTCAGGAAGCATATAATTATATGTTGAATCACAGGCTAAATCAGCAATATATGATACAGAGGTCATCCAGGAAAGGGCAGTTCAAAGCAGAGGTCTTCCAGGGAAATTCTCTTGTCCTCCAAACTTCACCTTCTCCTTAAACTGACTCCTCTCCCCTGCATAGTTATTGAGAGACCATGAATGACATTTGTCCCCTCACAATCTATTTAATCAAGTACTGAAATTGTGTGTTATTATTTTATTGACATTTTAACTTTTACTTATAATAATTGCATGATCAACATTTTGCATGATTAATGAGAGAAAAGACTGGTGAATGTTTGATTTTTTTTTAGTACAAACTACTGACCAAATTCCCTACACATATCTGAACATACTTGTTAAATAACAGAATTAATAATCAGCAAAACAATTCAACTGAAAAAACCCCCTACTTATACCAGGATTTCTCAGAAACACTGAATTTTTGTCTGCATCCAAAACAAAGTCTCAGCAAAAAACCCTTGTTTTTGAGCCTGACAAAGGGATTAAGGATGTTGGAAGATGCCGCTCTACTCACTGTAGAGGTCTTGGACACAATTTCTCTTCCTGAAAATATCATGGTATCAAAAGCAGATCCTTGCTGCTTTTGGGCAACTGCTTTTGGACTTCTCTTGGGACAACTAGAACATTTTTGACCTAATATTCTATCTCAGTTTCCCAGCCATTAAAATGGGTGAAATGAAAATTACTTATGTTGATATTCAGAGTACTTTTAAAAGGAAAATCAAGTCCATTCTTTTCAAATATTATGTAGTCATTACTGTTTCATACAGGGTGGGTTGTATCAGACCTTGGTGCCAGAATTTCAAGTCTCTGTTTCTAGATATGACACCGAAACCATGTTTATGTTTTAATAAAACATGATTTTTGTTGCACCAATGCCCTGTAGGAAGTGCAATATGAATATTAAATCATAAAAATTGCTACATTTTTCAATAACTTGGCAAAACAGAGAAAATAATAGAAAAATCTTTCATGTTTGTCATAAACATGCCATCAACTCTACTTCATTTAACAGAAATACATATTAGTTTCAACTGTGTTAAAAACATTTATCTAATCAGAGGGTTTTAATATTTTTTGTTCTAATCTAATAACAAATGTAATCATTATCCCAGCAACCATTGCATATCCTCTGATAGAGAAAATCTTACTAAAGATGGACAGGTTATACTAAGTATCGTCTGTCACTTCCCTGAATACTTTATTCTTTTTTAAACAGACTATTAAAGACACTTGCATGTTTGTATGTGAAGTCTAGAAAAGCAGTTGGTCAACTGATTTTAAAAGTTTAATATTTCACCAAATAAGATGAAATATTTTTGTTAGATAAGATTTTTTTATCAATGAACATTGGTAACAAAGGGATACCAGTCCTTTTTCTGATCCCATATTTTAAGATAAAACAGAAGGATTAAAAGAAGAACAGTAAGCATGTAATCATCCTATTATTATGAAGTGTATCTAAGTTATACTGAACTATAAGAAATAAATGACAGGGAAAATAATCTACTTAGCTGGAATAAGTGTTATACAATACTTTGTATAAAAATAAAAAACGTTCATGATAGAAATCCCCAAATTATTATTATTATTATTGTTATTATTATGCTAAATATTTAACAAATATCGCTTGAAAAATGTAAGCAATTCACTAAATAGACCAAAATATACAAAGAAAAACATTTCATACAACTCTTAATTCTATTTATTTAATCTTGTGTCAGGCACCTATAATATTCAAGTGTTACACAATTACCACAGTACAAAGCACTCAAACAAAATTCAAAACGCTGATAGCTAGCCAAGACAGCATCAATCAAACCTCTTATCAAAAGAAATCAATTACTCAGAGGTACAAAGAATATGAAAAAAGAGAATATCAGGAATGAGTAACATAGTGGGGAGGGCAAAGAGTGGTCAAGAATAAGCCATCCCAAATCACGGTGAATTTTACAGTACTGTAGGTGTTCACAGTACTTTAGATACCAAACCCCATGTAACTCTATAGCAGCAGATTTCAAGCATAAATACTGCCATGTCTGCAAGAACAGTGACAGGAGGGGACAGGATCCCCAAATAAAGTTGAGCATAGATAACGTCCCCCCCCCCTCCCCCAAACATACAGTAAAAGCTGGCACATTCAGTGTAGTATATTTACCTTTTAATAATGAGACTATAAGCATGGAATGAGGTCAGGAAAGGATTTTCTTTTTTTTAAAGCATGAGACATAAAATACATAACCCAGATAATCTTCTCACCGACATTGGAGAATTGACCATAAAGTGAATAAGCCTTGCAGCACAGCAGAAGTGAATAGCTCATTGTTCTCCAAAAGTACAAAGGAGAGGCAGGTTCTCCATTAGCTGCAGCTTCCAGTTCAAGGAGGTCTGTTCAGGGTCAAACTGTGACAAGGTTAAGTCTGGTAAAGGACAGAGACAGATATCACAGCTCTTAACTTTATTAATGTCCCTAGAACAGAAATTGTAACATCATATTAGGTATCTGAGATACTTTCCTCTCTCAAAG
The DNA here is from genome assembly GCA_013400775.1 of Chaetops frenatus. NCBI lineage: Eukaryota > Metazoa > Chordata > Aves > Passeriformes > Picathartidae > Chaetops > Chaetops frenatus. The sequence continues at coordinate 83,923 of VZTR01016416.1, read as the reverse complement.
AGGGATACCCAGAACATCTAAAATTGGTTTAATGAGTAACACTAGTGACAAAAGTTAGCTAAAGTCCCATGCCTTCTTTAAGTTGACATGTCTCCTTTGGACTTTGGAAAGACACTTTGCCACCTAAGAATCCACACCACAAAAATTATTTTTGAAGGAAAGCCCCCCCATGTTTTTGTCCCCAAAGAATTTAATAATGTCTTTACTTCCAATTAAAAGAAAAAGATATTACTGTGTAGCCACAGACATAGCAAACTTCTCAAACCTACTTCTCACAGTGAAGCACTGCAGCCAGTTTGGGTTTATCTATACCAGTGAATAAAAACGGACCAGGAACCAGTCTCTGGCTTGGTGCCACGAGGCCATCTGATGGACAGATTTTATACTCCTTAGGACTAGTCTCCTGTAGAGAGATTTACCCTGCAGTCAGCAGAAGAAGGGTATCAACTAAGAGTTAAGCAGTGTGGACAGCACGGATTCAGTGCTGAAGTCTGCTCTGCTGTTATCTTTTATTTATAGAATTCTCCCCCCACTACTCTGGGGAAGGAGCATTGTTCTCCCTCCATAAGAAATTATGCAAGAAAAAAGTAACATTTGTAAAAAAGGATAACAGAATGTATTACACTGGTTGACAGAAATTGGGAAAAATATGCTTTTGGGACACAAACTTTTTTACATTTCTGTCATAGAAGCTTCAGTCTTGAAAACTAAATACATGTTGGAAGAAATTACTCTTGTTTTGACCTGTTTATAAGATATGCCTTACTGTGACAAGGTGAATGTGAGATCTGTTGGGCCAGGAAGGAAGAACAAGCTGGGAACAAGGCTTTCCAGTCTGGTGACACTGGCTGCTTAGTGATTCTAGGTTCTGTTGCCCAAAAATATCTGGCATTTTGAAATATAAGCCAGTGATTTTTGAATGCAAAACTCAGCAATGTGATTGCAAGGAGGAACAAGAAACACAGCTCTCTCCTAAAACAGATACCCTAAACAGCCACATTCAGTGGAGGTGTTCATAACTGCTGCTGTCCTAGTGACTAGAACCTTCTCCCAGGAGGGTGTGCTGGAACAGGGACTGCCTGTGTGGATGTTCTAGCCACCAGACATGAGAAAAAAAGGTCATTATTTTTCAGGGAGAAAGACAAAGATTTCTCTTGTATTTTTAAGGCAACTTGATAGTGCTGGAATGAAATCAGTAAGAAAAGCCACTGTATGGAGCCCCGGTGAAGCTTTCATAGAGAAAGGCTCAATTTCCGAAATGAAACATTAGGCAAGAATTAGGGTATCTTAGTGTGCCTCCTGCTGTTCTTGGAAAGTGACAAATCAATGTGCTCAGTGAGCAACAAGTATTTCCAAGGATGCTTTTTTTATTTGATTTCTTTCTGAGTCTCAGATTAGATGCCTAAATCTATTCTTAGAAACACTACTGCACTAAAGGTAGTCACCCAGGGTGAAACTTTTCTATGCATTTGCAGGGGTACACACATATCTGCATTCCGCTACAATCTCTGTTATCCGCTTAGACAAAATCATTGAGCAAATCACATTAATGTTGTCCCCTATCATTACCTAGTTTAGGTGTTATGACTACACATCACCACTGAGAGGACAGAAAAAAGTGAAGATTTGGCGGCCTAGGATGGCAGGCAGGCTTTCTTGAATTTAGATGCTAGTCACTGTGACTGAGTAACCTGAATAATGTCTAGCTTAATTCATCATTTACAAAATAGGGAATTGATATCAAGCTCTGCAAAGAGGGGCAAAGAGGTGTATGATGATGATGCAGACAAAAAAGACTAAATCCATGTCAAATACTATTATACTATTACACTATTAAAATTTCATTAATGGCAGCTAGATATTGACCATTACCCACCTGTTTCTTGGAACCTATTCTTCACCACTCCAGGGGACCATGGCTTCTGATGAATTTCATCTAGCTTTCAACCCTGTTTTGAGTCAAGTTTCAGGCTCTGAATCAGAAACCTAAAAATTACACCAGGACAAATATCTTTCTATGATGCCATTTATCTGGCAGATGAAACAGTTGAGACACTTTCCTCATCACTGAAAAACTAAACTCATGCAATAAGAAAGTGTCGTCCGTCTTAGCAGTGAGATATTGAATTTAATCATGAGGGTCCCAGGCCAGTTGTGTTGGTGCTAAACAGACAAAGAGGTGGGAGAAAGTGTGTAATCTTTGTGTACTCAAGTTAGTTAAACTCTGAACCCTGAATTTCTAATTAATTCCTCAATGTTTGTTGCCATTTTTACTTTGATGTCCTGTCTAAATGCCTCATCACCCAAGCAAGGAAATAAATAGTGAAGAGGTTTAAATGACTGCAAAACAGTAAAAGGAAAAAAATCCACAACAACCATGGAAGTCAAAACTTTGTTTTATCTTTCTTGGAATGGATCTGAATAAGTACAATGTTAAAAACAGTATCTCCAGCAATGCTATGCATGTGAAGACTGGTTAGATTGTACTAAGACATGGCTACAGTTGTNTCAGCATAAAACACTATCTTGAATCCTGGAAAGGGCTTGTTACATGATTCTACATTGTACCACAAACGTGTACCACTTGTAAAACGGGATATTTTTGTTTTGTCCTTCTGGTAAAGGGCTTTGGGGTTTTCAGAAGAAACAGGCACATTTACTTTAACTGTTGGATGCTAGCCTCCACATGAAGTCACAGTAATTATATCTCTTACTATGCCTCTATTTAAGCACACAATATATATGTATATAAATAAAATGGAATGTAAATTTGGCCTGTAGGTCTTGGCTCTGGCATGTGGTATTACTTACTTTATGTCAATCCTGTGTAACACGATACAGATCTGCATTATGGTATCACTAGTTTGGTCAGAACCAGTGTTTGTTTTACCATCTTACAAAAGCAATAACTCTTACAGCTGTCCAGATAGATACAAATCTCACCTGAAACACTCAGAATGAATCCTAAGATGGTTTGCTGGCAGCCAGAAGGGAAACTGCAGTGTTCTTGCTCCTTTCTTCTACCATGGCCTGAACACTGAGAAAAACAATATTTACAATCGAGTGAGTTTCCAAACTGCCTAACTTTTCAGATGTGTGTTTTTTTATATGTTANATCCTTCATACAGATAACCTGTACTGAGTACTTCCCTTATTATAAATAATAGATCTTATTACTGATTTTGTGACCTTCTGAGTAATGTAAGTGTGCTNACAATATATATGTATATAAATAAAATGGAATGTAAATTTGGCCTGTAGGTCTTGGCTCTGGCATGTGGTATTACTTACTTTATGTCAATCCTGTGTAACACGATACAGATCTGCATTATGGTATCACTAGTTTGGTCAGAACCAGTGTTTGTTTTACCATCTTACAAAAGCAATAACTCTTACAGCTGTCCAGATAGATACAAATCTCACCTGAAACACTCAGAATGAATCCTAAGATGGTTTGCTGGCAGCCAGAAGGGAAACTGCAGTGTTCTTGCTCCTTTCTTCTACCATGGCCTGAACACTGAGAAAAACAATATTTACAATCGAGTGAGTTTCCAAACTGCCTAACTTTTCAGATGTGTGTTTTTTTATATGTTAAATATGGTTCAGAAGATTAAAGTCTTCATTTTAGGCAAAGAAAGGAAATAATGTTTCCTGTCCCATTTGCCAAGCTAAGTGAACAACTGTTCCAGCACAATTAGAATTGTTAATTGATTTGAAAACATAGGGCTTTGAAGGTGGAAAACTGCTGACATTATTTCAATGGGGAAATGCACTCCTGAGAGAGAGCACTGCAGTACAATTTCTCTCCTTGTTTTGTTGAATATACATCTATAAAAACACTGTGAATCATGCAGTAAAAACTGCTGTGCTGATATCATAAATCTCTGATAATAAAAATTTCATTGTTGAAACAATAAAATAGACTTTTATTATAACACAGAGTATCCACCTAAACATTGTCCTTTTAGCTTCTTTGAGTTAAATGTATGCACAGTTTTACAGTCTATAAACAGATCTGGAATAAAAGTTAATAAATGTCAAAATTTGCATTTCAAAAAATTCTTGCTGCATTTTAGGGAAGATCAATCTATGAACCTTTCAACATTATGTCAAATGAAATGCTAATTGTACCTTTAGGAATTTCAGAGACAGTGACAAGAAACTAAATGCTCTGTTCCTTTGCATCAGCAAGTCGAGGATAATTGTATATCTACTCTTGTGAACTTCTAAGAAAAAAAGAGAAATGCTAAGGAAAAAGGATTTTCTATTCTTTAACTCAGGAGGGTAAACTCCTTCAGCCATCCTTCATCAATCTACCCTCAAATAAATTGTGTTAACATGTTGACAATGGACAAATCACACAGAGCTACATTTATTCATTTTATAATAGGTTTGTCAAATGAACTTCAACTAGAGATTTAAGAGTGAGAAACATTTCCATCCAGGAACAACTGACTTTTTCTATCCAAGTTTATAGAACTGTTTTCAGCGTAAATGTCTTTTTTTGGTAACATCTTTCTCATCTCTCCTCAAATATTACTAAAGTATTACTTCTTCTAAGGGAAAAAAAGCTAAATATATAAAGAAGACGCATAAGAGGTTTTTTATACCCTCTCTAGACAAATGCGTAATGCATCCCTTGTTTTGTTTAGGAATCAATCTCAGCAGTTACAAATTTTATGCCATAGCAGTAAGTGCAAGAACATACTCATGCAATAAGGAAAACTGGCTGCAAAGTAGTACCTTATTCAGGTTTGCAATGTTTCCCCTGGTGTTATCCTACCCTTGCTATATTAAATATATTTCCTACAGCTACATTGAGACTGTTGAAATGTTCACTTACTGTATGAAAATTGAGAGACAGAATAAACCCTGGGAAATGTTTATGCTCATGTTAACCTATTCAGTCAGCTTTATCCTGCTCAGGCCTGGACTAGGCATCTTCTAACTCTTTAAATGATTTTACAGTAAACAGTCTGTGGTTTCCAAAACAGAGACTAGTCTCATCCTGCCTTTTTGGCTTATGGTCTACAGACCCATATTTGTGCATTTCAGGCTGTTCACTGTAAAAACATTCCAAACTGTATTTCAGTTAGGAGTTATAGAACTCAGATGTACTTCAGGACTAGAATTCATATTGGAGAATATAGTTCTAGTTGTGTTGCTGCTATATATCTGAAAAGGAAGCTTCAGATCCTACAGTCAGGCATTTGAGTCAAATCTTGTTTTCACTTAAGTCAAAGATAATTTTGTCTTTGGTGTGAATAGGAGTTAGGTGGAGTTCCTTTTATTTATAGGTTCACAAAAATACGTAATGACTGACACATTTTTAATTTACACTAAAAGATATGAAATTATGTGTTCAGAAGGAACATACTAAAGTAATTTCAGCCCTGTGTATCTCTCATGTCTACCTCACAAGCTACTCAGTGGTTCAAATTTGATATCCATCAATTTTCTTTCAAGGATGCTAAACTCTATGCCACCTCCATGCTACATAATAGCTACATAATCAGGAAATGTGGTAGACATGGACCTTTCCTACCTAGTACTTTTTTTTTATAGCAACTATTTTGAAATATATGATTCCTCTGTTCTTCAGTAAAACTAATTCCTGACTCTGTGTCCTAATAAAATGGTATTCAGCTTCACAGTCACCATAGGTATACTGGAACAAGAAGCATGACACACTAGAAATAAAAGAATATAAGAAAAATATTTCTTTAAAGTGGCATAATCTGTATAATTTATTACATACTCCATGCAATGAATAATTATCCCGTGTAGCAAACAGCATTTTACTTCAACTTTTTGGGATAAGTGTATTTCAGCATGCCAGTCAAACTTTTAACTGTAATTTCAAAACAAATTGAAGACAATTCACTGGGGCCCTTTCTTCACCAGTATACCTTTCACAACTATAATGTTTGCAATAAGGTGGATACTTATATTTTTATTTTCATTTCACTTCATACCTNTGTTCGTCTCTTTTTTTTTTTTAAGAGTTAAAACTGTGGGCTAATAAAGACCATTTAAAATAAAAGGGACCATTACTCCTCAGTTTTATATGAGCTTACATGCTTTCATTGTGCAAAGTGTGTTATTAATTTAACATGCCAGATTCATAGGTTTCTGCAATATCAGGTTTGATGTATTCATTATCGGCACTCAGTACATTAATTCACGCTGAAGTCCGGTAAATCAAAATTATACCATCTGGCTTCCTGTTCTTAATGATGAATTTGATGTAGGGGTGATTAAGATTGTTAGGCTTTTGAATTTTAATGTAAAAATTAGGGGATTAAAAAGGCATTTAGAAATGACCAATAGTTAGAATAAACTTACTGACAGGATCTAATTTGTGTACTTGCTAGTAAAGCTCCATTTTAATTAGCAGCCACAGTCTTTCAGCACAAGCTCAAAGAGACAGAAGTTTAGTGATTAAGAAGATGAAGCTGTTAAATTGATAAATTGACCTTGAAATACTGGTAACTGTGGGGGATGGCCTAGTAGTTGTATGGTTGGTATGTTGTGGTACTACATGGGGGAAAGAGTTCCATGACTGACCCTGTAATTCTGCCTTTTTAGATGACTGACCCTCTGGGGATGGGACAAATCACAGAGGTGACCCCCTCAATGTGTAAATTCAATTGCTCAATTTGTAAGCAAACAAATTCCACTATTATTCAGCACTTGCTGGCAGAGAGCCTGAAGTACCACCTCAGTTCTTCAAGATCTTACTCACTACCTTTGCCAGAGAGAGGTGCTAAAACAAGGTAGAAAAGATAATGGGGTTGAAACAACATCATAAGGTGAATGATGATCTGTCAGCTTCCATTGAGAGCAGTCAGGGACAAATTTGGCTCTCACTTGTCAAATGTTCTTGACAGTGTCCAAGCAGTCAAATCTTTGACAAGACAATTCCATTTTATCTATGATACTTTATTAATCTAAAACAAAGACATTGCATACTGTTGTAGGGAAATTGCTATAGAAATCTTTAACAAGACAGATAAAATATGTAAGAACTACAGCATGCAAGGGGAAGATAGCTCTGCATAGGGTGTTTGAGCTTTGTAGACCTGCATGACATTCATGTGGAATCATATGGGGTCAACAAGCTAAGGCAACTCAAATTTATATACATACTACAATTGAAATAATATTAATAAAGGTATTGGTCCCATATTTTGGCAAATTTCCAGTTATTTGTACCATCTCAGAGAAATGTGACAATATGTTAGATCTTACCTTCCCATTAAAATTCCTAAAGGTAGTCACTAATATTGGTACATTGTGGCAGGTATAACTTACAAGAGAAAATGAGTACATTTGTACATATCAACAGTTTGAAGGATTCTTATTCCTTGGCAAGTCAGGGAATATTTTAAGTCTTATATTTTAGGGGAAATCGAATCTTGACTAACCACTGCAATTTATGTCATTTTAAATAAGATATATTTGAATAAGTATATTTTTCATGCCCTAAAAAGACTGATGTCTTCTTTTATAAGCTCATCCTGTGACACACTTGAGTAGGTAGGTATATTGATTTTTTTCTTTTTCTGATGGCAATGAAGTGTAAATGGAAAATATCAGACTTGGCAATCACTTAAACCATGTGAAAATTTCAGAGTGAAGGCTATTAGAGTCACTTTGTGATCTCCCTAGATGACCAAGGAAAAAAACATTTCTACATTTCTTCAGATCCTTTGTGTGACAGCTAAGGAGAATAACATTTTTTCTAATATGCCAGTTTTAGTCTCTAGTTGAGAATAACCTCAGTGCTTTCTTATGTCACTAGCTGAGAGAAGATGAAAGACCCAGCCTTGTGTAAATGGCTTTGTCTAACCATCAGTCTTTAGCTCTGCATGGCAGCTGTACTATTGACATTAGCTTGTGCACTGGGTGAAATTGAAGTGAGTTAAATGTGACCTTGGCTTAGTTGTTGAAGTAGAAATGAACTCTACTGGGAGGGAAAAAAAATAAGACCAGTTTCTCTAACTTCACTTTTTCTTTAATGAGTTTAACAGCACTCTTAGGATTTGATACATTTTATAAAAAAGCTTTTATTTCCTTTTCTATTATACAGTGAGTAATCACCATTAGTAAGGTTAGCTTGCCCTTTCAGTATAAAATCCTGATTTTAGGTGTTTATATCCCAATTACTATAAAAAGCAGATCTCTCTCAGAAAAAAAATCCAGTCTTTTCTCTATTCTGTCTGCTGTACCATTTCAAAAAAACCTGTTACCACAATTATTAATTGTAGTTGAACACTGAAAAAATACCAAATGTTCAGTGTTTCTTGTGACTTTGCATTGTCTTTAGGTTAAATTGAAATTCACTGTAGCACTTGCTGATAAATCATGTGCTCAATATAAGAAACATGCAGATAAGTGAGGATGGTTTGGAGTCAATCCAGGATTTTCATCTTGTTTATATTCTGCATTTCTTTCATATGTACTTGATGCATGAGATATCTGAGGATGGGCACAAGAACTAGGAACAACTAGTAACATTCTCATCCAGATCTTCAATGCATTTTATATAGGGTTTCAACTGGGGATCATTGAGTCACAGAATAGTTTGGGTTGGACTGGACCTCAAAGATCACATTTTTCCAGGGATGGAAAATCCTACCATGGACAGGGATGCCAGCCACTAGATCAGGTTGCTCTGGGCCCCACCCCATCAGGCCTTGAACACTTCCAAGGATAAGGCACCCACAAATTCTCTGGGCATTCTGTTCCTATGCCTCACCACCCTTACCTGAATTTCCTTCTAACATCTAAACAAAATCTATCTTCTTCTAGCTGAAAATTATCCCACCTTGTCTGATCACTATCTGCCCATGTAAAAAGCCAACCTCCTTTTTTTATAAGCCATCTTTAAGTAGTGCTGGAACATCATAATGAGATCTTCCCAGAATCTTTTCTTCTCCATGCTGAACAACCAGAGCTCTCTGAGACTGTCTTTGAGGGACAGGTGGTCGAGTACTCTTTGTGACCATCCTCTGTATCCACAGTAACAGATCCATGTCTTTCTTATGCTGAGGACCTCAGAGCTGGAAACAGTGGGGTCTCAAGAAGGCAGAGTAGAGGGGAAGAATCACTGCTGAAGGTTGTAAGCATACGTTGCCATCTTTTCATCCAACATCTCCACAGGGTTGCTGTCAACGTACTCATGTCTGGGATTGCCCCAGCCCTGGTGCAGCACCTTACACTTGGACTCGTTGAACCTTGTTAGGTTCTCATGGACCCACTTTTTAAGTTTGCNGCAGAGTAGAGGGGAAGAATCACTGCTGAAGGTTGTAAGCATACGTTGCCATCTTTTCATCCAACATCTCCACAGGGTTGCTGTCAACGTACTCATGTCTGGGATTGCCCCAGCCCTGGTGCAGCACCTTACACTTGGACTCGTTGAACCTTGTTAGGTTCTCATGGACCCACTTTTTAAGTTTGCCCAGGTCCCTTTGGATGACATCCCTTCCTTCTGTGGTGTCAACTGCACCACTCAGCTTCATGTTATTTGCAACCTTGCTGAGGGTGCACTTGATTTGTCTCATATATTGATAAAGATTTTAAATAGCAACGATGCCAAGACAGAGCCCTGAGGTACACCATTTGTCACTGGCCTCCTCCTAGACATAGAGCCATTGACCAGATCTCTCCGGGTGTGTCCATCTAGCCACTTTCTCATCCACCAAACAGTCTGCCCTTCAAACCCCTGTCTCTCCAATTTAGAGCTAAGGATGTTGTGTGGGAGTGTGTTCAAGTTCTTACAGAAACCTAAGCAGATGACAACAGTCAGTCTTCCCTTGTTGACCATTGCAGTCACTCTGTCACAGAGGGCTACCAGGCTGACCAGGCACAATCTGCCCTTTGTGAAGCCATGTTGGTTGACTTGTATGTGCCCTACCACAGCTTCCATTAGGACATGTTCCATGGTCTTCCCAGGAACAGATGTAAGGTGCATCTGTCTGTAGTTCCCTGGATTTTCTTTATCTGCTTTTTAAAAATAAGTGTGAAATTTCTCCTTTTCAAGTCACTGAGGTTTTCACCTGACCACCGTGACTTTTCAAATAGGGTGGAGAGTGACTTTCAATCACATGAGTCTGTTCCCTCAGGACCCTGAGGTCATCGGGGGCCAGAGCCTTGTGCCTATTGAGTTTCATCAGGTGGCCTTGGACCTGCTCTTTTCTTACACTGGGAGGGACTTGGTTCCCCGACTCCCAACCTGGACATTCGGGGACTTGAGACATGGGAAGCCTGACTGCCTCTGAAGACTGAGATGAATAACTTGCTGATTACCTTGGTTTTTTTCCATATCTGTTGTCACTAGGGGTGTACTGGGATAGGTGCGTCAGATACTTGCACCAGTCCACAAGACAATCTCAGTGAAATCAAACAGAAGTGTAAACCTCACATTCACTGTTGGGGTAATCAACTAGACATATTTCACAGATAAGGATTTCAGAGGAAGCTGCACAGCTTACCAGTGAACTGGAAGAGAAACTATTCTGCGGCTTTGTGGCCCCAGAACCATTACAGGAGGAAGAAGGCCAGAAATGTTGAGAGAAAAAACCAGTCACAGAGAAACAAATCTTTTCCTACCTGCAGGGAGACACACACCTGCCTGTTGTTGAGACATCTCAGCTCTGCTGCTCAGACTGAAGGCAGAGTGCTCAGATCTTGGATAACCTAGTCCTGGCTTCACCAGTGTCAAAACTGAGCATATCTCTGGATGAAGAATAACTTGTTCTTGGTGGGACGCCTACAGAAAAAATACAATGATAACATTTTTGGAAGATTAGGCATGGGGTTGGATGCAACCATTTATCAAAAGACTATCTATTTCCTCTGGGCTTTGGGGCAAGCATGTCTTTTCCTGGAAGGTGAACTTCAGTGAACTTACATTCACAGAATTGAACAGTACAGCATGATAAACTGTGTGAGGTATTTGTTAAAGTAATCTGAATAATAATTAAAACCAAGTGAAGACTATTTCATTTTTGTCAGATATATATATATTCAGAAACCTGTTAATTTCAATGAAATGTCTCCCAGGAATTCAGTCCTTATCAAAATTTCCTTATTCAATATTTGTAATCCTTTGCTTGTGGGTGTTATGCCCAATAAAATACTATTTTCCTGGTCCCATTTCTACACCAGCCAAATAATTCCCACTCAATTACATTTCCAAAGTCCTCTTATGTGTCCCTAGTTTCAGTTTCTTACAATTTACTGCTTATAAGCAATAGGTCAAAGGTTTACTTGATATATTTCACTACACCTAGATTTTCTGTATTGCTGTTTGAAAATTGAAAATCTTTCCTTTCATCTTCAGTGTCTTTCTCTTATATTTTTCTGAATTATGTCATAACCATATATCTGTCCTTGGTCTTAGCCTTTCCAACTGCTCTTTATTTTAGTGTCCATCTCATTCATTTTGACTTATTTTCCAGTTTTGTGCAGTCATCAAATTTCAGCCTGTTACTGCACATTCTGTGTTTCAGGTTACTTTTATATAAGGTGAATAAAATCTGTCTTAATAGTGATACTTTGGCCTTATACTTGTCTGATACTTTCCTCATTCACAACTGTTAGAACTTATAACTACCCTTTATAATATATATGTCAATCCTTAGGACATTAATGTAATACACTGCCAGTACCATAGATCACCAGGCCTGCAGCAAACTTCTCTTGAGTTCTCTGAAAAAAAACTTTGCTATGAACTCTAGAGATAATTTTTCCATAGCCTTTGTCACTGTTAATCCATTTGAATTTCTTTAAAACCTTTTTTGCAAACTAAGCAAAGTATCTCAATTCTGTAGTTGTGATAGTTTCTTTTTGTTGAATTTAATTAAGTTCATAAGGCTTCTGGATTAGAGGATTATATCACAGGAAAATCCTTTGATAAAATCAGGAATGAGTGAAAACTTTAGTGAGCTGGTATTTTCAGAGGGTTAAAAATTGTATGCAGGGCCAGATTTATGTTTTTTAAGAAAAGCTGTCAAGCAACAGAAGTTGTGGGCTGGAAATTGCAGCCATTTCAAGCATCATGTAGGTGTGCTATGCAGGGCTAAGATATTCTGGACTGCAGAGAAAATGCCTGGCAATGTCAGATTCAGCCTTTAAAAAGCACATGGCCAGAGGCAGAGACACAGATAACTCCCTGGAATATCAAAACCATCTCTAGTACATAGAACAGAAAATATATGGCAGTCTGTATTAGTGAGGATTTTCTCAGTATCTCCAAATGAGTATACATTTCCATAACTCACCGAAGGACACTGAATTGGAAGAGACCCACAAGGATAACCAAGTCCAACTCTTGGCCCTACACAGGACCACACTCAAGAGTCACACCATGTGCCTGAGAGCATTGTCCAAAGACTTCTTGAATGTTGTTAGACATGGTGCTGTGACTACTTCCCTAGGGAGCCTGTTCCAGTGCCCAGTCATCCTCAGGGTGAAGAAATTTTTTCTAATATCCAACCT
>VZTR01016416.1:50906-66824 GCA_013400775.1 Chaetops frenatus | reverse complement strand
GTCATAACCATATATCTGTCCTTGGTCTTAGCCTTTCCAACTGCTCTTTATTTTAGTGTCCATCTCATTCATTTTGACTTATTTTCCAGTTTTGTGCAGTCATCAAATTTCAGCCTGTTACTGCACATTCTGTGTTTCAGGTTACTTTTATATAAGGTGAATAAAATCTGTCTTAATAGTGATACTTTGGCCTTATACTTGTCTGATACTTTCCTCATTCACAACTGTTAGAACTTATAACTACCCTTTATAATATATATGTCAATCCTTAGGACATTAATGTAATACACTGCCAGTACCATAGATCACCAGGCCTGCAGCAAACTTCTCTTGAGTTCTCTGAAAAAAAACTTTGCTATGAACTCTAGAGATAATTTTTCCATAGCCTTTGTCACTGTTAATCCATTTGAATTTCTTTAAAACCTTTTTTGCAAACTAAGCAAAGTATCTCAATTCTGTAGTTGTGATAGTTTCTTTTTGTTGAATTTAATTAAGTTCATAAGGCTTCTGGATTAGAGGATTATATCACAGGAAAATCCTTTGATAAAATCAGGAATGAGTGAAAACTTTAGTGAGCTGGTATTTTCAGAGGGTTAAAAATTGTATGCAGGGCCAGATTTATGTTTTTTAAGAAAAGCTGTCAAGCAACAGAAGTTGTGGGCTGGAAATTGCAGCCATTTCAAGCATCATGTAGGTGTGCTATGCAGGGCTAAGATATTCTGGACTGCAGAGAAAATGCCTGGCAATGTCAGATTCAGCCTTTAAAAAGCACATGGCCAGAGGCAGAGACACAGATAACTCCCTGGAATATCAAAACCATCTCTAGTACATAGAACAGAAAATATATGGCAGTCTGTATTAGTGAGGATTTTCTCAGTATCTCCAAATGAGTATACATTTCCATAACTCACCGAAGGACACTGAATTGGAAGAGACCCACAAGGATAACCAAGTCCAACTCTTGGCCCTACACAGGACCACACTCAAGAGTCACACCATGTGCCTGAGAGCATTGTCCAAAGACTTCTTGAATGTTGTTAGACATGGTGCTGTGACTACTTCCCTAGGGAGCCTGTTCCAGTGCCCAGTCATCCTCAGGGTGAAGAAATTTTTTCTAATATCCAACCTAAACCTCCCCTGACATAACTTCAGGCCACTCCCTCAGGTCCTGTCACTGGACACCACAGAGAAGAGATCAGTGCCTGCCCTTCCTTCTCCCCTCATGAGAAAGTTGTAGAGTGAAATGCAGTCTCCCCTCAGTTTCCTCTGGGCTGAACTGATCAAGTGACCTCAGCTGTTCCTCATATAGCTCCCCATCAAAGGTCCTTCCCCATCCTTGTGGCCCTCCTTTGGATGCTCTCTAATAACCTAATATCTTGTATTGTGGTGACAAGACCTGCACACAATATTCAAGGTGAGGCTGCCCCAGTGCAGAGCAGAGCAGGACAATCCCCTCCCTTGCCCAGCTGGTGATGCTGTGCCTGACGCACCCCAGGACAGGGTTGGCCTGCCTGCCTGCCAGGGCACTGCTGACTCAGATCAAACTTGCCATCGACCAGGACCCCCAAGTCCCTTTCTGCAGCACTGCTCTCCAGCATCTTGTTCCCAAGTCTATCCATACATCCAGGGTTGCACCATCTCAGGTGCAGGATCCAGCACTTTCCCTTGTTGAGCTTCATCTTGTTGGTGATTGCCCAGTCCTCTGATTTGTCATGATCTCTCTGCAGGGTCTCCCTGCCTTCAAGGGAGCCAGCAGCTTCTACCAGTCTTGCAAATTAACCAATTCATGATAGAATAAAATTATAGAACACACCAAATTTGAAAGAACCTTGAAACATCATCTGGTTCAACATTTCATGGGAAAGGGAGCCTAGATGAGATTACTTTGCATCCTGACTAATTGCAGTGGCTGATTCTTCTTGCCATAAAAAATTTCTTTCTTGTATCAAAGTCAAACCTCTCCTAATGAAACATGGACCTGTTGCCTCTCATCTTCTCCATGTGGTTCTTTGTGAAAGAAGAGTATCCACCATCTTTGCACCTGCCCTTTAAGTGTTAGAATACTGTGAAAAGGTCACCCTGAGTCTTCCCTTCACCAAGGAGAAAAGACCGAATGCCTTCAGTCTTTCCTCATAGGACAGGTTTTCCAGTCCTTTGATCATCTTTGTGGCCTCTCTTTGAGTCAACTTCTTTCTGGAATCATGATGACCCAGCCCTGCCAGAGCCGTAAAATCACAAGCAAATGGGGGTACTTTTCCAGAATGGAAAGATTAAGGCCTACAATTTACTCTTGTTCCATTTTATCTTTTTCCTTTTTCTCTCCAAGTACATGATCCACTGCTTTCAATGTCTTCTTATTGCTAGAATTGTATTGCAAAATCTCCACTATTCACATACATTACTAGTAATCACCTGTCAATTTATAGAGTTCATTAACAGAGTACCAAAAGCAAGAAACATAAACTTAAAAGTATTAGTAGATAAACAATGAATCATATGGTTTTATGATATAAATGCACTTCTGAGTAATTCTGAAACTTTCACACGTGGCCTTGTACAGATTTTGAAAATCCATGTAATTAATTGATGTCTTTACCTTTTAAAGTATTTGGTTCACCTTTTATCTTAGAAGTCAAGCTTTCTAGATTTTAGCTAGATCACCTCTTAAATATGTGCTACTTTGCCCTTTTCAATTCCAAAGAGATTATAAATAAACTTGCTAAAGGTTTGCCTATCTCTTTTGGGACGCTTCATCAAATGTGTACCTTCTGGTCCTTTAGTTTTGTCAGTCTTTAAATGTTCTAATTTCTAGGTCACCTCTTCTGGCACGATCTTGAGTTTCTTCAGTATGCTTTCCACCTCTGCTGTTAAATTTATGTCTGTTTCTGGCATCTGTTCCCAATCCTCCTTTGTGAACACTGAGGCTCAGAATTCATTAAAATTTTTAGCAATGCTTACCTAGGCTGTCAATAAATTACTTTCAGTGTCTTTTTGAGTCCTTGTTGTTTCTTTCAGTGATGTCTTGCTCTTATTAGTCAATTTATCCTAACTTTTTCCTCATTTCTTCTTTCTTCTACAACAGTGTAACTGAGAAGTCACTCTGTTGAAAATTATTACAGAAACCTTTTAACATTTGTTTAGTCTTACTCCTCCTTTTTCCTCCATATTGTTGCCTATTTTGTGTTCATTTTGACATTTTCCACTTCTCCCAACCTGCTGTGAAAAAGTGAATTGCCTTTAGGCAGATCACTTTTCTAATACTACCCAAAGACATTATGCCTTCCAAAGACATAGTAGATTGGATTCTAATATACTCTGTACGTAGTCAGTTATTTTAATTAATGTAAATGAAATGAAAAGAATCATAGAAAAAGCTATTGAAGCACTCTCTTTTCCTGAGTATCAACATTTATCAAACAGAGATCAAGTCCATTGTATCAATGAAGTTGTTCTAGGCTGCAGCCCATTTTCTTCCTTTCAGTGTATGTTGAGATTTTTGAGGGAAAATACCTACATTAAAAATCAATTCAAAAGTTTGGTGTTTTAAGTGGAAACTTAGAGTCCACTGAAAATTGAATGCAGATATTGCCAACTAGTAACAGCTGCAAATCAACTTAACTGTGTTTATCTATACAAGAGTTTTGCATAATGTGAACTAAATGTTAAAGATACCATTAATGTTTGTATAATATCAGTAAAATCAGAACAGCTTTGTGCATGGATGCTTTTATGCCTGTTTAAAAATGCTGTAGATCAATTAAGATTGTACCAATGTATTTGTATAACTCTTTTAAAATTTTCTAAGGAGCACCTAAAAAGATCTGGGTATTTGTACCTTTCATTTTGAGGCCATCTATAATTCTAATTGCAGTTGTACCCCACAGTCATTAACCTGTTTAAAACCCTGATAAATTCAGAGCTACAACAATTATTACAACTGATGTTATGCATCTCTGCATAAACATATCATAGAAAAACCCATGAATCCTCATTTTATTTTCAAAAATTTTCTTATTTACCTGTTTTTCTCTCCAAGTATAGGGAATTTTTCTTTCCTTCTCCCCCTTGCTTGGCATTTTGTTGTCTATTTTGTTGTTTGATATTATTGTCACCATGTCCACCCATCTGCTTCTTCAGGCTATTTCTTTCCTCTTTTTTGACAGTGCTTGTATAATGTTTCTCTCACATCTGGTTTCTCTCCTATATACTGGCTTAAGCCCTCCCTCATGTTTCTGTGTATCCTCTTAGCATCTGCTAGATCACTGCCTTTTTGAGGAGCTGCCTATTCAGAAAGCAACTTTCTGTGCAATGCTTTGAAACTCCAGGTAGGCTGGGGTGAAGCTACAGTAGAAAATAATTATTATTCAGTGACTGATGCAAAAGTCCTGTACATAATGAAAGGGCCTATTGTTATGCATGTACTCACGAGGATAGTTTGAGGGTTTCTGAAGAAACCCATGGTTTAAACATTTCAGTTAAAATCTCATTCTTAATGTTACATCAGTATAACTTTTTGTTTAATAAAAAATGGCATAAGCTTTGAGAGGAAAATATTTATAATAAAAAAATGCTTATTTGTTCACAGTACCCCTAGAATGCTCTTATTTACATACTTTCAGAACCCAAACCACGTAGAGCTAGTTAATAAAGACATAAGATCATGCAGCCTTATTCAGGCTAACACATCTGCCTTGTGCTCTTTTTCCCTCAGCATTTTTTCCTCCACAGACATTTCTTCTTTCTACTTCTTGAACTCATAGATGCTCCTTGCTCTTCCCCCATCACTGTCCCAATACAGCCATCCAATTATTCTGTGCTGCCAGATTAATGCAATTTTTCTTATTGGTGAAGCACTGGTGTAATATCATACTGGTTCATATTTACTTCTAATGCACATCATATTTTTGTATTTATGCTTGGCTTCAAGAGTTTACTTATGCCTCACAAGAAAATACTTGCCACACATAGTACAGGAGTGAACCCTGCACAAAATCAAGTAGAAGAGCTTTGCAGAGCTGCATTTGGAGGAAGGGACTCAAAATCTTTCAGCCATGCTATGGATGCTGTTTCCCCCTTCTCCAGGTACCAATAACCATGCAGAGTTCGCATTTCTATTTGCCTGCAGACACATTGCCTCCCTCATGGCTTTGGTGGCTCAGCTTTCCGTTGACTCAGACCCACTTTTTCTTCCTCATTCCTTGCACCTGGGAAGAGCATTGACACTGATTGTTCCTCTGTGCTACACAGCGGAGGTTGGGGAAGCACCCTCCGTTAGTCCCTGTTTGTCTGACATTAAAATCACTGACAGCTTAGAAGACTTGTTTGTCTTTGTTAAAATAACTGTTTATCTCTCATCATAAGTGCTACCTTGGTCCAATAGTGCAGGCACAACAAATCTACATTCCATCTGTGTGCCATCCTTGCCAGGTCTATACACTTCCTGGCCTATGCGGAGTAAAGTAAGCACAAAAATGGATTCATTCAGTGTTTGTTTTCTCTTTTGTAGTCGTGCACACCACCCAGTCTGGGAAATATAGCAGAATAGTCTTCAAATTTTTTCCTAATTTGTATATTTAATCCACCTTTTTTTCTTTAATAGGATGAAACCTCCCTATTCGGCTACCTTTTTCGTGTTCTGCCATTATACCAGTGTTTTGTCCATTACCCTATAGTTCTTTTCATTCCATGATGGTACCTAAGTAGCTTATCTCTGGAATGGATACTTGTCGGTTGTTCTTTTTTTAAATTCTAAGTATAGTACATGCATTGAATTTCTCTTATCTGGCATGGCAGTAATGTCTTTTAAAAATTCCATAAGGTATTTAAGTGTGACCTCTCTAGCCCAAGTCCACATGGCTAATCACTGTTTCAAGAAGTCTTTCACTAAAAAAAAATGTTTTGAATGTTTTAATTAAATAAACTAGTTAAATTCTAATTTCTTATGTTGCCTCTTTTTCATTTTTTAATAATTAATAGTTTCAGAACTTTTACTTCTATCTCTAAGAATTAGAAAACATTTTTATAAAATTTTAGAAAATTTCTTTGGAAAGAAAGAAAAAGTGATTTCACTGTGATAACTGTGACAAATTTAGTTGGACAGAACATCTAAAAATATTTCACTAGTGTTATGTAAATAGCAAATGTTGTTGGAAATAATTTGATGCAAACCTAACAAGAATCCCCTTATCTGGATCACTATTCCTGCTTGAGTTAATGCCTCTATACCAGGAAAATTCTGGAGTAACACCAGGATTTTTCTTGCTCCTCCATGCTTTTAAGCTATTCCCCATGGAAAGAAATTACAGAAAATTATCTGTATAAGCAGCACCAATATTTGTAAAAATGGAAATGCATTACCCATAGGTAGGGTCTTGCCCTGAAATTGGCAAATTCTCTTTGCCCAATTTTGGTAAATTTACACCATCACTGTAATTTTACTGCCTATGTGCAATATCTAGGCTTCTGGAGACTACAGAGTTCCACAGAGGCCTCGCTGTTTTGGCTGGTAACGACAAAAATGTGCAGTCCACTGATGTGGCACACACTGATCTACCAGGGATGCTTAAAAACATCTCAGCTATATTTATTCTGTTACTACGCAGAACCAGCTAAATGCTGTTGGAAGCAACAGTGTTACATGGGAGTAAGTCTGACACCTGTGAAAGGAATCGACCTATCACCAGCGATTCTGCTGAATACTCTATTGAACAAATGCAAATGACATCCAGCGCTGAGCTGAAGACAACCACATTTTATGGTGGAATAATATTGTATTTCTGAGTGGGACATGCTCTTTACGCCCAGATACCATGACAGTTACTGAGAAAGATTTCTTGAAGTGGAAGGAAAGATGAGGTGATTGCAGGGAACAAGGAGAGCAATGTAACACAATTGTAAGGAGATACTGGAGTGAAATCGGAGCCAAAAGATGTCATGATGAAGAGTAGAGAAACAAAAATAATTTGCATTTTGTACAGCACCTTTTAGTCAAGAATATCGACATGCTTTGCAGCTTAGCTTAATTCTGTCTGTTGCTATAAATAAACACTAGCAACCCATTCTATGAGTGGCATGTGGAAAGCCGTAAGTTCTGACTCTTTCTGACTTAGCCAATAAAATATGCTCCTCTGAAGGACATGGAAACATAAAGTAAAAAAAACATGGAAGAAACAAAATGATGCAATGAATCTGGAATACAGCCTTCACCCTTGACTTTCACGAAAGCCTATGTTTGTTCTGTCTCTGTTGCTCTTACAGCACAGCCAAAACTCCCAGCTCTACTGGGATTTGACTTCTAAGGTTTCCTTTGATATTTCACTCTGGAATACAGTGACCAGAGGAATAGACAAGGAAGACAATTACTCCTAACTTGCTTTTCTAAAACAGTGACCATCAATAAGAAAGTAATTTAATGTTAATTCAAGGTCAGGTCCTTGAATTCCAACTCAAAATCATGGTTATCAACATGACTATGGCAGACTATGTGCATCATATAGACCTCCAAAAAAGTATTTGTGTTCACCAGGGATCTCATTTGTGTTCACTAGAAATCCAGAGACAGAACTTACTTCAGAAAAGCAGTCACTGTCTGTTTTTCAAGGAGTTAAGGACAACACAACACACTTTTCTTTCTGGATACAACTGGTAGGTTGTCACGTCACAGTCGAGTGGCTACAGGATTCACCAGTGAGGCAACAGTCTTAAATCACCCACTGCTTCAGTTTGAGGAGGTTCAGAATAATGATAACAGGATTGTTATTTTGCCTTGCAAGCACAACTGGCAATTAGTTTCAAAGAAATTAAGAAAAATACATTCTTCTCATCTTTTCCCTAAAGCATTTCTTTCTTAGTGAGGGAACTGTCACACAAACAATTCATTCGTTGGCCTAAGTAGTAGATTGAAGCCTGACTGGACAAGGAAAAGAACAGGAAGCTGGAGGAGTGACAAAATGTCCTGAGGTGAATCTGCTACTTACGGAAGCATTTATTTTATCATCAGCCAAAACACCTCAGGAGTTCTCCTCCTTCCTCTCCACCTAATTCTTTTCCGTGTCCCGTGACTCCTTCAAGAGTTTTCTGCTTCCACAGTTGAATGAAGTGCTGAGTCTGCTGGCTTTGTTTGAGGGGAAAGAAATTCTGATGGGGACTGGGAACAGGCATCTGTGAATGGGTGTAGGAGTATGAGCCTGTTACACAAAAACAAAAGCGTAACTTGATTAACATTTAACAAGCTCAGTTCAAAGTTGTATCACCCTCTTTTCCCAGAAAGAGCCCTGACTAGGAGGTCTGAGACTGCTGTGGTTGGGAACGTTCTCTGCCTTCCAGTTCTCTGGTTTTCTTTGGTGTTGCAAACCGTTCAGTAACTGAAATAAAGAGATGTACATTAAAAAAACCCAAACAAAACATGTTTGTGAATGTTGTCATTTATGGCAGTGTGCCATTTATACATTAAGTAACTCATGATTATGAATGTCTGCAGTGTCAGTGTCAGAATAATGATCTAATCAATGCACTTCCTTGAAATATGTGCATATGGAGGATTCTTTGATTTCTTGTGAACCAACCAGCCTCAGATTGTCAAATGTATTTTTTGGTTTTTGTGTGGATGGAGCACTTTGACCCATCCAGAACTCTGACTCAAAAATTGCTGGCAAAGATATTGGGGAAGAAAACTCACAAGAACAAGAAAATTAGAAAATGTCAGTATCAAAAACTGGATGCTTTTACAAGAAGTTCAAGGCATTTATCTCTTTAACACAATATACCTAAAACTGGACATATATCTACCTATAAGGCTTTTAATAGAAAAAACCAGTAGAATCTGTAGGAGACATATTAAAATGATATCTTGAAAAGCATGCTGCCATAACAACAGAGAAGAACTGAAAACAACATTTCTGCAGTGATACACAGATAAAAGAAAGACGATGGAGTGGCAATGTGAACTGTTAAATTTTGCTTCCAAAAATAAAAGCAAATGGTAAAAATCGTAACTCATTTCCATAAAAGTAAATAAATTGACTTTAGTTGGTGGAATTGTTCTGAACACAACAGAGATTAAAATCTAAATTAATGGTTTCTTCCTATGATCAGATCTAATTTAATGGTAGGAACTACACAGGACTTTAACGTGATCAAAAATTACACAGTGAAGTAAACTTTAGTAGTGAAAGAGTAGAGGAACCTGACTAGCATTTCTCTCTCTGCTGTTATGGCTTTGATGAGTATTATAGAAACAACAATCTCGAGCCTTAGTTCCAGTGAGGATAGTGTGTATGAAGTCTGACTTGCCACATCTTACAGAAAATTTTCTGCATGGTGACCTTTTGCCAAAACAAATTGTATGAACTTGCTAGCGTTTGCAGGTAGTTGGCAGTTTGCTGTCCAAAGCAAATATAAAAAACTCAATGTGCAGTGACAGTTGTGAAAACTGTTGTGTCTAAACAAGCTAATCAGAACACGGTTCCCAAGACACAGTGCTTTGTGTCCATAAGGAGTGATCTTATGGAAAGAAGCATTGCATAACTCAGACATAAAAATGGAAGAATCTGTGCTTAAATATGACTGCATACTTCTCCAAAATACATCTTGAAAAAATCATATATTTATATGAATAAATACACATGTATACATTGCCTTATGCAACATTGTTTTTTCTTGTGGAGATGATACCATGGACAAAATAATGTCCCTGACTTCGACAAAAGTAACATTTCACATTAACAAGGAAAAGATTTTTTTAAAAATTTTTGATGGGTTTTAGTGCTTTTAGGTAGAACTAGTATTTTAATTAAAAAGAATGATGTATTGTACTGGCAGAAATCCCAGTAAGACCTAAGTGACTTATAGACCATTTACTAGTATAACAAGTGAAGATCTCCCCAATATCCCATTTATTTTCAGCAAAAAGCTTACAATGGGTTCTCAATATTTTACTTTTCCCAAAAGTCCATCCTTAATTTTTCATGGAGAAGCAACAAGGTATAGCAATTGGATATAAATCAGTATTTCCCACTATATTCTCAACTTCAAATGCAGGTGCTCAGTCTTAGCGTGTCATCCAGACTCCATTTACAATTTTTAACATCTTTCAGCTTGTGGATCTCACAGATTTTCCAAAAGCAGTATGAATCCTCCTGTCAGTATTTTTGCTGGCAATAGTCTTGGGCTTTTTATTTGCCTTTCCCAGATCAAAAGTTGAGAACCACCTATCTCTTCATTAGTCTGTGAAGAGTTACTTCTACACACTACTAGAGGATAATTCATCCAACCTGTTTTAGACACCCGCAGTAGGCTGAGATGAATCACTCTCCAAAGACACCTATCATTTTCACTGTAACTGTAGATGAGGTTACTAACAAATGTATGTGGAGAAAAATCCCACCAGGAGCATCAAAATCATAAAAAGAAGCCAGATGATTATTTTTATGTACCCAGTATTTTAAGTTGCTAAATTTACACATTAAGTAGCCTTATCTGATGTTACTCATTTTTTTCTGGTTTACATTAGAGTAAAATGTGATCATAACCATAAGAGCAGGTACGTTTATAGTAAGAGACTCAGACAATAGCATCATCCCAACAGACCTTAACCCCAGAAAAATGATACATGATCTCACTTCAAACACTTAAAAAAAAAATCAGAATACTTTTTTAGAGAGCCCCAACAAAGATTTAATGTTGTTTTAGATATTTTGAACTGAGACACACCCATATATCAGTGCTATGTGGTTCAGGCACACCAGTCTGTTTGAGAGGAACCAGCAGTGGACATGTCAGGCAATCTGCAATATTTATCGAAGAATCCCTCAGCGCCCTTCTTCTTCAGAAATACACATGCATCTCCCATTGTCCATCCCAGGGTTTGAATACTCTGTAGTGGTGGAAGGGCAGGAGTTTGGAGGATTTCTATCCCACTGAGAATGCTGTCAAATCCAGAAAAATTTTTCAAATAAAATTTAGGAATATATTCAACAGAGAAATCAGCAAACGAGAGACTGCAGTTTTACAAATATTTCTGAAATCCCACTTGTTAGATTTTTACAGAGGAAGTAACAGGTTGCAGGATGAACCACCATTTTGCATTTTGGGAAAAATGAGAAAGACATTCTGCTTATAATAGGGACACTTACAGGTATATATAGGACAGTTCTTGCCAGAAAAGGGGCATGTTGAATAGCTCTAGAATGGCCACATTCAGACACTAAGGCAACTTCTTTCTTTGAAATCAAAGCTGTTCCTTTCATTTTCCCCCACATTTTTCTACTGAACTTTTAGCAGAGTATCTTAGTGAGCAGATGATTCCTCACTGAAAGAGTGAGGCTCA
This sequence comes from Chaetops frenatus, assembly GCA_013400775.1. Classification (NCBI taxonomy): domain Eukaryota; kingdom Metazoa; phylum Chordata; class Aves; order Passeriformes; family Picathartidae; genus Chaetops; species Chaetops frenatus. The sequence goes on along the minus strand of VZTR01016416.1, from coordinate 55,498 downwards.
AGGATATCCAAGGCTTATATAATGTAAGAGAAATAATAGAGCTGAACCTAATGGAGAACTGCGGTCTGCCATGCTAGATTTTATCTAACTATCTTGTAGCTTCATCAAAATGAAATTTCAAGCTTTAAATATAAAAAAAAAAACAAAACAAAACAAAAACAAACAAACAAACAAAAAAATCCAACTCTGTAAGGAGAAATCTGTTTGAATATTTTTTGTTTCTGTGAAACAGAAAGGAACCCAGATATCCATATGACTCCAAAGTGTCACTTAAATATTCGTTGGTGAAAAAAAACCTTCAGTCTGATTCCTTAATATCAGGGAAAAGCTGTTTCAATCACTTTTCTGTGGGGAAGAGAATGGCACTCAGTAACCAGTTAGGTGGATCACAGCTGGTATTTCTTTTATCAGGTGTTATATTATTTATCCATTGTCAATTCTTCTAATTTGAAGAAAATTATTTGAGTTCAGGGGAACATTTCAAATTTCTTGAACTCCACACTTTTTTGGTGAGTGTGTCTCTTATTTATTTATGTTTAGCACTATCAGCTTCCACTAATCAGCTGCAGAATGCAAACAGAATTCCAGCTGGCCTTGGCAAGAGACTGCTGGGAAGTCATCCCAGACAGCTTCACTGTGGCAATTAAGTACTCATTCATTAGTAGTGTGAAAATATAAAGGCTGCTGGAGGAAAACAGACATATATCACATCCAAACTTTTGAAGGAAGGATATTTGTGTTAATTTCACAGATTCTGTTGCCCCAAATCAATTTATTTCAACCCTGCAAGAAGGTGGCTTGAACTACAAACAGTGGTTTGCAAAATCTATTTTCTTCCTTCCTAATGAAAACTTTCACCAAGTAACCCCAGGAACAAACCAGGCCCACATTTCTGATCTATATACAGTCTTCTTCCTAATTTCTGTGAACATTTTATGATGTGAATTAATCCAGTATCATAGACACACTGGACCAGCTGCTGCTGCAAATTGCTCCTGTTGTGATTCAGAATTAAGCTACAACTTAGAGAAATTTGCAGTTTTTGGTGGCACTTGTGTGTACAGCTCTAAGGTTAACCCTTTAAGCCCATGTAGGAAAAAATAATTTACAGAGGACTGTGGGATAAGATATAACTGAGGTGCTGGAGGGAATCAGTGTCACTGAGTGCAATTTTGCTGTCAGCCATTGTTCAATAGAGTGTCTGCACCTATTCTTAAGAAGAGTGTGATGGTAACCAAATGGGTTGCATTTGTAATCACTTTTATGCTTTGACTTAGGAGACAATTAATCTTGTAGACTTTAAAGAGGAATTAAATGCAACTACTGACAAATGTTAAACCACTGAAGACATTCGTGGATTCAGGTATTTTCTTTCAGGGAACTTATATCTGTTCTAAGGGAAGGCAGTGAAGGGAATCCTACCAAGGTTGAACTATTTTCCATTGCATCCATTACTGGCACAAAGTAGTGGAAGGGCAACAACTAAGACCTGGTTAAGACCCCTTTTTTTCTGAAAATCATCTTGCAGTGGTCTGAAATACCTTCAAGTAAGTTGTGGTTACACTAGTTGGCATATAGAGCCAACAGCCCATTAGCCAGATGAAAATTGCTGCAATGTGACAGATGTTTGACTCCATTTCTGCCTGGAGGCTGGTGTAAACCAGTAACATTAGTTCTTTGCCAGCTGGGTAATATTCCTACACTAGATATTATTTCTTGCTCAGGTAATTCAGTGACTGTCCATTCTTTGTTAGAAATGAAGGAAAAGAATCAGCCCAGGCAAAAGGTAATTAATCTTATTAAAACATACCAAAACACAACAACTGGAACTCATTACACTAAAACAAGATTGAGCTTCTGGTCCCAGTTTAATTCCTTGAAGATAAATGTCCAGAAGTAAGCACTTTTATCCCTGTGGCACATTTATTAAAACTCTTACAAGAGAATCAACAATTGAGAATCAGCAAAAAGTCCAAATAACTAATTTGAACAATGCAGTAATATTCTAGGTCACAACTAATGAATCTGACAAGGTGGGGTGTAGAAAATTGTGATAAAGTGTATTAGTTCTATATTAAACAAACAGTCCACTCAGTAACAGCTATTTGGGGATATTTCTTAAGTCAAATATACTTGAAACAGCACAATAAAACTAATAACATGCAAATTTTTTTATTTATACATATCAATTTTCTGAGCAAATTCCTATGTTAGTATCTTGCACCTCAGTCTTTTGGTGGTCAATTACGTTTGGTAGTTACATTAAAAAGTAAAATTCTTATTTTTCACTATAACCACCCACTTCTCTATATAAAATCGGTAACTACAATTTATGATAGCTGTCAAACTCTGCCTTTAGTATCTGACTAGTACCTTATTTATATCACAAACACATTTCAGCAACTCAGTTAAAACAGGATGTTGGAAATTTTTTACTGAATTCTGCTGTAAGAAACCAACAGAAAATAACTCCTCTCCCTTCCCCAGAAGCCATGCAGATTAAATGCTTTGTCAGCCTAATTCTAGGTAATATGGCTCTCAAGTTAACAAAAAAATTTACTAACATGTGCACTCAAAAGTAGCTTTTGTTCACTGCTACAGAACCAGAGCCATTTTCAGACATGTGCAACTACAAAAGCTGTACAATTATAAAGATGTTCTTAGGAAAGTAATGCTTGAAGAGTAACAAAACTCATAGTTTATTCGACCTGCATATAAAACCGTTGAAGTATAATACATTTATCATATTAAAAATGCATCATTAAAATTTAAAAGCAGGTGCAGTTACTCAATAAGCTAATGGTATAGTCTAAAGACTCCACTCAAGATTGTATTGTTGAATTCCCATTGGGATAAAACAGAGAGAAAAACAGAGGGAAGGAGTTGGAGTGACCTTGCACCAAGGTGTTAGTGCCTGATCCTATGTTTCTGGTAGACTGTGGTTGAGCTCCACTCTGAGGATATTTAAAGCACTGCATTTTCTGTGCTGTGAGTGGATGCATGCTACAAGTGAGCATGAAAAAAAAGCAACAGCCAAATTCTACAGAGAGGTACCTGTGGATGACTCTGCATGACAGTAAGCCAAAGACAGTCTGATGAAGAAAAGGAATTAATACATATCAACAGGAAAATAATAAAAATTGAAGCAAGTGACAATCTCCCCCAACATTTTGAACAACATATATATTCATAAAATGAACTTGTACAATTCCCAGAGAAGGTGAATAAGTGAGGGAATTTCCACTTTACATAGTACAGAAATTAGTGGCCTTCTCAAAGAAGCATCTGCATTTTCAAGAAGTTCTGCCTTGTTTAAGAGCTCCAAGACAAATTTATTTAAGTTTAACTAAAAGATTAAATTCCAAGTCTATTCTAACTTTGCAAAACAACCATTTGTTTGGTTTCATAGATATAAGACTCTTGTCAGATGGAACAGATCACGACTCCCTTTGACTGTGTCTGCTTTAGCCAGGGGTTTGCACTGTGGGAGCGTGTATATAGATCACAGCTAATTTGGCTGGGAGCTTTACATCTCCACTGTTTAAAGTTTAGGATATTCTCCTTTGCTCTGAACTTAATCTGAAAAGAAATTTGTCTTATTCAAATCACTCCATAATGTAAATGGATCCAAGCACTGTAGGTGGGGAAATTAGGGGAGGCACTTCCAAACTACAGCATGAGGGCAATGCGCTTGACTTCAGTAGGAACCACTTTTGTGTGAGTTCCCACTGCATGCAAAACTTAAATTGATTGATTTAGATGATTGTAAAATATTTATTGCCTTGAACCTTGGGAATATTAGGGAGTTTCTCTGTACATGTCACATTTTTAAAGGTAAGAAAAATAGATCTGTGCTGGAGTGGTAGGTTATCTACCAGGCGACCTCATTCTTTACAGGAAAAGAGAGCTGAAAGACTGTGTGGTCATAAAAATTGTATTTCAGTTCACTCTGTGTTCAAATACTGGTATTTAAATGCCCATGTGTTTTTGACGTCTGCTTTATTTAGAGTAGAGCTGTGAGAGTGTTAGGCCACGTAGTGCCAGGTAACATTCATGGGTTCATTCACAGATGAAGTTTATAAATAATCACAGAATCATTTAGATTGAAAAGATCTGTAAGATCATCAGATCCAACCAGTAACAGAGCTCTGCCAAATCCACCTGTAAACCATATCCACCACTAAACCATATTCGCAAATGCCATCTAGAATTTTTAAAAAAAAATACATGTTTTTTTTAATGGCTCCAAGGATGATTCACCAGTTCCTTGGGCAGCCTTTTCTAGTGCTTGACCACCCTTTCCATGAAGAAATTTCTCTTAATACCTAATCTAAACTTCTTCTAGCATGTTGAGGCCATTTCCTCTTTTCCTATCATTTATTACTTGGGAGAAGAGACTGACCCTCAATTTGCTGCAACTTCCAGTTGTAGGGAGTGGTAAGATCTCCATTTCCTGTGGTTCATGTTCAGCCAGCTGCCAACCAGCACCTACTGCTCCTTTTCCACTAGGCAGCTTCCACTCATCCCCCAGCCTGTAGCACTGCAAGGGGTTGTTGTGACCCAAGGGCAGGACACAGCACTTGGCCTTGCTG
>VZTR01016416.1:1686-39282 GCA_013400775.1 Chaetops frenatus | reverse complement strand
TTTTTTGTTTTTTGAGGGTGTATTAAAAATCATCTTTAAATAAAAAAAAAAAAAAAACTTAAAAAGAATCTTTTGACTTTACCAATTTTTGATGTAAAAAACCCACCTGGCATTTTGACAGCAAATGATTAAAAGCCTTTCTCAGTATTTTACAAGCAAATATGAATTTTAACAAGATAACTAAACTTACAGAAATGAAATATTCTATTGTTGTCTAATGCTAAACTAGCTGTCAAGTTTGAGACACTTGCAGTTAGTGTTAGGAATGATTAGAATGAAGATATGTTAAAAAGAAATACAGGCCAGGTTTTGCTCATGTGTTGCAGATATAAAATTCAGATTTATAGACACTTTGGATGACACCAGCAATAAAGAGGTGATTTTGTTCTGGAGTTTTACATTCTCTTCCACAGATTAGTATTTATCATGTGCCTACATTTGTGTTTTAAACACACCAGTTCTCAAAGTACTTGCAAGTTAAGGTATGAGGGAACTTTGCTAAGAATGGGTTGTCAGAAGTGCTGGAGTAATTAACTGAGAAAATGGTTTTCTGCAAACTTACAAGAAGAGACAGTGAGAGAAAAGAAAATAGGCTTGAGAGAAAAGAAAATAGGCTTGAAGTGCCAGTGGGAAGAGAGAGGCAGAGAGGTCAGGAACCCAAACTGTTTTCTGAGGAGGATGTGGGAAAGGAGTGAAAGGGATGGATCACTGTTTAAAACTGCATATGAAAGGAATACAGCTCATGATTAAATGCAAGGACCTGGATGAGCTGTCTGAGGTACTCTGAAATAGTAAGAGACAGTCAGACCTCTTCACCTAAGCGTAGGGAACAATGACAGAACATGGTTGAAAGAGTATTGATATTCTTCCCTCACCATGTCTCCTCTTTTATGTGCTTTCTAATCACTGTGAAGAATACTGGCATCCTATCTGTCAGTCAGGCCCATGATCCCAATGTCACTGATGGCTAAGGTGCCATTAACCTTCCAGTAAAGCCTTTAACAGGGCTAACAGTTCCTTGTTGCATGGTATCTCAGCATGCACACTTTCCACTCACTTGTGTACAAAGGTACACACTGCTGAGGAGTGGCTGAGGGAACTGGTGTTGTCTCATCTGGAGAAAAGGAGTCTCAGGGGTGACCTTATCACTCTCTACAATTACCTGAAAGGAGGTTGTAGCGACATATGGGTCAGTCTCTACTCCGAGATAACAAATGACAGGGCAAGAGGAAATGTCCTCAGGTTGTGCCAGGAGAAGGTTAGACATTATATTAGGAAAGAATTTCTTCACTGAAAGAGTGNGATAAGAGAAAGGCAGTCCCTTGGGAGAGGTCATAAAATCCACCTCAACCCCAGGGCTGAGCAGCAGCACATTCCAGGAGCCAGCCCTCGCTCCCAGGGGGCCATGGCCACTCTCCTGCCTCCAGGGCCAAACACTGAGCACTTGTCCAGCTTCCCACAGAGCTCAATCAATCCCTAATTCCCACCTTGACTGGAAAACTGAGTGGGAAGCAGCTTCCAACACCAGTGGACATCAGTGTAGAAAATAATTGTGAGTAGGAGAACAGCTGGCTGGAGAGCTCCACTGCACAAAGCTTGGGATGGGCAGAGATGGGGCAGACCATGGCACACAGAGGTCAAGAAATGGCCCAGTTGTTGTTGGCAAAGGGGGATTGTGAATGAGTTCAAGTGTGGCAAACATGAGGTAATGAGTCTGCCTGACTTCACACCTCGTCTCAGGTGATATCATGGTTTGGGTGCTACACCTCAGGAATTAAGCAGGCAAATTGGGTGACATCAGCCCAGAAAAAACACAGGATTTAGGAAAAAAATGGCTTATGATGAACAACTGCAAGAAGGGTAATTTTTTCAGTATTATACTAAAATAAGGAAAGGAGACATTAAAGTTCTTCTTAGTGGGTATAAAAAGCTGTTGTATAAGGAAGAGTGTTGATGCTCCTCCTGCCTGCTGAGAACAGGGCAGGCAGAAATTGGCTGAAATTGCAGCATGGGAGACTTAAATTACACAGTTTAGCCTATGAGGTTATTAGTCAAGCATGGGAACAGGCTACCCAGGGATGTGGCAGAGTCCCCGTCCCTTGGAGGTATTTAAAAGATGTGCATATGTAGCACTAAATATGAATTAGTGGTGGACTTGGCACTGCTGAGTTAATAGCTGGACACAGTGCTCAGTTGGACACAATGATCTTAGAGGTCTTTTCCAACCTAAACAATTCTGTGATCCTACACTAGAAACTACTTCTGGAACCTACAAGAAGACAGATTGTTCTCAGGATGTGTTAACTTTTCTGTAGTGCTGTTTTAGTATCGCTTCGCTAATTTTGGTCCTGTCTTTTTGACTTATGAATAGAACTGTCTCAATTCCCACAAAAGAAAAGAACGATGTGGACTGGAAGGTTATGTAGATTTATCAATATTAAAGTGTTATTTTACAACAGTTTGATTGAACTAAAGTTTGCAACCAGACAGTCAGCACTTACAACTCTAGACATGTTAGCTGTGATTGCTCTGAATGCACCTTTTTAGCATGTGATGGGGGGAGGCTTCACTAATATAGGCAAGTAAAGTCTTAGCCAACACCACCAACCATGTTCATGGACTTGTATTCAAAGTACTCTAAAAGTCAGGCTGAATTCACAAATCTCAGGTAAGTTTGCAAATTTTACCCTGAGAACCACTAGAATCCTATGTCTCTTTACACCCCAACATTATTTCTGTGTCTCTAACTTGAGAGCTACTAATACTATCCCATATCAAAGGAGGCAAAAATGAAAGAGAAAAAAAGAGAAAAAGGAAGTCAAATGTCTCAGTGCTCTTATCATTGCTGGAATGTGTACATCAGCCATTAACTTGTATTTCTTTACAGAACCTCTGATTTTTTTCTATTTGGGAAAGAGTAAGACCTGTGTAAGAGGAATGTGAGGCACTGTCTTCAGACTAGGTTTAAATTCATGATTGACCTGATTTTAATTTATAAAATTCCTTTGAGAAACTAAAATTTAATATGAGAAGGTGTGTATAATGTAACTATTATAAAGAAACTCAGACATTACTTTGGTATCCTGTAAGACAGGTTTTGAATTAAGCAAAAAGCATGTAATGAAAATGTAACCAAAATTATTATCATAAGTAACTGAAAAAATCTGATTATAAGAAGGAAAAGTAGTTTAACACATGACCACATTCATAAGTATGAAATATTATAATTCTATTGTCTATTCTTTCTGTGAAAAGTTAGCTCCTTCAGGAATGTCTTAATGAATAATAAAACTGACTTGATTTTCCCACTGCAGTCAACTTTGCTGTCAGGCTATTAATGATTCATAATGACTGTATGTTTAATAGTTTTATGCCAGATAAAAGCCATCCAACAGAAGCAAGTAGCCAGTGTCACTTCTGCAGCTACTCTCTTGATATTTTCAGTAATATTGGTAAAAACAACCCCTAAAAATGCAGAACAGCTGAGTTACAGTGGGAAAATGGTTTTAAATCACCCAATAACATCAGTGCTGAAGTCATATAAAATTCTTTATTACATTACTTCTGCTGTAGAAGAAAACACAGAGGTCAAGATTGCATGCGTTTCATGAAAAATAGCATATTTTCCCATTCATATAATTTCATATTCTTGTATATTTTATTTTCATAATGCAGTGGTTTGGATAATACAACTAGCCAATGCTTAAATGAGAATAAAATGTGTACTCTGAGAATAGCTGAGAAGAATAACACTCAAATCAGTTCTGCATAAGATGATAAACACCCAGACTGCTCTGAAGCTGCAGGAGTTTATCTACTGTACATGTAAATGCTTTTCTTTTCTTTGAGGAAAGCCTTTGCAAGAACAATGTCCTTTAACAAAGGTCTAAAAATGCATGTGAGAACCAAACATAATAACACTGTTATTCTGCCACTTATTAACAGAACAACAGGTCTTACAACAATTAGATATGAATATTGCAAACTGAATTTAATATTAAGCTGTCTTTGAAATGCCACTTTGCAGCAGGTTTTCAAATGCTTAAAGCACAGCGGGAGGCTAACTCCATCTTCAAATATTAAATCAAAACCTTTTTTTTAACCTGATAAATCTTTCTGAAGGCGAGTTCTCCTGTTCAAGAGAGAATTATTAAACTATCAGGAAAGGAAACTAAACCTTGCAGCCTATTCTTGGCACAGGGTATGTACCCACAATGATTTAAAACAATAATGAAAAGGATTAATAACATCTGAGAATAGCGTCTGAGAGCATTCTTAACTAAACATAGGGTATAAACTGCTAGTAAGTCCAGTGAATTGGAAACAGAACATACTCAAACATGGTCCCACTTTCTCAGTTAGAAATCTCAGGTTAAATACAAGTCAGTCAGAAATGTTCCCTACAGCCAGTTATGTGCCATTGAAAAGACCAAAGATCTCTAGAAAATGGTAAATACAAGGACATCTTTCTGAAAAACACCATAGAAGAATCACAGAGACACATTCTGTGCCTGAATACCTGCTCCTAATAGCAGCAGGAACTGTAGGCAGTCTTGATATATTTGGCCCATATTAGTGACAGAAACCACTTATTAAGCCATATAAAACAATACATCTCACAGAATTCTGTCCAATTCACTTTTTAATATCCCAAGTGAAAATGCTTCCCTTGGAAGATAGCCTAATAGTGACAATTGGCAGGAAATATACCTGGTTATTTTGCCTGCATTTGTCTACTATTTTCTTTTCAGTCTTAGCTTGGTTGTGCCAGGATTTGTATCAGACAATTCTTTTCCTGCCCTGGCAGCTTCAGGGCATTTTCAATGTATTATGTTCTTCCTTTAAACATTGCCATGTAAGTTTTCACATTTAGCTTACTACTTCCCACCCCCTCCACCCAATGTCAACAATTTTTTGTGTCCTAATTACTTTGTCACTTTCCAGACTGCAATCCTGATAATGAGATATCCAGGAAGGAATGCAGTACCATGGATGGGATCACACAGAGTCCCAGTGAAAAGGACTGCTCTCTTCATACTCTGTGATGAGGTTCTTCATTCCAAAACAGATGACATTTTTTTGCTATCACTTCACATCAATGGTCAATTTCCCATTTAATAGTGCTTTCTTCACTCCACAAAAATTCCTTCAATTTCTGTGTGGTAATGGTGTTTCAGATTATTTTGTTTGTTAACTCACACCTGCTCAGGATGTAACCGACTTTGCTCTTTCCTATCCTAGTCTCTCTGGGATGGCTCTTATTGTTCTTCTATCTTTGCAATTAATCCTCTCATTGAATTCACACTGTCTTCGAAATTATTAATGTAAAGGTTAGATAGAAGACTGAACTTAAATCCCACTGATATTCTTTAAGATGCTTCCCCATATGAGAAAAAAATTACATCAATTAGTTGTCATGTAAGTAATTTTCACATTGCTTATTCACATGATAATGGTCCTGTCTGAAAATATTTTTCAGGCTGTTTTTTTATTTTTGTATATGAAAACAAAATTTTCATGCATTTCTTCTACTGTCCTCCTCTTTTATCCTTTGGACTATTTCCACAGCACCACAATATTTCTCTGTGATTACTCTGTGTGACCTCAAGCAACCTACCATTGTTGTTTCCAAATGAGGAAACAGGCAGGCACATGTCCTGGAGGAGGGAAAGAGGCTCTGGATTTGCTTCTCAGCTGGTAGCTGCCTCCTCCCAAGTGGGACGGTGCCAACCAAGAGGTTTTTGTTTTGTTTCAGAGAAGTTTTCTGTGCAGGGAGGCACGGTCTCAGCTGCACAGCTGTGCCTTTGGTGGCCACATTCTGGGCCAACGTACTGTGAGGTTGTGTCACGGGTTCTCCATGTCTGCTTCAGATTTTAAGCTCACTTGCCCAATTTCAGGCTGCAGTAGAAAAGATGCTCCAAAAGCCAACTGTGATTTCATCTGAAGAAACTGGAAATAACAGCAGCATGTTTTATATCTGGGGTCACACTTTATCAAGACAAAGGTCAGCTAATTTTCACATGATAGAGTTCTTTTGAGAGTAGGGGTCAAAGAGCACTCAGGATTCTAGCAGAGGTACAATTTGCTCAGGACTTGTGGCTACACTTGAGGCTCATATAAACTAACATAGACTCATGCAATGCCTTTACCCTAATAATATTTGGAATTTATAAAATTCAGAGAGCTGCCTTCAGTCCCAGTGTCAATACTAACAGGAATATCTGGCTGTATAGATATTTAATGCCTTCTGATTACAGTATTTCATGCTTATGGATAGGTACAGGGGCTGGCAGGATGTATCCTTCCCTCAAGTATCCTCTAATTTCTCCATAAAGTTATTAGCGTCTCTCATCATAACATCCTTTGTAAACCTTTTGCGCTTTTTTTGAGATTCCCTGACTCAAATAAACATGTTGCATGTATTGTTTTCACCTCTCCTTTTTATGTTCTTGTAAATGCCCTGGACAGTCTCTCAAGAGCTAAACTTGCAGTTTTAAATTCTTTGTCTCCTTTTGTGTGAGATCTGCAGTAGTTAATTCAAATTCTTTTTTAAATTTATTTATTAATTGCTAATAACTTTATACACAAAGAGTTGCTGTCACAGCAGTCTTCCAACCTGAAACTGTGGCACTGGCACTGTATTTTGACATATAACATTACTCTCCAACATCCTTTTTTTCAACTCTCCTCTTGAGGGAACACTTGAGATTTTATTTCACTTACAGCAGTCCCTCAGGTCAATTTCAGCTGTGCCCACCATTTCAGAATTAATAAATACATTGCATTTGTCTTTTCTACTTTTTCCAAATATCTCTAAGCACTCGAGTTCATTGATATTTTACATGTTTCCATGTATTTCCATCTTCCTCCATTTTATGAGTGGATGCACTATGATTCCTTGTAAAATTCAGACTAGATTTTAAGAGTACCATGCCATTTCTTCCTACAATCAAACCAAGCAAAAGCAAAGCAAACCAAATAAAAGAACATTCTTAGAAACTCCAGATTTGAACAAGTTTTTTTAATTATTTGCCTAAGTTAAAGTGTAAATAAAGGAAGAAAGTTTCTTACTCCTCCATAAATATTTTGTTGAATTTTATAGTCGTTAGTGCTGATCTGTCTTCTTACCCACTCCTAGTATGGGAAGGAAATCATGCTATCATTAGGATTTTTCTATTTTCAGATCTATTTTAGAATTCCTGAACTTGTTCTCAGTATATTCCATAAAGTAAGGTCAAGTGTGTCTGAGTCATTGTGGAAATTCTCTGGCATTATTTAGGAAACCTCTCATTTTTATTATAACATCATTAGATGGATATCTGGAAGTGGATGGTGCTAACCTTTCCTGCCTGAACCCCAATTATTTTTTATATTCTCAAGTGCCAGGAAAACTATTGAATATCTATTTTCTCTTTTAGTGTTTTTCTTTAAATCATTTTTAGGATTCTACTGTCTAACAGGGTTGTCTCAATGCCATTACCTTTTCAATGGCAAAACACCTATTGGAGCAAATAAGTTTAAATTGTTCTGTATGTGATGTCCCAGTTTCCCTTTTCTGGGTCTCCCATCTCTTATTTCTTAACTCACTACCTGCCTTTTAGTCCTCATCATGCCATTTTCCTGGTCTGCCTGCCTTCATCCTTCAATAGTCTTGTAAGTCTCTAAACCACTGTCTCAAAGGGAACCAAATAACAGATACAAGAGAGGTTGACATTCATGGAATTTAACTCATCAAAGAGTTAGGTATTCAGCCTGGGTGAACTCTCTTAACTTCCTCTGTTGTTAACCCAGAGGGAATGGTACTTTCAGCCTGTGATATAATCCATACATAGTTCTTAACAAGGTGGAATCAATCATCTTCTGAGATTTGCTCTGGACATGTCCAGTTCTTTCCATTACTTTTGGGAAAGGCTGGATACTGACTATCTACTTGCCTCCCATACAGACAGCTGAATTTAAAACAGAAACTTCTACATTTTCCATGTTCTCTAAAATCTGAAATTCAGCCATACCTACTGTATCAAGACACATACATTTTCCCTCGTGCCTTTGAAATCAACTGTAATTTGACAAATGTTTTAAAAAATGGTACATGGTGGAGGTGCTACCTGCCATATGAACATCAGCATTCATTAATTCACCTTTGTAATTCTCATTATTTTCCTCCCTTCTAACACCCACTGCCTGTCTCCTGGAAGTAGGACATCTGGCAACAAAGTGGGAATTTTAAATCCAGAATAACACACTGGGTGAACCAAACTAGTACAGGAACAGAGGTAATAAGCCAATTGCTTTTTTTTTTTTTTTTTAATAAATCTTTGTTATCATGCTTTGTGTCATTTGTGGTTATGGTATGGCCTAGGTTTGGAGCATGTGAACACACAGTTCGTAAGGAGTTTTGTATTTGGTGACTGTTAGCTGTGATGGATTTGAGACAAGCACCAGTGGTGGAATTTACATGACTGGGAGACATGAGTTACAGCATTTTGGAACAGAAAGATCTTAAAGCATAAGCCATCTATATCCTGGATGACTATTTTAATGGTTTGATTATCCTATATACATGGGTAGCACTATAACAATTATAAAAACTGAAATAGTGATTCAATTGTCTGTAAGTGCTTTTCCTAGTGTATAAATGTAACATTTTCCTAGTGTATAACATTTAGGAGCTGAAGACTGCATGAATAGATTAGTCTAAATGTCCTTTCACAATGAATAGAAAAAAATATCCAAAACTATTCTCTGCAGATGCAGCACATGCGAAGTCAGATGAATCATCTTCCTGGGATTCTTTGTCCACCAAACATGTGAAAATGCAGCTTTTAAATACTCAGAGTTAGAGGACATAAATACCATACTTAAAAAACAAACAAGCAAACAAACACACACACACACACACACACACACACACACATAAAAACAAAACAACCCAAAAAGACCCCTCAAACAAACAAATGAAGAACCTAGATATCCAAACAGGTCAGGTAGTTTTGTACGCATTATTTTTGTATGCACACATGATTTTCAGGACTCTGAAAAGGCCCCTTAAACTAGAAGAAATTTAAGATTTAATGTATCTTTCCCATGTTGTCTGTTGACTGCCCTGGCAATCCTCGTTCACAGTGGTTTTATCACAGAACTCTTCAGCACAATCTCCACCAAGTCTCTCTTCCTGTCTAGGAGTAAACTCAGAAGTTTGGAGCCTTACAGAATGCAAGAGGAAAAACACATAACACAGGTCGTACTCCAGGTGAGCAAATGGAAAGGTTAAACAGTCATTAGGTAGTGAAGTAAGCCTGTTACAAAGCTTGCGAATATTTCAGCAATACCACTCCATCCAAGTGTATCCTCTGTTCAGGTCCAGGTCAGCTGCCAGCAACCACAAACCACATGAAGGGAGGAGTCTGCAGCAGCCAGGTATAATATAAGGACAGCCACTGGGAAAAAAGTCCTCAGTTGCCATGATCACAAGCCTTACTGAGGTTAGAGGCAGAAACAGCAACACCAGTGATTGGCACAAATTCTCTCTTTTTCTTTTCTAGTGTATCTCCTCTGGATCACAGCTACTCCCAACATTGTTCTGCTGGTGGAAAAAACAGGTGCTTAAGAAAGGAGTGAGCATCAATACAGACATCTGTTTGGTTGGGTCTCCTGGAAGATCCATATAAGCCACTTGGAACACACAGCCAAGCCTTGAGCAAACATCTCCCTGAGGCAGCTAAGAGATGTCTAGAGATTCAGTACATTGGACTGAAAAATATCCTTACCTCAGCAACATTTGTTTATAACTTAGGCATAATGTATGATGCAACTTCTGAGCTGTGTGATTTATCCAAACATCTAAAAGAAAGACATAACGTTGCCAGAAGCTTATTCTGGGGTGTCAAAGCAGATTCAGGTTTTTGCATCAGTGGCTGACAATCCTGGCTCTTTCGTTGAAGAGGCTGTCAGTGCTTTTCAGAACATGTACTTAAAAAAATAAATCTCTGCACAGGGGAAATGTCTTAAAAGCAGTTATGGAGAATTTTCATGGAGTCTCAAAAATAACACATACTGCAAAATACTGTTCACAAGAGCACCGAAAGTTAGCACTGCTGTGTATGGTGTTTCTTGAGAAAATAATGCAATGTGATTACATACCTCTTGATAGGAAGTGTCAGCTCCTGTGTTACAGCCAAATTCTAACCTGTGTAATTACCTTCTGCTTATCTAAATTCCCCTCACAATTTCAGCTGAATAAGAGCTATTGTTTCACCTCACACCCTAAAATGCTGAGAAGTGCACTATTAGTGTACTTCTAACCAGAGGTGGCTGCACCTTGGTCATTGGTTTTGCAAGAATTTTCACTTTCAGAGAATACTGGACAATGTATCATTGTATAGAGACTTGATGTAAAATTTCTTCTAATGTTGGAAGTGGGAGAACTTGTAGCTCAAGAAAGTCACTACCTTGGTAGAGAGCTTAAAACTTTTGATGTGTCTCT
The DNA here is from genome assembly GCA_013400775.1 of Chaetops frenatus. Taxonomy (NCBI): domain Eukaryota; kingdom Metazoa; phylum Chordata; class Aves; order Passeriformes; family Picathartidae; genus Chaetops; species Chaetops frenatus. The sequence goes on along the minus strand of VZTR01016416.1, from coordinate 28,796 downwards.
GGGAAACTAGAGTTACATATGTATACATAAACACAAAAAAATCAATGATCCATATAATATATTTTGTATGTCCTATATATCATATATGAATTCAGTACAGAATCAAAAGTATTCTTTTATAAAATCTTTTGCTCAAAGCAAACTAAAAACTAATAAGGAAACTTCTGTTTTTTCACACTATGAAAATTTACAGCTCATGTTTGCAAAATTTGCAAAGCCTTTCACAGTCTTCTGCTGCTATACAGTTGGCTAAGTCAGAAATGAACAGATGAAACTGGTAAGATCTGTGCTTCACCAGCAGTCATGTCAATTAATTTTTTATATACTGCTGGGCTTAATATAGAACTTTTCAAACTAAACAGGCATTTACTTTTATCAGTAAGAACGCCAAGGTAACTTATAGCTGGTTTTAGTCCTTTACCTTTTCTTTTCTGAGAAGATATATTTTGCAGAAGCTTAATTTGTGGTACTGATTTGAAGTAAGCATATGTAAATACAAATTCTTCAGATAAATAAGAAATTAAATTTCTTAATATTATCCAAAAAAAAAAAAAAAAAAGAGAGTGTGCAATGGAATCTGGTAGAAAACAACAAATTTGTTGTCATGTACCTTGGGTCAGGTTTTTTTTCTCCAGTCAGTCCAGTTTTTTGACATCTGGTGTCAAATTCCCATTTATACATACCTTTGTACTTCTTCCCATTTTCTTTCAAAATCAGAGTGTATTCTTCTGTTCAAGTTCAGAAAGGCCAGAGGCTATCAGATGAAAAAGATGTAGGAGAAAAAAGGTCATCGATCATGGAAGTAAATATCCTTATGTAAAAAGAGACTTTGGAATGCAAAAATAGCCTTTGGTTTGTCATTTCAGAGTTTGACTTCAGTTTTAGCCATTGCCTTCACATATTTTTGAACTATTGCCCAAGTTGTATGGAACCAACTGTTTTTAGTGCATAAAACCAACCAAACTTGAAGGAAATATCCACACAAAGTTTTGGAAACTGAAGTAATTATCTAACATCTACCTTAATACATTTAACAAAATAGGAGAAAATCTCAGAATTTGAGGTTTAACCTGTAAAAGGATTGCTTCAAAGTCCAAAACACATGAACTTTCCTCCTCACACAAGTAAGTTGTGGACACCACTGTTCTGGGACAGTTAATGTTATGTAAACTTCATTTTGCCTAACTACATTATCCAAATTAAGTCAAGTCTCTAAAGAGAAATTTAAAACTTGACACATATTCCTCTCTTGATTTTGTAACACAGTTGCATTTGCTAGTAATTAAATGCTGACAGGACCAGCAATTTAAATGCAAAGGACGAGAGTGTAAGTACACACAAAAAATGCAAAAAAAGAAAGAAAAATTATTTAGGTACATATTAAGATATTAATTTAGACAGAAATTAGCTAATATATGAAGGACATCGCTCTATAGCTCTCAGAGAAACTAACAAATCTGCAATTTTGTTTCATGATCTTGTGTCACAGCTCAATGCCTCCCACTTCTTCCCAGAAAGGTCAACTTCAAGTGGTAGGTTTGGTTTCCTGGTTACACCTTCTGGAGACACCATAATAATGCAACCACAGATTGGAAGTTCTTATTAATTTGTAGCTTATTCTTAAAGGATTATGCAGCAGAGGTAAAACCCAATGACTTTCCAATATATGCATCTGCTGAGATGTTTCAAAATGGACCTTTTCAGATTCTTCCAGTATCATAGAATCATAGAATAGTTTGGGTTGGAAGGGACCTTAAATATCATCTAGTTCCAATACTCCTGCCATGAGTAAGGAACCTTCCACTTAATCAGGATGCTCATTGATCCATCCAACTGGGCCTTGAACATTTCCAGAGATGGGACATTCACAACTTACCTGGGCAACCTGTTCCAGTGTCTAACCACTGTCACAGTAAAGAATTTTTAAATAATATCCATTATAAACCTACTCTCAGTTTAAAGCCATTCTTCCTTGTCCTGTCACTCCATACCCCCAGAAACAGTCCCTCTCCAGCTCTTCTCTAGGCCTCCTTCAGGTACTGAAAGGCCTCAGTTAGGCCGCCCCAGAGCCTTCTCCAAGCTGAATAGTCCAAATTCTCTGTTTTCCCTCATGTAGAGTTGTTCCATCCCTCTAAACATCTTGATAGCCCTTCCCTGGACTCGTGCCCACAGGTCCACGTCCTTCCCCAGAGCTGGGTGCAGCTCTGCAGCTGGGGTCTCACCAGAGCAGAGCAGAGGGGCAGAATCCCCTCCCTGGCCCTGCTGCCCACCCTGCTCTGGATGCAGCCCAGGACACGTTTGGCTTTCTGGGCTGCAAGAGCAGCAGAGAAGCTCTTCAGTGCATTCTCTGTCCCACACTCTACATTTTGACAAAGGAATAGTTTTACTAAAATCCTCTAATAATAACAAAAAAACACTACCCTCTAGAGCCCATGTTCCTAACTAGCCATTGGTTAGGTTCCAGATCCTGACTTTTCCTTCACACACCTGACTATGTAAAGAGACAAAGTTAATGACATAACTTCTAGGCCAAACCAGGCAAGTAATTTTATCTAAATTCAGTTTGCAAGCTGTAACATATTTCTTCACTTTTCTGGAAATATTTGTAAGAATAAATTAATTTAAGATTTGTGAGATTGCTGAGTTCCAAAGAAACAAAGAAAAAGCAAATATATAAAGAAGCTGTGTGTATGAACCACTGCTGACTAGTGTTTTTTATAGCACTCAAATACCACCCCAGGACAGAAAATAGAAACAGACGATAGGTAAGGAATTCTGTGCAATTCAGCAAAGCTCTTGGGCTCCTGTGAACATTCTCATTCCCACAGTCTCTGTAAGGTCACAGTGGTTTTGCACAATTCTTAATGAGTTTCCTAACCAAAGAAACCTCCTTAGTATCTCAGAATGATGGGTGGGTTGTGATTTAGTAGTTACGGGTTTCAGCAGCACCTAAGTCAAACACTGTTTATTGCTTACAGTTGCTTTTCTGTTAAATGGAAAATTATACTCTCCCAAAAAGACTTATGTTACTGGCTTTATTTCAACATGGTACTGACTGACATATGCCAATTTACTTGTCATCGTATTCAACATGCTGGCATTAACATTTTCCTAACTGATTCAGAAATTTTATCACAAAACAACTTTAATAGCAGCTCCTTAGGGTTATGAACATGTTTTTATTACATGATAAGATTAAAAAAAAAGAAAATCTATATTTATTCACTATCATATATATAATTTATTTTGGTTAAACTGGAAAATGCTTTCAAGAATCAACTAACATGAAAAGCATATTTGATAAACATGAATCCTTTTTATTATTTATATTCTGTTTTTCCATGTTTCTGCAATATGTTCTGACTTATATCAGACTTTGGTATAATTTAAACATAAAGATTTTTTTTTAAACCAATAATACAAAACTTTTTCAAGTGGGACTCTCTAAAAAGACAAGAAGGCATTTAAATACATAACTGGAAATGTTCAGAATTTTAGCTAAAAGCATGGGGAGTAGAAAGCAGATATACACTATTTCTGGGTTTCAAAACCGGGAAAGAGGGACTGTATGTGCATTCATAATTATTAAGTTTCCAATCTGTCAGCCACACACTTAGTGCACCAGCAAGTGGTTAAACTCCTAATTTCCAACTGCTTTCAATTTAAGAACAACAGAAATTAAGAAGTGTCAATGCAATTTCTCTTTTTAATATGGAAGCACTACACAACATTTTTTTTAAACCCATGAAAAACATAAAAGCAAAGGAAGAGTGAAAACACTTGCAAAAAGCATATACACTTGCATATTGTCATTCTTGTAAGTGCTTCATAATTTGTGGAAACTGAAGTTTTGATACTTATTTCAAAGAGAAGGAACACTTTCTTGTGTTTAGCAGTCCTTAGGTGCAGCATTAACCCACTTGGGTCCCTGGGCTTTGTGTCAGGTTAGTGGAATGCTCCGAGCAGCCCCTGTCCAACCCCCTGGACTGGCTGCTCAGTGTAACCTCACACCCAGCAGTGTGCAGCCAGCCAATGACCATGCAAAATATTAGCAAGGTCATAGTAGTGTAACACACTCCTATAACTCAGAGATTACAACAGACATTAAAAATCTGATGCCCCATTCATAAGGAAAAGATTTTAATGAGAGCAGAGAATGGCACAACATTAATTCATTGTGTGACAAAGAATATAATGAGAATGGGAAATAGTACAAACATAAGTCATTCTTGTTACAGCTTTAAGATTGTAATGTCATGGTTCATATCACATACTTAGGAAGAAAGGTATGGTAGAAGAAGAGTTGTGGTATTAAACAGCTAATCTGAATGCAGCACACATTACTATAAATGCAATACAATAAAAAAATTTTGAAGTATTACTTAGAAATGGTTTGTTTAAAGTGTTAAAATTTCTTTGTAAACTTTTATTAACAATTTATTAATAATGTTGATATGAAGGGCTCCAGTGTGTGCATGCATTTATTAACAGAGCTGTCCTCAAAATCTTTTTACTCTTGTATGTCTTTAGAAATCAATTAGAATTAAAAATAAAAATATTGAGGACAGCATCTGTGTCTCTTGTGACACACCTTATGAGTCTGAGAAGACACAGGCAGTCATGTTCAGTCATTTTGTCTGATATAGTGGAAAGAAATAAAGCCATAAAACAAGTAATGCATTTACCTCCTGAAATTATTGAATAACTTTTGTTATTGCTTGTCTACCACTCATTCAGTGATGTGTAATATCCTACCTAATGTAGTAGACTTTATTGAAACATTTAACTGATAAGTGATTAAAAAATCTTTGACCATGCGTCTGAGAGTTTGACAAAGCCCAAAGCAACTTGTGTCATTCATTAAACTCTATGCAAGATCACCAAATCAATGCATTTTATTTTGCTTTTAAAGGTAAAACATTATCTTTGTAGTTACTGCTGTTAAACAAAGAAAGGGGAAATGTTCTTGAAGACCGTATGAGAACACTGAAACTTCAAGGAATGTTTCTGTGGAGATCATCTTGTCTACCTACCCAGTTCAAGCAGCATGACCTAGAACCAGTGGTGCCTGTCACGTCTTGTCCTATCACGGGGCACCACTGAAACAAGCTTGGCTCTGCCCTTCTTGCCCCCTCCACTCAGGTATTTAGGTACACTGATACATTTCCCTCCCCAGTTTCTTCAGGCCAAACAGGCCCAGCTCTCTCATCCCTTCCTCACGGGAGAGATGCTCCAGCCCCTTCATTATCTCCATGGCCCTTCACTGAACCCTACCCAGTGCCTCTGTATCTCTAAACACAGTACCCCAGGTGCGACCTTGCCAGTGCTGACTAAAGTTTACCAGTACCATGTAGAGAAAACATCCAAAAGAATTTGCTCTTGAATTAGAAAAAAATCAAATTATTTTATACTTGGATTAGAAGATCTAGCACTTTTCAGCTAAAAAGGTTGAGACTTTGAACTAGATCAGCTAGATCAGGGATCAATATGACCTGTTTACAATATTATTGGCAAATTTAGAGGGATTTATTGTGATACAATTAAAACCTAAGTTTCTTTTCTCTATTCTAAAGTAAGAGGTAAAATATTTTTAAAATTGTAAAACTGTTTTGTGTGGATTAAACTTAGTCTATTAATTTGTTCAAAAGACAATTTCTTCTTGAAGATCATAGGTCTGTTTTCAGTAATTTGGTTAAAAAAAAGGACATGCTTTTCTGTGCTTACAGCTTTTTCTAATCTCGGTGAATTTCTTTGATTCTGTATTTGTATAAATTCTAAAAAGTGGCAAATGTGTTTTTATGGTTTTAGTTCCATCTTAGTATCCATATTACTTCCAAGTACATTGTCAAAATGAGAGGTGTAAAGACCATGAGCAGAGGAAAAGATGTGATTGTGTGAGGGATGTTATGAGAGTTCTGTATACATAATACATGCATCCCAGGAGGCAATTCTGCATCTGTTACATATATTTATGTATTTTTACTTGTAGTTTTGGAGATATTTAAGATTTATGGTGATAGATCCGATCCCCTTAAAGACAATGAAAGGAAACATGCAACAAGGGTACTATTCTGTTAGTGAGTGAAATGAGCTGGGTGTGAAAGTTGTGCACCTGGTAGGCTCTGTGAAGGTTAAGGATTTTCTTTTCTCAACACTTAGTAGCATTTCTGCAGTGGTTCTAAAAATTTTCAAAACAAACCTCTAATAGATTTGATCTATGTGCAGCTAAAGTATGTTTCTGTTCATTATAATGACTGAAAGAGGGTAAGAAAACAATTGCTAGATGTTAAAGACTAACACAGGAATGATGAAGACATTTTATGAGTGAAAAGAAAAATCCTGAAGTCTCAGGGAATGAAGAAAGTGATGATAAATGAAGACAACCATACAAGGGCAAAAAGACAGAAAAGATAAAATGGCTAAAGAGACAGACAATTTTATACAACTAACTGTTTGAAGAAACAACTCACAGTGTGGTACTGTAATGACATTTCCTGACCATTGAATTTTCTATGAATAGATAGATGAGCCTTCTACTGCCTTCCATTACACAGCAGGTATTTTTTAGTCTCTGTTATACAGGAGATTTCAAAAACCATCTTCTTAGAAAATTCCTAGATACACTTGGAGGACAAAGGATAATATATTTTAAGTCTAATTTTGACTCTTTGAAATAGTGACTTTTATCAGCCTTCTTGGGGCATTAGAAGACCATCTACAGAAAGAAACAGAAAAGTGTGCCTCAGGGCATAAACCAGAAAGAAGCTTCAATATTCAGATGTATATAAGTCTACAGTTGTCTCTAATCTTCGAAGCTTCTTTGAAGACATCTTTTATTGGTCTCTTTCAGACACAGGCTGTTACACCAGGTGAACACCTTGCCTTTCCTGGTATTTCAATTATCATATATAAAATTAAGAAAAATCCCAAACACAAAACTTTAAAAATAGGGAATGCAGGAAATCCTTAAATTGAAGATATAAATCTGGTAGTTATCTTCCAATGATGATATTTCAAAGTAATTTTCATTTACATGAAGAGCCAAAGAAATGGAAATGCTTTATGGAATATAAGATATCCCACAAAAGTTAGCAAAGAAGTTATTGCTACTAACTAGGTGATAAAAGCATATTTTCATATACTATCAATAAAAAAATGTCAGAACTCGTATTTCCGTTAGCTGAAATGAAGAAGTCAAAGAGTTATCAAACGGTACTCTGTAAACTAAATAAGTTTGTAAAAGAGATTTATAGTAAAATATAGCATAAAGCATTGATAATGTTATAGTGAAATAAAAAACTACATTTACAAAGAATGTGTGGTTATCATGTTGTATTTATTGGGCTCGAGGAACTTCAGAGTTGGACCTGTGTGAACTTCATGATGTTCAATTAGGCCAAGCGCAAGATTCTGCACCTGGATCAGTGCGACCCCCAGTGCCAATACAGGCTGGGAGATAAAGGGAGAAGGGCTTGGGGATATTGATGGATGAAAAAATGGACGTGAGTCCAGAAAGCAAACCATATCCTGTGCTGCATCAAAAGAGGTGTGTCTAGCAGGTCAAGGGAGGTGATCCTGCCCTACTGCTCCAGGCTCATGAGGCCTTACCTGGAGTACTGCATCCAGCTCTGGGGTCCTCTGCATAAGGAGCACATGGACTTGTTGAACTGCATCCAGAGAAGAGCCAAAAAAATTTATCAGGGGAATGGAGATCCTCTTCTATGAAGCCAGACTGAGAGAGCTGGGGTTGTTCAGTCTGGAGAAGAGAAGGCTCCAGAACAACCTTATTGTAGCCTTTCAATACTTAGAGGGGGCCTATAGAAAAGATGGCGGCAAACATTTTTGTAGGTCCTGTTGCAAGAGGACAAGGGGCAATGTTTTTAAATTAAAAGAGGATAGATTTAGAATAATGAAGAATATTTTTTGTTATGATGATGGTGGTGAAACATTGAAACAGCCTGACCCTGGAAATATTTAAAGTCAGGTTGGACAGAACACTGAGAAACCTGATGAAATTGAGTATGTTCATTGCAGGAAGGTTTTTACTTTTAAGGGCCACCTTCAATCCAAAATATTCTATGACCCTATGATATCAGTTAAAGTTTCCTGTTTCTCTTAGTTTCTTTCAGAAATTAGGTGTAATTTAAATAACAAATAATATACAATATTGCAAATAAGAAAATATTTTGGGTTAAAAAAATCAAAATGACAACATTACATAGCCAAAACACACTAGATACATCTGTGAGTCATAGACTAGTATGTTGAGTTGAAATAGAAATTTACTTGCACTTTTTGCAAGCTGCAGGTCCTAGATACTGACATAGATCTAGTCCAGTATGATTTTATAGTTAATAAGGGATTTATGTCGATGTTTATTTTATCAAAACAGGTAAATTCACAAATACTTGAGGTGAAAAGTTCTGGGGGAAGGGTGGAGAGAGAGAAGCACACCTTTACAGATACCTCTTAATGAAATTTCTACCTTCTCTAGAAACATAACTTTTGCTAAGATGCTTAGGTATATTTTAGCAGAAACCTTTAGAAAGTCAGATATCTTTACAGAAAATATTTTTATGGCAATAAGAGTTTAGGTCAGCCTATGGTAACTGAATCATAGGGATAATAATGGTTTATGACTTTACAGTTTTTCCATGCAGGTATTTTATTTGTTGTTTTGGGAGTTTTTTGTTGTTAGTTTGTTTATTTGGGGGTTTTTGTTTGTTTGTCTTTGCTTTTGTTTTTATTTTTGTTGTTCTTGTTGTTTGTTTTTTGTTTTGGGCGTGCTACAAAAGAATGGCATTTTCTGAAGGTCCAACACATTATGTTGTAGGAGAACTGCTTTTACCCATTATGGTATAAGGAAATTAAAGTTAATTTTACTTCTTTTTAAACTTGTATTTTTCCTGCATTTTTTGCTAAATTGCTCCACTTTTCAGTAGAAGATAAATTAGTGTGTTACAGTTAAAGACAGCTATTTAAGTGGTTTAAACCTTATGCTTAATTGGCATGTTAAAAGTTAAAGAGTCAGAGTCAACTCCAGTACGTAAAAATGGATAAGCACACAAATTATGGCACTCTGTTCCAGGGCTCAAGAGGCATCATGCCATCCACTTCATTAATCAAGGGTATGCCCCAAGTTTCAACATTTGATTTACAGTCATCCTTTGTACATGCTCAACTATAAGAAGATACAGGTCCTTCTACAGCGGAGCAAATTTAGCACACAGATATCAATTTAATTTAATAAGCTCTTTTGCTTATTTTAGTAGATGCATGGTTTCTAATCCTAATCAAAAACAGGGCTGTTATTTCTGATATAGTTCAACCACGGTTGAGAAATGTAATTCTAGTACTCAGAATAATTTTTTTTTATTACAGTCAATGGTGTCAATTATGAACAGCTCTTATGAAGGAAGTCACCTCCTCTTTAGAAAATGGATTAACACTGCACCTGATTAGGAATCAGTGCAAAGTTCAAGAGACAGCAAACAGAAATGAATTGCTGTGGATTCCTAGGCCTAAATCTACGGGTACCTCAGGGGTGAAAGACTGTCTGAAGGAAAAACTGAACACCAATGGAGAGTTCTGGTAAGAAGAAAGAGAGAAAGAGAGCAGGGAAGAAGGGGAGCAGAATGAAAAAAAAAAGAAGTAGGAAGGGAGAGGGAGAGAAACAGAAAGAATTTTTCCATCTGTTACTTTTAAATTTTCCCCAGGACATACAATCTTGTTCAATAAATGTTATTTTTTTAATTAAGGGGCTATGAACTGCTTCCAATATCTTGTATTCACGTTTATACCATCAACTGTTCTGAATGCTATAAGGGGAAAGTAAAGAATTATCCCCTTTCCTCAGTGTCTATGGCAAGATAAGAAGTGTAGCATACTACAGTCAGGAGTAGGAGACCAGGACACTGTGCTGTGCCAAGGATACTCAACAGGTGATCCATGGGACTTTAGCTTCCAGTTCCAGTGCAAAACATCCTGTCATGCACTAGCTAACTGTTGGGGGTTAGGCCTTCTTTCCTTTTGTTCTGTTTTACATATAGAATTTTTTTCCCATAAGCTGCTAGGAAACACTTATGACTGAGTACTTAAGCAGAACAAAAGAAGTGGCCGAGCTCAGGGGAGAAAGGCATCTGGTTGCAGTTCTGTTATTGGGGAGTTTCTCTGGGAGGGACAGAGATATCTAGAGAACTGGGCTGGAAAAAGGCAGGACTGGAGCAGTTGCTTTCTCTCTCTCGCTCTTGGCTTCAGAGGAGGAGGCTTGGAAGTACTGCTTTGGGAGAGGAGTTCATTGCTGCCACTGGACACCCACCCAGAGCTGCTTCTTCTGCCACTCAGGTGAGCCTCTGCTTATGAGAGCAGCCACTGAACTTGGACATTATTAACACCTACCTCACTAAAGGGGGGAGCTATCACCATGTGCTCCGGTGCCGGGGATCCTGAGCCTGCCTTTCCCAATCCTGCTGGGAGCCAGGCTACCACTGCCCTGCCCCCGCCACTGCTTGGGCACTGCTCTGGGTTTCACTGCACTGTAGCCCCTCATCCCCTGCCTGCCGCGACACCCTGCTGTCCCAGCCTGCTGCTTTTCCGAGGGCCCTGCTGGGGCACCGGGATCTCCTGCCCCAGAGGATTTGTGAAAGTAAAACTTCTCTTCCATCCCTCCCCATCCCGGCCAAGCTGCCAGTGCCAGGTGCTCCCTGAGTTCGCGCCACAGCGCCCCCTGCAGCTGCAGGGGAAGCATCACACCCGCACTGCCCACTGAGCGCCACCAGCGCCTCCTGCCGGCTGTGACCGGAACTGCACCAAAAGGGAAAGTGCCTGCAGGCCAGAAGGCTGTGACCGGGTTCCTGGTTCTGTCTGTTGTTAATACCATAGTAGTTGTTGTTTGTTTTGCTTTATCATAAATACTAGTAAAAAACTGTTATTCCCATATCTTTGCTTGAGAGCCCCTTAATTTCAAAATTACAATAATTCAGAGGGAAAGGGTTTATATTTTCCATTCCAAGGGAGACTCCTGCCCTCCTTAGCAGACACCTGTCCTTCAAAACCAGGACACTAACTCAGAAGTATAACACAGTCCTATCTCAAGCTAAGAATATACTTTATTTACCAGCCTATAGAGTAACCTGATGGTACACTTTTTCCTCTTGCAAAAGCTGTACAGTTTTCTTTGCACTCCACTGTTGAGAGAGAGAATTTACTCAGAGAAACAGAGCTCTTTGCTATGCCACAAGGCAGACAAGACTAGATATCTTTCATTTGGACAGGAAGTGCCCTACCTACTGGACATATATGTACAAAAGGAACCATGATGTTTTTAAGTAAAAACTAGGTTACCATCAGTAATGTGTGCTTGAGATGTCTGAAAGAGGTAACATCAGTCTAATCTAATAATTAGGCACCGAATCACTTATTAGAATATTTAAGTATTTTATTTCATAACTATTTCACACAGAACTAGTCTTTAGAGCTTTAACTACTAGTCTTGATTCCCTGCTCTAGTCCAACAAAACCTATTAGGAGCTTGGCGTTACTCTCCTTGTGAGGGTATTTTTAAGCTGATTTGTATTTTACCTGCATATCAGTGGGAAAGCTAAATGCTGAATGCCTGGTCTCAGGTATCTGGAGGGAGCTATTTCTATATCTAGTGGGCTGAGCACCAAGTGAAATGGATAGGTTTTAAGAGGTGAACTGCCACTAGAGCAAAGGCAGGGCTAGTTGTTTGGCATTTGTAACTCATGTGGCCTGTTGCTTTACATCTGATTGGTGAACACTGACCAGAGTTTGTAGACTACAAAGACTGAATTGAAAGTGGCTAGCACTGCTGTAATTAGGAAAATAGAAAGCACAGCAGTAATCTCTGAGTAGCTACTGAGTGAATAGTCAGTTTGGCTAATACAAGCCCCAGAATCAGATGTCTTTGTAAAACCCATTACCAGAGAATTCTCTTTAGAACTGTGGGTAGTTTCATCAATTCACAGCTTTATGAGCTAGCCAATTAATATGAATGATATCCTGACTTCCGCTCATAAAAACAATCTCTCTCTAATGCTAGTATAATTTGGAGATATAATACTCAAAGAAGAAACTTTCTGAACAGTGAGGATGGTACTCTATAAGAACTCATAGAACGTTATCCAAAACCTGGATCACCAAGGCAATGAATATTCTTTTTAGAGACATACACTGAATAGCACACACCAAAAATATGTAACCAACACCTAAAATACATACAAGAATAGGCATCTGGTACAATATTTGATGAATTATTTTCTTCAGACTCAATAAGAAAGTAATAACAGCTGTCTCTAGTTTCTCTAGATGCCATGATATTTTATGCATAGTCTGTTACAGAGGACCACATTTGTTCCAGAGGCAGATACATTCACTTCAATGAGTCACATCTATGTCTTCCAGAAGTGAATATGACATTGAATGAATCAAATCAACAAAGGTATAAAATGGAGGTTATTTCAGTTGAGGCCCTATATATGATAGCCAGAGATCTTTTAGAGTACATATTAATTACATTGTCTTGTTTTTCATAGTTTCCAATTATATTGTGAGGGATCTTATAGTGGGGCAGAGATCAAAGCTATTAGAATATCAATACCAGACAGCATTGCTGATTCTTTGTTTACTTGACCTTTAAAGTAAGTAAGATTTCCTTGGAAAAAGTAGAAATCCTATCACGAAACAGATTCAGCCGTTTTAGTTTTGTTGAATTTCTTCTAACTATTTATTTGATAGATCTTAAAAGTAAGGACAATCACAGCCTGAAGTGGGGTTTTTTTTGTTTGTTTGTTTGGTGGGTGGGGTTTTTTTGTTTGTTTGTTTGGGTTTTTTTGTTTGTTTTGTTTTGTTTTGTTTTGTGTTTCCATTTGATTAAAAGTCACTGTACTTCCTCGAGATGCGAGCTCTGGTTTTTTGATTTGCGAGATAATACCAACATTGACATTAGAATATAACTTGCAATAGAGAAATAAATATGATAGAGAGGAAATAAGCTTCTGCTTCTTTAAAATATGTGTGCCATTGTGCCATAGATAGCAATTTTAGGAAAAACCACCAAAAAAATCAGATATTTTTCTACACCTGGTTATTTTAGACTTGTCACATATAGGTATACATTTATATTTATATTTTTATATATGATGGCTTCACCAAAAGTAGTGACATGTATGTCTAGACACTAGTTGGAGTGTCTTTAACCTATCACCTCTAGTAGGACTTTAAACACTCATTATTCCCTGTCATTCTTTAATGGAGATTCTGATGGCTGGCAGGATTCAGGGACACCACATACCCAGCCTTGGTACCTCAGACACATGAAGCTTGGGGAGGTGGTTAACACCACTAGTTGTTTGTATGATTTTATACAATAGCAGACAGTTGCATTAATCCAACTATGGAGAAAAATATGTAGTTTGAGAGGTGTTGCAGGACAGATAAGTAGCCATTATACTCTAGAGAGTTATTACACCCTTGGTCTTAAGGTCAGCCACTGAGATTGTAAAAGAAACATATTTTAATTATTTTTTTCACCAGATTCAGGATCAGAGCAGGAAACCTGTGGATCCTATGTGTAGGGATCCAGCTATCTTCAAAATCCATCCTTCAGTTAGAGACAGTTTTAGACAAATTAATCCTGGATAAAACCTCAAGTCTTCTAAAATTCAATTTATATGTGGTATATGTTCTGTAAAGCAATATTCTCATCTGAGTCTTGACTAGAGAAGCAATTTCTTCATTACTCTTATTCAAGTCTATTTGAGAAAACATCTTGGATATACTTACCATAGCAATATGGTTTCAAGTTCAGCCTTTAGCTATCTATGGGTCCTAATTTTAGAATATGGAAGTCTGCTGAAGTTAAAATTCAGAATTAAGGACCTGATTTGGTTTTTACAGATTTTTAATTTTTTAAAAGTTTTTTAAAAAAAACCATCTGAACAGATATCTGGCAAAATAAAAATAACCCTCCCAGGTGTCCTCACATTAAAGTAAATGAAAATTTATTATATAATTTAAATAACTTGCTATTCTTTAAACAACTTTTCTAGTTAATTCTGCCACTTTTTTACTTTATATTTGGGTTCATTGTTTTGTCTCATCTTATCTAGGGTACTATCCTTACATACAATCAGTTATTCTCATTTCTGTGGGATTTTTCATATTGTGAAATTAAAGAATAAGGATATTAGAAATAAGTCATCAGCATGTTTTAGCTTTCCTAACTGTACATGGAATAGATTTACCTGAGCTTATATAGTGTAAGTAGGTAACAGATGGATCAGTCTGTCCAAAAATATCAGTGGTCATTAGAGGTCAAAACATAGGAGAGAAAATCTATTTCAAAAAAGAGGCTATGGAGGTATAAGCACCATCATCACAGCAACAAAAAAAGCCCAATACAATAAATATCCTGCAGATGAAAAAAGATATGTAACTATCAGCAAATGAACTCATACACAATTTTCTATCTATAGATTTCTGTATTCTGTATTCTAGCCTTCTCATCTTTTAGGGAATACCACACTGAAGGGGGAATCCGAGCATCTTTGCAGTTTTTCTGGGGCAGAGAGGGTTTTGATTCATAATTTCTGAAACAGAGATAGCAGGAGATAAAATATATAAGAATTCCAGCAAGTATTTTTTGTTTGCCTTGTGGGTTTGTTTTGAAAAAGGGAAACCTGTGAAAAAATAATGTTATCCAGGTCTGAATAGTTCCTCTACTCAGCCACATCGCCTGCAGCTTCTCACACAGCTGCATTTGATTTGCATGCATACACAAATAAGTTATTCTTTAATTTTGTCATGCATACCTATTGTGCATTGATAGCAGAGAACTCAATTCTTGCACGCAAAGGATGAGAAGTGATAGACTGATTTTCCCTCCTTCTCAGTGAGATTTTTCTCACATGAAAAGTGTTTAGAGGGATTACATAATCACAGATATATACACTGACATCTTGAAAAATCAGCGTTTTTATTTTTTTTTATGTTCACAGGAAGTTACATCTTCCTACTTACCTCTGCCCCACCAACTCATTTAATTTTCAGACCTATCTGATCTGGTCCATGTGGGAGTCTCCAGAGATATCACAGCAGCTTCTCAACCTCTTGGGAATTGGCTTGCTTCTTTTTCTTATGCTAGTTCACTTTGTCCTCCAAGTAAGAATTCAAATGTCAATCATTTTTTGTTCAATTTCATGGGGTAGAATCACAAAAATGGCAACCAATCCAATTGCAAATTACTTGATGAATCTTCTTTGAAGAGTTGCCAATAATGCTAATCATCAAATGGTTGAATTCAGCTCTGTAGAAGTGCATTTGTGAAGAACAGCAATCTCTGTGACTTTGACATAAGAACTGCTGACTTGCCTCACTGTTTGTCTTTTGATGTGAAAGAGCAAATCGATTTATAGAGCTTTTGCTTGCAGATGTAGGATATGATTAGTATGCAGAAAGACCTTTCTACAGTGTCATTTGTTTATTTAGCTGTCTCTGAACTCAACCCTGATTGTGTATACTTAATTAATGTATACAAAGCTAAAAGAAATAAAATCCTGGAACCATGATCATAGAATACTGTACTACATGTCATTCATCACTGTGAAAATGCTATTTATATTTTATTGGCCACAAGGAAGGGAAATGCATACATTTAAGAAACTGTTTCAAAAAGTCTTTATGTTTGCCAAAAGCAGCCAATAATATTTACACTAAAAAAGTGTCAATGGAAGCAGTTCAGTTTAAGGAGAAGTTTCTTTTTTTCCCAGTGTTTAATTTTTTATTCCAAACAGTTGTTGAGTCTTTATAAAAAGGTACCTCTGATATCTTCCTGAGGTCAAGGTACTCTGTAAAACATCCTAAGAGACCTGAATCATCCCATTCTTCAAGGCCTTCTGGTTCTGTTGTTTGGAAATTTTAGCTGAGAAAGAGTTTAAAGAGGAAAGGAGAGACACTAGAGACCTTCATGTCAATAATGAATGATCAATAGAAGTCACACACTAGAAAATTGACATTCAGTCAGCAATTCTGTGTTATTCATGCACATTTTACATTGTCTGTTCAGGTTTGTTGTGGGGAAAGTAGATACAGAAAGGCAGAAAAATTTAGAAATCACCAGAAAAACAAATAATGGAATCCAGAGTGACATCTAGTGACATGCAGTATAAGAAGCATGAACATTTAATTACTGAAATATACTGATTTTAGTAGTCATATTAATTAAATCTTTCCAGAGAAATTCCTTAAAAAATGTTACAGAAGTTTATTTAAAAATTCATTCCATAAGGGTATGAGACCATTCACAATTCAAATTACTGAATTGTTTGTTTTTGTCTGTTGTTAGCAGCAATTAATTCTGAAGCAAATTTTCTACAGAAACCTTTTAGAAGTTTATAATACTGATGCAATAACTAGTTTGTCATTATGGATTCACCTTAAAAATAACTTCATGAACTCATCTGCAAGACCTTAAACTCTTATGTTCTTTAGCCATGAGCACTGACTCAAAATCATAAGCTAATTAATCTATTCAGTCTTCTCTACCATATTTTCAATATGGCAGATTACTATCTACATGAGTAAACTGTGTTTGACCTTCTCTTTTAAATTTTTTTCATGGTATTAACTGCAGCATTCTAGTCACTGAAAGTACTGTAAGGAAGGAGATTGCTATTAGAAAGCTGAAATCCAGAATACTCTGTTCTCAGCTCAGTGTCCACCAAATACTGACACAGCTGATAATGCCCTTTATTTCTATGGTATGAATAAGCAAGACAAGTTCATGTTATCAAAGGAATGAGATGATCTGAAAAGATTGTGGAATAATGAAATGCTGCAAGGAATCATATAGAATTCTCCAGATATATCTCTTAAATGATATAGGAATACCTTTGAAAAGCCACTTGCAAATTATGTTAATGATACTATGCTTCTGTAAATAAGAAAGCGAAGAAATCCCTCCATGGGACTAAAATAATTTTGTGGGTTGTAATGGATTAATGTAGAAGTTACTTTAATCAAATTTACTCCTTTAAATCATATCTTTGTTCATTTTTCAACTTCAATGTATAAGAAATGTTTGTCATTTTCATATTTTCACTAAAATTATTGCAGCACAGAGAGGAGGCGAGAGAAAAGATATCACATATTAGACTGATTAAGCTTCCATGTCAGTAACTTTAAATCAACAAATCAATTAATGGGAGAGCGAAAAAAAGAAAACTTAAAATATTTTGAGCAAAATAAATCTATATTTGTCTCTAGGACCATCTTCTTTCTAGGTGATGAACCAGGGTAAATTATAAGTATATTGCATTTATCACATAACAGCCATATAATGGAGATAGATTTAAAATTAGTTGATTGTACAGACACCTCCATTACTGTAGGCACTAGATTTCTTTCTATGTTTTGTTATGGGTTTTCTCCTTCTTGCCCTACATATTTTGACTTTTAAAGCTTCCTTTTGGAGACAATTACCACTTTACTCAGGTGTTCATCACAACTATCCTCTTGAAAATCTAGAAGATGCAAATACACTTCTAGGTTAAATTTTCCTGCAAATGCTCAATTCTACAAATAACAAGCTTCAGACACTAATTTCAAAGAGGGAAATACTAAGTGGTAATTTTAATTTCACTGTAAATTGTACCAGTCTCTTATTTTTTTTCTTTTTCACTTCTAGAAATCCAGAATTATTGAGAGTATCAAAGTGCTCGGTGTCCTCTCCCTTGCTTATGCTCTTCTAGAAAAGTGTAGAATGTGATATACTGCCTGCATAACCTGAATCCAGCTGGTTTTTTCATTGACATAAAAGAAAGTAGGTTATGAATACAATTAATTTTTACTTTTTGTCTTCATTCCACAGAACCCTTCCTTCTGTACATATATCCAATAATTTTCCTTCTTTTATCCCCTGAAGTTCCATGTCCCCATACTCTACACAGTAGTTTCTCTTTATTTCTTCTCCTTACCTTTTCATGTGTTTTGCCCTTCCTCACACTTAAAATCCCTTCCAAAAATCCACTTTTATATCTTCACTACTGAGAACAGTTTATCTTTTATATTAGCAGAAACAGACTAAATAACCAACCAACAAACTAGACAAGCATGCCACTAAAAATCAAATAATAACCCTCAGAAGAGGGCATCTCTTTTAAAATTCTCTAAATTATTTCAGTGCTATGATATCAGACCAAAATTATTATGACTAACCTCTGACATTTTTTATCCTAACAAGCTTAGGAAGAAGTTGTCTTCCTTCACAGTGAAAAGGATGAGAAGTACAATTCTATCAAGAAACAAGCAAAAAAAAATGTTCTTTTCAGAAATCAATTTATAAATCTTAAAAAAATTTGGAAAACATGTTTTTAGTTGAACTTCTCCTATGGTTTTAACAAAACCATTTTGATGTTACCTACATGGAGGAAAACAGCTGCAGTTCTATTCTTAGTGCACATCACCTTGGTTGTGACCTTCTTAACGCATAAAATCTTCCACTTTCAGACTGAGAAGTGGGAAAGCTGTCAAACATATGGAAACACAGCAGCAGTAGTTACAACTTTTCAGTTGAAAGCCCTGAATTTTTGGGTGTTACACTTCACTTAAACCCTTTTTCTTTCATATTTTTTTCCCTCCCTGAACTGCTCAAAACTTTCCTCCAACCTCTTTTCTCCTTTTCCATTTCTATCATCTCCACTGCATTTCACTACTTAAGGACAATTCTTCCAGTTTTGTCCCAGGTATCTTCCTCTTGCTGTGATCAGTGCTCATATGAAACAAGGTACTTCCAGCACAAAACAAGACCAACAAGTGCAAGACAAAAGCAGTCACAGTGACAACTGTATTGTACCATGAAATCTGAGACCCTCAGAAGGTTTTCCTTTAATTATATAGAGTTAATTCAAATATCTTATGCCTTGCACTTTCTCTGAAGCTGCTGGTACATTATTTTCCTAAGAATGATGACCTAATTAAATAGATTTTGGCATAGACTCAAAAAATCTGCTCTTATTTCATTCACTCAGAAAAGAGTATAATTCTTTCATAACTGCAGGAGAAAAACTATTTCTTAATACCTCTTCAGTGCATAATGAACATTAAACAGGAAATATCAGCACAATGTACCTTTATTATTTTCCAGATGTTGAAAAGCTGTAGTCCAAGACAAGGATTTATTAATGGATTTGGGTGCCTAATGGCCCTAGGCTTCTTTCAAAAACACAAACCAGGAGAGAGATGTTCTCAGCATGTTTGCACAACAATCTGATGGAAAAATTTCTTATATTTTATTCATAGTCTTTAGACTAATGACTGGCACAAGAGTGTGTAGATTTTCTGGGCTGGTTTTCTAGTTTTCATTTTGGTATCATTACTATTAATGTTCTCTTAATTTTCCTTATTCTCATTAAGGTTGATAATCTCTCTCTGATCTCAGTAATTTTTATGTCTTGATTCATTTTTTACCCATAATGCTATAAAACTTTCAAGAAAAGCTTGGTTGAGTAATTGTATGAGAGAAATGAGAACCACAATCTCTTTCTCTGAACCCAGTGTTAACCAAAGTGGTTGCTGCTTTCCTTCTCTGTTTTAAGAGGATGTGTGTGTGTGAGCATGCATGTTAAATTTGTTGTGAGAATGTCTACCCAACTGAGATTGAAAGATTACATGTCTGAGACTGCTGAAAAATATTGGGGTAAAAATGTAGAAAGCGAACAAATAAAACCCAAACTTCACTGGTTTGCAAAAGCAGAAGACTGTTTTAAGCATTGTGCTCTAGAAACAAACTTGCCCCTATGATATCTCCCCTTTGATCCTTCCTCAGTCCTTTTAACAAAGGGGCAGGGTAACCTTTAGATAAACTAGTGCCCATTTTGAATCATTGTCCAAATTATCAAACACTGGATAAAGACAAACAATATAATTACAAATATCTTGCTTTT
Organism: Chaetops frenatus; assembly: GCA_013400775.1. Classification (NCBI taxonomy): domain Eukaryota; kingdom Metazoa; phylum Chordata; class Aves; order Passeriformes; family Picathartidae; genus Chaetops; species Chaetops frenatus. The sequence goes on along the minus strand of VZTR01016416.1, from coordinate 8,835 downwards.
CCACACACTGAGGAAAAATAATTTAAAAGAAACATACATCCAACACAATCATGCAAACACAAACATTAGGGGAGCATACAGGTCAGGGCTCTAGTACCAACTACATTTAGATTGCAGAGGGGAGAGAATGGTGGTCATGTTACTATTCCAAAAGATCATATAAGTCACAAAGCACTTATACTGCTGCTCTTCCAGATCTGCAAAGGCAGAAGTTGATCCACAACCAGAGGCTTGCAGAATATCTTCTGTCTTTTACCTTGTTTTTTGAGCTGATAATTTTGAAAATCGAGTTAGAAATCTTCTGCCTAAACTTGCATTTAATGCTTCACAATACTAGTCTTTGAGTCTTCAACCAAAATAAATACAAGACTTAATGTGCTGGAATTAAATATAATTAAAGAAAATCTGTAAATAGGCCTCTGCTGTAAAACATAGCAGAACAAAAAGGCTGCTGAAGTTTATAAATCCACTGCTGCAAAAGTGGTGCATGTGATTGCAAGGCTAGGCTCACCTCCTGGTGCTTCCAGTGCCCTGTGAACACCTTGAGTGTGGTGCTTTGGAGGCTGCCTTTGGGAGCTGTAATAATGACTGTGCTGGGGAACCAAGTGTGGAAATATTTACAGCCCCTTAAGGACTTGGTTTTGTACTCTCCCTGACACAGCCATAAAAGAACTGTTCCTCTGACAGAATATCTTTGGGAAATTTTCAGTTCAGATGGTGTTTCATATAACAAAATGGAGGTTTTTTGGGTTTTGAATAGACAGGGAAAGAAATTAGAAAGAAGTTGTATTGTTAGGAAGAAAAACTGCACAACTGCTAATTTTACTTCTCCTATCAGGGTCAGAGACATCCAATAGTTCTGGGGTTCGTTTTCTCTCCGAGGCACGTGGATCTTGGCATTGACCTTTTCTGCAACACAGGTTTGAGTCAGCCTTTTCATCCCTGCCTAGAAAAGAATTGATACCTTCTCTGCACACCCAGTCCATATTTTTTCAGAGGAAGACCAAGAACAAATAAAGCAACAGAAAATTGCACGACAGTCAGAGTGTTTCTGCCAACACATAAATGCTTCCTTGGAATTACCTGACTGACATCCATATGGAGAGTGGATGAAATTTACCTTCTGGCACGCCAATGAGAGGAATAGTTTTAAACGCAATATCTGATTGTCCTGCTAATGGTCCATTTCCATTTGAATCTTTTACCACACAAATGATAAAATACAATTACACAGTACTGTATTTAAGAGGAAGACAAGCCATGTGGATTCTAAAGCTGAATATTTTATACAGAAAGATTGACAGAATAGGTGACTCTTATCGGACGCTTTCAAAGGAACAGAATTCCAACTAAAGAATTTTTCTTTTAAAGATGCTAAGCACAAAAAAATTTAAGACAGAAAAACCACCTTAAAAATCAGTTCAAACTGATTGCTAAATAAATATAGTTTTTTCTTTCCTCCATCCTACTAAAGTAATTCAAATTTTGGGGATGTTAAGGGGAGCTCTTATTAAAATTTATCTGAAAATCCCTCCAGTACTCCCACAATTGTCACAGGATATTCTATGCCCCAAATGCAAGGGGAGGATAGTGACTTCAGAAAAAATATTGTGTAATATAATGGTGCCCTTACTCTTTAGCCTATATCATAACTCATTTCTACTTCTAAATGTATATAATTACATTTAAAGATGTTCCTTAGACAAAGCCTAGTTTAATTGCTATGATCCTGCTTAATAATGAATGCTTTGAGAAACAAAATAACAGATCCAAATAAAATAACCCTCCTTAAAGTGTAAGTCAAAGGCTATCCACATGGAAGACTGAAAAATAATCAGATTTTGCATTCCACACTTTTAACAATACAACTGCACTTTCAAATATGCTTTGTTGTTTTCTTTTAATTCACAAAAATTAATCTTATAGATGTAGATGCCAGATTTGCATTAATTAAAACTCCACTGTAGAAGCCAGGCTTAATTGCAATCAAATTTGCTTAATTATGCATGGCAAGAGATTCCCAATTGAGAAAGGTTTTAGTAGGGATTTTTGTTTTTTATACTGACAAAATAAATTGAAATTGTCATTTTTTGTGTTTTATGTAACACTTGTAAATAATTTGTGGAGCACCTTAAGTCTTCTATGTAAAGCAATGTTATTGCTTAAGTAATTATAACAATCTGCATTTTTCATTGTTAATTGTGGGTGTCAGCCTCATTAATTTTAATTTACAGCCTGTAATGAAATTAAGAAAATTTTGTGCTGATCTGCTGAAACTTGTCTTATATAAAGTTACTTGATAAAACTGAAGTTCAGAAAAGTAAGGAATTTTTTTATACATTGTCAAGACAAGTAACAAATGTTCTTTTTTCTCAGAAGTTTTGCTTCTAATTTTAAATCAACATGTAGTAAAGCAATTTGTGTCAGAAAGCTTGAGAAAGTTCAATCTGCAAATTTTTCACTTCAAAGAGTAATTACATAGAATGCACACATAATATGTAGTTTTATATATAACAGATAATATGTCACAGCACTGAAAAAATTTGTTGTAACTATTCTATTGTTTGTCTCACAGCACCATTTTTTTCCTTTGCAAAAACATTGGGGTTTTTTTCTGCACATTTCTGAAATGTCCATAAACTTTAATATTCCTAAAATGAAGCATAATAACCTATTCAAAAGCCTATGCTCACATTGTCTATGGGTCCTTTCGTTTGAGTTTCTTTTTAATATACTCAGTCTTCTGATTTTCAAACTTCAGCCCTTCAATACTATATCCTCCCCTTCCTCTGTTCTGCTGAGCTTGCATCAACCCCAGCCATGCAAGAAAACAGAAAGATATGGCTTAATTACTCTGCAACTTTATTAATTTAATTTATCTGGGGACTATCCAGCAGAAATTTCTATAATACAGGTAATAAATTTTTCATTAATTATTTTCGCTTGTAGGAGTGCTGCCATTAGCTTTCATTCCCTCTAGTAGCAGGTCCTTGGCCCTCTGTGTGTGATCCACTACCATTGTTAAATGATGGATGGCAAGGGTGGCTTCTCACCTCGTCACACTAGACTTTGAGAGCCCTGCTTCCAGTACCCACCCCCTGTTGGGGAGGCTTTTGGATTCTGCCCTTTCCTAACACAGGTTCTCTGAGGAAGCAGAGCCTCTATGAGTATTGAGATGGATTTTACTTGGAGGGAGAGACTGCAGGAGCAGTGGGCTGGACAGTCTGAGTTCACAGCTTAACCAGGTCAGTTAGTTGACCTGAGCTCCATTGACCTGGCAAGCTACCCACAGAACTTTTGTCCATGTGAATGACTGACTCCCAAAACCTGTGAAGCAAGGTGATGCTTAAAGGAGTTACAACTCTTTTCCTAGAGACTGCCAAAAAAAGCAAGGATCAAATTTTTATACTGTATATCTCATCTCAGAAGCTCCACTTTGCTCATTTTAATATTCCCTGTGCTACTTCATTTTTTGAATTTTTACTGGAAACTCTCTCATTTTTACTGGATTTACTTGTCTTGCTTTCTTAATTGGCATTGAGAAGCGCTTGCACAATGCTTTGGCTGGAAAAGCATAATATGATTCCATAAAATTAAATGCAAAAAATTTGATGGAACATGAATGGCAATAGGCAAGCTGTGGGAAAGGCTGTAATTTTTCTAGTATACAAAGATATTTCTCAAATATCTAACACATATAATAAATTCATAAAAGTACAAAAACTATAATATTAAATATTTCTTATGTATAATATTAGATAAGGTATAAAATAAATCAAATATAAAGCTTTTTTATATTTACCTGCCCTTAATAATATCAATCTGAAAAACTGGAAGCTAGCAGGACAGAAGAAGAAATAATAAACCCATGACTGTGAATATGTGAGAAGACCTCCTGAGCTTTGTTTTGCTCTTTGTTGTTACTTTTCAGATACAGAGCTTGCTACTTTAACTAAACATGAAAATGGAAAGCATAGTCTTCTAAAACAGGTAAGTCCCAGAACATACTTCATGATCTACCATATATATGCTTGACCCACTACAGCTGTACTGGTGAGATACAAAAACACTGAAGCATATAACTATTTTAATATATCAGAGATAAAATATTTTAAAACTTTTGAGGTGATACTTCCCTACAGAACATAAGGGGGTGTGCTTGGTTTTTACTTGTGTACTTGTTTTTTTTTTCATATAACTCTGTAAAGAAACCATTTTCAATGTGCTTTTCAGTATGAGCTAAAAATATGTAGCAAAGTCTTCCCAAGATTTGCCAGAGATGATCGATGAAGTGCAAAGCAGATTGCCACTCGTGTTTGAACCAAGGTTTGGTGGTCATAACGATTGATGGTCTTTTAGTGTGCAATAAAACTGAGAACATAATTGTGGTATAAAAATGTACAGAATTAAAACCAAGCAGTAATAACCTAGGCTTCTAATATCTAGCACCTAAGCAGTTTTTCCTTTTTAAATGGATACTAACAACTTCTTATGAACTTCAGTGGTCTTCTGAATTTTGACGCTGCTTCTGAGGGCTGTGTACAAAGCCATGTCAATAGGAAGTGAGTTCCAAACTACATGCAACTCTAATCTCAGTGCTACTCATGACCTTTCATATCATCTTCTGATAACAAATGTTACTTCTGAAAGCAAGAGTAACTATGAAGTATAAAATAATCTGGGTTCTTTAAAAGACTGAAAAATGTTAGATGTTCTAAGGACATCTACAGATCTAAGTCTTCTGATCATGAATGTCTTCTGCTACTCCCTGGTGTTCTAGTGAGCTGCCAAGATGTAGAGATGAGGTCTGATAGGAAAGGTATGGTAATAACAGTAAAAACAAAGCATATTTTTTAAATTATAGGGCATTTAATATGACAATGCATATCATTTTAAATGTTAAAGCCAGTGTGGCCACAGGGTCAGGGGCCAATGAGGATGGTCACTAGCAGCTTCTGGGCTGGTTGTACTGGGCCCTTCCCCAGGCACCACCTCAGCCTTCAATTTTTGCCATCTTTCCTGTAGCAGCAGTTTTACTCTGGGGATAGTCTTTAATGTGTTTTTTTCCTTTGTGACTTTCCACCCTATTGCTGTCCTTTCTTCATTGTCTTCCACCTCTTTGTTTCTCTGGGCAAGACCAGAACAGGTTCAGCTGCTCATTTCCTACACAGTTGTTTCCATTTTGCCTTCCTGCCTATGACAAATCTTGTCAGCTCTGCATAGACAGGATGTATTTAATCTCTACAAAACTGATAATCTCTAATCTTTTCAAGTACACCTGAGTGCTTACCTAATAATTTTAGTGTTCTGCTGAACTACACAGCAGCAGTGCACATAACAAATTACCAAGGAGTACTCCTGAAACCCTGTGTGTAAAGTTCTCCTTACATTTTTACAGGTACTGCTGTGGGAGAAAAAACACATTCTTTGCTCATCATAGAATTGCAGAATGTTTTGTGTTGGAAGGGACCCTAAATATCATCTCATTCTAGTGCTTCCTCCATGGGCAAGGACACCTTTCACTACACCAGGTTGTTCAGGGCCCCATCCAAGTGGTCTTGAACACTTTCAGGGCTGAGCCATCCACACCTCATCTGACACACCTGTGCCAGGGGCTTTTTTGTGACATTTTCACATATCCTGTATGAGCCATCATAGCAGAGTACCAGTTTGTCCTGTTGTTAATAGCTCAGCTATTATTTAATCATATTTTAATGTTCTTTTTCTTTCTATTCTCAGGAAGGAGCATATTAATGACTATGAAGAGATAATGAATAATAGAAAAAAATAACAAAGAAAGTGAAAATGAAAGAGAAAGAAAAAACTAAACCCAAAGAAATGCAAGACAAGAAGTAAAAACCAAAAAGAAAAATCTGGTTTGCAAAGGAAGTACTTGGCATTCTTATTTAATTATCAGTGGATACACAGGATGGAGTAAAAAGCTCTATTTCAAAACTGTGACTTAATGACAAGTTGATGTGTAATATTTTGCCTGAAGACCCAGACAACATCGTTAAGAGAGAGACAAGTAAATTGTAGGTAAGAAATAAAAATAAATGTTTCCACACCTCTGACATAACTGTAAAAGTTAAAAAGCTACTGATAAATTTGAGACAAATGACTATTGTTCTGGCAAAATAAGGAAACTTAACTCATTTTTGGATAACAATATTGCCAAGTCTTGCAAGTTTATTATTAGCCTCATGATATTTGATGCTTCTCCTAAAGACCTAGCTCCTAGATTTATACTAATTAGGAGGCTATTAACTTCCATTAAAAAATCTTGTTTCCTGTGCTGATATTTAAAAAGAAAAAAACCCAAACCATCTCCTAAAACTGTGAAAGATAGAAGTCAAACCAGGAGAACACCAAACAAGTAGTAAAAAAGTTCACAAACCAACCCAAACCTATGAAATCTGGAAGTCTTATGCATGATTTCTCACTATTTGACAACACTATATTAACTATAATTAAGTTTGAGATTTATTAGGTATTAAAAATGGAAAAGCTGATAAGAAGCTTCTGCAATTAAAAAGCAGAATGTGCTGAAAATGAGCCAAAAGAACATGAAATTAAAAAATATTTCAATTTGAGGTGTAAACTTTTACTTTTTTAGTTGCTTCCAACATACAATTCTGTGTAGTTTTTCATTAGAAAAAATCTGACTAGTTTTAAAACCTAGTTTTCAGAACCTGACTTGTTCCACTGGCAACAAACCCTATCTACTAGCATAATTTTCCCATCTTAGGGATCTGTAAATATTGCTGAATTCCTGTTCAGCACTATTTTAATCTTCTCCGTCTCCAGTAATTTGATATTGTTTAGGTGACATAAGATCATACTGCTAGCAAGGTGACTTGAGTAGACAGCTCTATTATTTTTATTTCTGTTAATTACACAGTTTTTAGGAAAAGTGTTTAACTTAGGAATCATACTCAGCTAATTGCCAAGATGCAATAATTTACCAGGATCTCAAACACTCTCTAGTTAAAGACAAGAACTGAAATATTGGACCATATGAACCAACTCTGCTTTCCTGCAACACAGTCCATCCCATCAGGGGGGTGGATTTGTGAATGCGTATTCAAATGCTGGGCAAGTTATGAAGGATTCCATCCATATTGTTTAGACAGAACATACAACCCTGGA